>CATORF010000171.1:600000-1006407 GCA_951804975.1 Anthophora plumipes | reverse complement strand
AATCTTGGTGAGACTTCTGTCCGAAGTATGCTGAATCATCGAGATCGTCCTTTTCGAGCTAGTTAGTGCGAGATACACGTTATCTGATGTTTTCACCACTCCACAGTGCGTTTGATACGCAGAACAGTAGATATCTTGGTTTTCGTGGGGTTTCAAGCTGAGATATGCATTTTCTGCGATAATCTTGTTGAGAATTCTGTCCGAAGTATGCAAAATCATCGAGATCGCTCGTTTCGAGCTATTTAATGCGAGAAACAGGTTATCTGGTGTTTTCACCACTCCACAGTGCGTTTGACATGCAGAACCAGCGATATCTTGGTTTTCGTGGGGTTTCAAGCTGAGATATGCATTTTCTGCGATAATATTGGTGAGACTTCAGTCAGAATTATGCAGAATCTTCCAGAACGCTCATTTCGAGCTACTTAATGCGCGAAACACGTTTTCTGGTGTTTTGACCACTCAACGGTACGTTTGATGTGCAGAACCGGAGATATCTTGGCTTCGGTCGGGTTTCAAGCTGAGATATGCATTTTCTACGATAATATTGGTGAGACTTCAGTCAGAAGTATGCAGAATCATCTAGATCGCTCTTTTCGAGCTACTTAATGTACGAAACACGTTTTCTGGTGTTTTCACCACTCCACAGTACGTATGACATGCAGAACCGGAGATATATCGGTTTTCGTCGGGTTTCAAGCTGAGATATGCATTTTCTACGATAATCCTGGTGAGACTTCTGTCAGAAGTATGCAGAATCTTCGAGAACGCTCTTTTCGAGCTACTTAATGCGCGAAACACGTTTTCTGGGGTTTTGGCCACTCCACGGTACGTTTAATGTGCAGAACCGGAGATAACACGGTTTTCGTCGGGTTTCAAGCTGAGATATGCATTTTCTGCGATAATCTTGGTGAGACTTCTGTCCGAAGTATGCTGAATCATCGAGATCGCTCTTTTCGAGCTAGTTAGTGCGAGAAACACGTTATCTGGTGTTTTCACCACTCCACAGTGCGTTTGATATGCAGAACAGTAGATATCTTGGTTTTCGTGGGGTTTCAAGCTGAGATATGCATTTTCTGCGATAATCTTGTTGAGACTTCTGTCCGAAGTATGCAGAATCATCGAGATCGCTCGTTTCGAGCTATTTAATGCGAGAAACACGTTATCTGGTGTTTTCACCACTCCACAGTGCGTTGGATATGCAGAACCGGAGATATTTTGGTTTTCGTCGGGTTTCAAGCTGAGATATGCATTTACTACGATAAGCTTGGTGAGACTTCTGTCCGAAGTATGCCTAAACATCGAGATCGCTCTTTTCGAGCTAGTTAATTCGAGAAAAACCTTATCCGGT
This sequence comes from Anthophora plumipes, assembly GCA_951804975.1. Lineage (NCBI taxonomy): Eukaryota > Metazoa > Arthropoda > Insecta > Hymenoptera > Apidae > Anthophora > Anthophora plumipes. The sequence goes on along the minus strand of CATORF010000171.1, from coordinate 1,005,059 downwards.
GTTTTCACCACTCCACAGTGCGTTTGATATGCAGAACCAGCGATATCTTGGCTTTCGTGGGGTTTCAAGCTGAGATATGCATTTTTTACGATAATCTTGGTGAGACTTCTGTCCGAAGTATGAAGAATCATCGAGATCGCTCTATTCGAGCTATTTAATGCGAGAAACACGTTTTCTGGGGTGTTCACCACTCCACAGTGCGTTTGATATGCAGAACCGGCGATATCTTGGTTTTCGTGGGGTTTCAAGCTGAGATATGCATTTTCTGCGATAATCTTGGTGAGACTTCTGTCCGAAGTATGCCTAAACATCGAGATCGCTCTTTTCGAGCTAGTTAATTCGAGAAAAACCTTATCCGGTGTTTTCACCACTCCACAGTGCGTTTGATATGCAGAACCAGCGATATCTTGGCTTTCGTGGGGTTTCAAGCTGAGATATGCATTTTTTACGATAATCTTGGTGAGACTTCTGTCCGAAGTATGAAGAATCATCGAGATCGCTCGTTTCGAGCTATTTAATGCGAGAAACACGTTTTCTGGTGTTTTCACCACTCCACAGTACGTATGACATGCAGAACCGGAGATATATCGGTTTTCGTCGGGTTTCAAGCTGAGATATGCATTTTCTACGATAATCCTGGTGAGACTTCTGTCAGAATTATGCAGAATCTTCCAGAACGCTCATTTCGAGCTACTTAATGCGCGAAACACGTTTTCTGGTGTTTTGACCACTCAACGGTACGTTTGATGTGCAGAACCGGAGATATCTTGGCTTCGGTCGGGTTTCAAGCTGAGATATGCATTTTCTACGATAATATTGGTGAGACTTCAGTCAGAAGTATGCAGAATCATCTAGATCGCTCTTTTCGAGCTACTTAATGTACGAAACACGTTTTCTGGTGTTTTCACCACTCCACAGTACGTTTGACATGCAGAACCGGAGATATCTTGGTTTCGGTCGGGTTTCAAGCTGAGATATGCATTTTCTACGATAATCCTGGTGAGACTTCTGTCTGAATTATGCAGAATCTTCGAGATCGCTCTGTTCGAGCTACTTAATGCGCGAAACACGTTTTCTGGTGTTTTCACCACTCCACGGTACGTTTGATGTGCAGAACCGGAGATATATCGGTTTTCGTCGGGTTTCAAGCTGAGATATGCATTTTCTACGATAATCCTGGTGAGACTTCTGTCAGAAGTATGCAGAATCTTCGAGAACGCTCTTTTCGAGCTACTTAATGCGCGAAACACGTTTTCTGGGGTTTTGGGCACTCCACGGTACGTTTAATGTGCAGAACCGGAGATAACTCGGTTTTCGTCGGGTTTCAAGCTGAGATATGCATTTTCTGCGATAATCTTGGTGAGACTTCTGTCCGAAGTATGCTGAACCATCGAGATCGCTCTTTTCGAGCTAGTTAGTGCGAGAAACACGTTATCTGGTGTTTTCACCACTCCACAGTGCGTTTGATATGCAGAACAGTAGATATCTTGGTTTTCGTGGGGTTTCAAGCTGAGATATGCATTTTCTGCGATAATCTTGTTGAGACTTCTGTCCGAAGTATGCAGAATCATCGAGATCGCTCGTTTTGAGCTATTTAATGCGAGAAACACGTTATCTGGTGTTTTCACCACTCCACAGTGCGTTGGATATGCAGAACCGGAGATATTTTGGTTTTCGTCGGGTTTCAAGCTGAGATATGCATTTACTACGATAAGCTTGGTGAGACTTCTGTCCGAAGTATGCCTAAACATCGAGATCGCTCTTTTCGAGCTAGTTAATGCGAGAAAAACCTTATCCGGTGTTTTCACCACTCCACAGTGCGATTGATATGCAGAACCAGCGATATCTTGGCTTTCGTGGGGTTTCAAGCTGAGATATGCATTTTTTACGATAATCTTGGTGAGACTTCTGTCCGAAGTATGAAGAATCATCGAGATCGCTCTATTCGAGCTATTTAATGCGAGAAACACGTTTTCTGGGGTGTTCACCACTCCACAGTGCGTTTGATATGCAGAACCGGCGATATCTTGGTTTTCGTGGGGTTTCAAGCTGAGATATGCATTTTCTGCGATAATCTTGGTGAGACTTCTGTCCGAAGTATGCTGAATCATCGAGATCTTCCTTTTCGAGCTACTTAATGTACGAAACACGTTTTCTGGTGTTTTCACCACTGCACAGTACGTTTGACATGCAGAACCGGAGATATCTTGGTTTCGGTCGGGTTTCAAGCTGAGATATGCATTTTCTACGATAATTCTGGTGAGACTTCTGTCAGAAGTATGCAGAATCTTCGAGAACGCTCGTTTCGAGCTATTTAATGCGAGAAACACGTTATCTGGTGTTTTCACCACTCCACAGTGCGTTTGATATGCAGAACCGGCGATATCTTGGTTTCCGTGCAGTTTCAAGCTGAGATATGCATTTTCTGCGATAATCTTGGTGAGACTTCTGTCCGAAGTATGCTGAATCATCGAGATCGCTCTTTTCGAGCTAGTTAGTGCGAGAAACACGTTATCTGGTGTTTTCACCACTCCACACTGCGTTTGATATGCAGAACAGTAGATATCTTGGTTTTCGTGGGGTTTCAAGCAGAGATATGCATTTTCTGCTATAATCTTGGTGAGACTTCTGTTAGAAGTATGCAGAATCATCGAGATCGCACTTTTCGAGCTATTTAATGCGAGAAACACGTTATCTGGTGTCTTCACCACTCCACAGTGCGTTTGATATGCAGAACAGTAGATATCTTGGTTTTCGTAGGGTTTCAAGCTGAGATATGCATTTTCTGCGATAATCTTGTTGAGACTTCTGTCCGAAGTATGCAGAATCATCGAGATCGCTCGTTTCGAGCTATTTAATGCGAGAAACACGTTATCTGGTGTTTTCACCACTCCACAGTTCTTTGGATATGCAGAACAGGAGATATCTTGGTTTGCGTGGGGTTTCAAGCAGAGATATGCATTTTCTGCGATAATCTTGGTGAGACTTCTGTTAGAAGTATGCAGAATCATCGAGATCGCACTTTTCGAGCTATTTAATGCGAGAAACACGTAATAATTTTATTAAGTAGATTTATTTCTAAAATAGGATTGATTTTAATAATTTTATTTGTTTTAATTCAGAATATTTTAGTAATTTTAGAATTGTGTATATCATTTATTCAAGCTTATGTATTTTCAACTTTAAGAGTATTGTATTTTTCAGAATTTAAATAAATAAAATGATAATAAGAAATTTTCCTTTTCATTAATAACATTTAGACCATGACCTTTTTTGATATCCATGAGATTAATAAATTCAATATTAGGTTTTATTAATTGATTTTATTTAAATGATTTTGAATTTATTTTTTTTAATTTATTTATTAATTTATTAATTATATATCAATGATGACGAGATATTATTCGAGAGAGTTTATATCAAGGATTTCATACTTTTATAGTTTATGGGTTTTTAAAGTTTAGGATAATTTTATTTATTATTTCAGAAATATTTTTTTTTATTTCTTTTTTTTGAACTTATTTTCATAGATGTATTTCTTTAAGAATTGAATTAGGATATATTTGACCTCCTAAAATAATTAGTCAATTTAATCCTTATGATATTCCTTTATTAAATTCTGTTATTTTAATTTCTTCAGGATTATCAGTTTCTTGAAGTCATTATAGATTGTTAAATAATAATTTTAATATAGTTAATTTAAGATTATTTTTTACAGTTATTTTAGGTATTTATTTTACTTTAATTCAATTTATTGAATATTTAGAATCTTCTTTTAGAATTAATGATGGAATTTTTGGTTCTATTTTTTATATAAGGACTGGATTTCATGGTCTTCATGTTATTGTAGGAACTTTAATATTGATATTTTCTTTATTTCGATTGAATATAAATCATTTTAGAAAAATTCATCATTTTAATTTTGAAGGTTCTTTATGATATTGACATTTTGTTGATGTTATTTGATTATTTTTATATATTTTTATTTATTGATGAATATATTATATATATAGTATAATTTAATACAGTTAACTTCCAATTAACAAATTTCTATTTTAGTAATATATATAGTGATGTTAATGGTGTTATCTTATATTAGATTAATTTTTTTAATTATAATTTTAATTTATTTGTTAAATGTGTTTTCTTCTATTTTTAAGATTTCTGATAAGGAAAAGAAAAGTTCTTATGAATGTGGGTTTAATTCAATTACTAAGGCTTTTATTCCATTTTCAGTACCTTTTTATTTAATAGCTTTAATATTTTTAGTATTTGATATTGAAATTATTTTAATTGTTCCATTTATTTTATTAGTTAAGTATATAGGTTTTAGTTACATATTTATTATTTTTTTATTATTTTTTTTTATTATACTTTTTTCTTTAGTTTATGAATGATGTATAAATTATTTATTGTGAATATTTGAATTTGAATATATGGATTATTAGTTAATCAATATTTAAGTCGAAATTAAATTGTAATTTTTTACTTCATATATTATTTAATTTATATAATTTAATATAAATTTTAATTAAAGCCAAATAGAGGCATTTTATTGTTAATAAGATTATTGAATAATTTATTGTAATTAAAGAAATAATTGAAAATAGAATTTCTAATTCTGTAGAGATATTAATTTATCATATTTCTTTTAATAGGTTTATATAGTTTAATTAAAACTTTATATTTTCAGTATAAAAATATTAATATACATATTTATTTATAAATAAATGTATAAAGATATATATATATATATATATATTTAGAAATAATAAATTATTTCTTTAATATTTTCAATATTATGCTCTTATATAAGCTATTTAAATTTAATAGATAAATAATATTAATAATATAAATAGAAAAAAAGAGGAAATTATATAGTTGAAGTTAAATATACTAAATTTAATAATTGTTAAATAATATAGAATATTTTTTATTAATTTTCCTATAAGTATTTCAAATAATCTTTTTTCAATAAATTTTTCATAGTTTAAAATGATTTTTACTGGTATTTTATAAATATGGGTATAGAAGATATTTATAAGTATTATTCTTTCAGTTAAATTAATTAATAGATAATTTTTTTTATTTGATTTAAAGATTTGATAGCCAATAATTATACCAATAATTAATAATTTAATAATTATTAATTTATATACTTTAGGTAGATTAATATTATAATCTAAGTAAATTATATTTAGATAAATTTTACTAAAAAATAGTGATATAATAAATATAATTAATATTCTAAAATTTGTTATATTATTTTCTTTTAAATTTAAATTATTGTAGAAAGGTAAATTTTGGGGTAGTAAAGTTAAAATTAAACGAGTTGAATATGCAACTGTAAAGATAGTTCCAAGTATTAAATTTAATAATCTTATAAAATTTAATTTATTATAAAAAAAAATTCTATAATTAAGTCTTTGGAGTAAAATCCACATAAAAATGGGAATCCACATAGAGATAAAATTCAAAATATTATAATTAATCTTTTAAATGGGTAGATTATAAATATTCCTTTATAATCACGTATATCTTGACTTCTATTTATATAATGAATAAATCTTCCTGAACATAGAAATATTAAAGATTTAAATATTGCATGAATGATTAAATGAAAAAAGGCTAAGTTTTCTAAACCTAGAAATAAAATTCTTATTATAAATCCTAGTTGTCTTAAGGTAGATAAAGCAATAATTTTTTTTAAATCTATTTCAAATATAGCTATTAATCCGGCAATTAGTATAGTTAATCTTGAAATAATTAATAAATATTTATTTAAATTTGTATTTATAATTAAAGTATTGTATCGAATTAAGATATATACTCCGGCAGTTACTAATGTAGATGAATGAACTAAAGAAGATACAGGAGTGGGAGCTATTATAGCAGCAGGTAATCAATTTCTAAAAGGAATTTGTGCTCTTTTTGTAAAGGTTACAATTACAATAAGAATAAATATTGGTAAATTTAAATTATAAAGTATTAAGTTTCATGAATTAAATTTTATTATAAAGCAAATTAATATTAAAAGACAAATATCTCCAATTCGATTTAAAATAATAGTTAATAATCCTGCTCTATAAGCTTTATTGTTATTATAATAAATAATTAAACAATAAGAGATTAATCCTAAACCATCTCATCCTAATAAAATAGTTAATATATAAGGTCTTAAAATTATAAATACTATTGATAAATAAAATAATAAAGTTAAGTATAAAAATTTATTTATAAGATTGTTATTTAATTTTATATATTCAGTTCTATAAATTAGAACTATTGCTGTAATTAATCTGACTATTATAATAAAAAATAATGTTTTATTATCAATTAAAGTAAATAAATTAAATTTTATTGAATTAAAATTTAAGATTAATCATTCAATAATAATAATTTTATTAATTATAATTAAATAACAAGCAGTTATAAAAGATAAGATTCTTCATATTGTTAAAATGATTCTAAAAATTATTATTTTGATAATAATTTAAAGTAATATATATATATATATACATTTTTGATATCACAAATCAATATTTTAGTTAAATTATTTAAATAAATAATATTTAAATTTATAATTATTAGATTAATTGGAATTCAATGTAATATTAAAGTAAGAAAATTAATTAATTTATTAATTTTGATAGTATAAAAATTTAATATATTAGTAAATCCATGTTGAATATATCTATATAAATATAAAGTATAAATAAATCTTATTAAACAATAGATAATTATAATATAAATTAAATATTTACATCAATTAAATAATCTAATTAGTAAAGTGATTTCACTAATTAAATTTAAAGATATAGGAGCAGCTATATTTGATGATCTTAATAAGAATCATATTAAAGCTATAGAAGGTATAAGAATTATTATACCTTTATTTAAAATTATTAATCGTCTATTAGTTTGTCTATAGATAATATTAATTAGATAAAAAAGTCCTGATGAACATAAACCATGAGCAATTATTATATAAATACCTCCTTTTATTCCAATATAAGATAGTGTTATTATTCCTCTAATTATTAAAGCTATATGAATAATTGAAGATATAGCAACAATGATTTTTATATCAATTTGTCGTAAACATGAAAGTCTTAAAATTAATCTTCCAATTATTCTTAAGTAAATTAAATAAATTCTTAATTTATTTAAATTTTTTAAAATTATAATTATTCGTAATAAGCCATATCTTCCAAGTTTTAATATGATAGAAGCTAAAATTATAGATCCAATATATGAAGCTTCTACATGAGCTTTTAATAATCAATTGTGAAGTGTAAATATAGGAATTTTTACTATAAAAGATATTAGTAAATAAATTAAAATATATATAGATAATTTAAGTTTTTTAATTTCTATATAAGGAAAAGATAAATTTTTTCTATATTTTAATATGTAAAATATAATTATTAATTAAGGTAATGATAAAACTAAAGTATAAAATATTAAATAATAACTTGCTAATATTCGAAATATACCATATCCTCAGAAAATAACTATAAAGAAAATTAATAATAAATTTATTTCAAATATTAAATAAAAAATAAAAAAATTTATAGCTATGAAATTTAAGATTAAGGATATTAATATTATTATAGTTAAATTGGCGTATATATTTATATTATTTTCGTACTTTATATTTATTATAATTATTCTGAAAATTCATAAAGTTAAAATAATTAAATTATAAGAATATATATTAAATCTTACATTATTAGAAATTATTCATCAATTTATTAAATTCAGTTTAAATAATATAATAAATGTTAATAAATAAGAATTATTTCTTAATAGATATAAACATTTATTTATATTAAATTGTATCATTATATAAGTAATGAATATAATTATTTCGAACATAAATTTATTAAATTAAAGTTTTGATGGCCATGTGTATAATTTATTCTAATTAGTAAAGCTAATCCTACAATAGATTCACATACTGCGAAAATAATATAGATAATAAAAATTCATCTATTTAAATTATTTAATAGAATAATAATAATTAAAGTTAAAATAAAATATTCTAAAGTAATTAAAAAGTTAATAAATTGTTTTCTAGATTTTCAAAGAATTAAGGCGATAATAACTAATAAAATAATTATGTAAATAAATTTAAAATATTATATAATTTAAGTTAAAATAATAATTTTGTAAATTATTAATGAATTGTGAATATTCTATAATAAAGTTTAAATTTCAAAAAAAATTAATATAAATTTTTTATAATTCCCAGAATTATTGTTTTATGAGTAAACTATTTTTTGTTTAAATTAATTATAATATGATAATATATATATATATAAGATTTTTATGTTAGACGAGAATTAAGCCTCAAAAAAATGTGTTTTTGGTTAGTTTTATTAAATAAATAAATCAAAAATTAAAAATTATATAAAATGTCCATAGAATTTCTAAATTATATATTAAAGTTTTTTTTAATATTTTTATATTTTTTATCTTTATATTTGATTTTTTTTATTTTAATTACTGGGGATAAAATTCATCCTATAAAGAATTTAATATATTTTTTATTATATATAGTTATTTTATGTTTAATTTTATATTTATTTAAATTTAAATCTTTATTTATTTATATAATTATAATTATTTTTATTAGAGGGTTAATAATTTTATTTGCTTATTTTGTTAGATTAAATAATCAATCTATGATGAATTATTTTAAATATATAAATTTTTTTATTATTGGTTTATTAATAATTAATATTATATATTTCTTTTCTAATTATTTAATTGAAAATTTTGATAGAATAATTTATTCAATAAATCTATATCGGGATAAAAATATTAATTTATCTTTTATTTATCAATATTCAAATTTGTTTTTATTATTTTTTATAATTTTATTTTTAGTTTTTGTTTTAATTATATGATATAACATAAGATATCCTAAAAAAAAAGCTTATCAATCTAAATCTAAATTTTTAGAAGAGTTAGATAAAAAATATAAGTTTTAAACTTTATCCTGTTAATTTGTTTTATTTAATTTTTATGTCAATAAAATTTTTAAGTTTATTAAATAAAGATAAAATTCTTAATATATTTTTTTATTCATTATTGATATTACCTACTCCCTTTAATATTAATATTTGATGAAATTTTGGATCAATATTAGGGGTATTTTTGGTAATTCAAATTCTGTCTGGATTATTTTTATCAATACATTATTGTCCTAATATTGATTATGCTTTTAATAGAATTATTCATATTATAAAAGATGTTAATTCTGGTTGATTAATTCGTTTTATTCATATAAATGGAGCATCTTTTTATTTTATTATAATATATATTCATATTAGACGAAATATTTATTATCAATCTTTTAAATTAGTTCATGTATGATTAATTGGAGTTAGAATTGTATTTTTGTCAATAGCAACAGCTTTTATAGGATATGTTTTACCTTGAGGGCAAATATCTTTTTGAGGAGCAACTGTTATTACTAATTTAATATCCGCTATTCCTTATATTGGGCAATTATTAGTTGAATGAATTTGAGGGGGTTATTCTATTAATAATGCTACATTAAATCGATTTTTTTCTATTCATTTTATTTTACCTTTAATTATTTTATTAATAGTAGTTTTACATATTTTTTTTTTACATTTAACAGGTTCTACTAATCCTTTAGGATTTTCTAGAAATTTATATAAAGGTCCTTTTCATCCTTATTTTGTTATTAAAGATGTTTTTATATTTATTTGAATTCTAATAATTTTTATATTATTAATTTGTCAATTACCTTATTTTTTAGAAGATCCTGATAATTTTAAAATTGCTAATAGAATAAGGACACCAGTTCATATTAAACCAGAGTGATATTTTTTATTTGCTTATTCAATTTTACGGGCAATTCCTAATAAATTGGGGGGGGGTATTTATATTATTATTATCTATTTTAATTTTATATTTTATACCTTTATATAAAAATAATATTAAAACAAATAAATTTTATCCATTAAGTCAATTATTTTATTGATTTTTTATTAATAGATTTATTATATTAACTTGATTAGGTGGTCAGTTAATTAAATATCCTTATATTCAATTGAATAATATATTTACAATTATATATTTTTTTTTCTTTATTGTTTCTCCTGGATTATATTATTATTGAGATAATATTATTTATTATATTAATAAATAGTTAATGAACTTGAATAAGTTTATATTTTGAAAATATATCATAGAAATAGCATTTTCTATTAACTTTTTAATTTTATTTTAAATATGTATAAAAATTACTTTTGTTATATATACAAATATATTATAAATTAATACTAAAATTAAAAAATCAGTTCAACATATGTATATTAAATTATCATAACGGATTCGTGGTAATACACCTCGTAATCATAAAATTAAAATCATATGAATATTTATAAAAATTAAAAATTTTATTCTAGGTATTTTAAAACCTATAAATATTGAAGTTATAATAAATCTTATAAATAAAATATTTGAATATTCTGATAAAAAAATTAATACAAAAAATCTTCTATAGTATTCTACATTAAATCCTGAAACTAATTCAGATTCTCCTTCAATTAGGTCAAAAGGGGTTCGGTTTAATTCAATTAATATACTAATAAAAAAGATTATATAAATTGGTGTTAATAAAATTCTAAATTTTATATATTCTTGATATTTATATAATTGATTTAATGAATAACCTTCAGTCAAAATTATAATTAAAAAAAATATTTAAAAAAGACTAATTTCAAATGAAATTATTTGTGCTAAAGATCGAATAGCCCCTAATATAGAATAATTATTATTTGAAATTCACCCAATTAAAATAATTGGATAAGTATTAAGACCTAATAAAGTGATAAAGAATATTAAATTGTAATTTGTTATTATTAAATTAGTTCAAGGATATAAAATTCATAATAATATGGCAAATATAAATATAAATATTGGTCTTAATATATAAATTAAATAATTTAAATTTAAAAATAGTCATTCTTTAGAGATTAATTTAATAGCATCTGAAAAAGGTTGAAGCATTCCTTTATATCCTACTTTATTAGGTCCTTTTCGTGTTTGAATATATCTTAAGATTTTTCGTTCTAATAAGGTTAAAAAAGCTACTCTAAGTAATATACAAATTATAGTTAAAATTATAATAATTACAAAGATTATTACCTATATATAATTTATTATATGTATATATATTATTAAATTCTAACTTTAATGCACTTTTCTGCCAAGATAATTTTTAATAAATATTAATTTAATTAAATGATTATATTTATATAAATAATTTTAGTCCTTTCGTACAAAAAATTATAGGTTTTTTATAGATAGAAACCGATCTGACTTACGTCGATCTGAACTCAAATCATGTAAGATTTTAAAAGTCGAACAGACTTAATTTTTAAACTCCTGCATTTAAATTATATCTTAATTCAACATCGAGGTCGTAATCATCTTTATAAATTTGGTCTTTCAAAAGATATTACGCTGTTATCCCTAAGGTAATTTATTTTTTAAATTTTTAATAAAAGATCTTTTAAATTTTCTATAATTTAAGATTTTTTAAATTAAAGTTTTTTAAATTTAATAACCCTCCCAGTTAAATATGTTATAATTATTATTATTTAGAATAAAATTTAAATTTATAATAATTATAAATATGAAATTCTATAGGGTCTTATCGTCCCATAAAAAAATTTAAGAATTTTAACTTAAAACTTAATTTCATAAAATAATATTGAGACAGTATATATTTCATTAATTCTTTCATACAAGTCTTTAATTAGAAGACAATTTATTATGCTACCTTTGTACAGTCAGGTATACTGCAGCCATTTAATAAGAATCATTGGGCAGATTTATCTAAAATTATTATTTCTATAGACAATGTTTTTGTTAAACAGTTGAATATATTATTTTAATTTGCCTAATTCCTTAAATTTATATATTATTTCTTTAATAATTTTTACAATTTTTACTATTTATTTAATCATTATAAAATTTATTTATTTATTTAATTAGTTTTTTTTATAATTATTTTTATATTAATATTTTAAATTTTTAAGTAATATTTTTAAATTATAAAATATTTTATTATAATTTCAAATTTTAAGAATATAATAATAGTTGGATTTTAAAATTAATAATAATTTAAATTTAAAGGTTATCCCTTAAATTTTTTAATTAAATAAATTTATAAAATTTTAAAATTTTAATAAATTTTTATTTAATTATGAATTAAATTCATTTCTAAAAAAACCAGATATTTTAAAAATCGTATAACATCTAATTTCTAAATATATATTTATAGTTTTTTTGTAACAAAAAAAATTATATATATTTAGTTCTTTTTATTTCGGGATTAATATATATAAATAATTTAATTTGATTAACCCTGATACAAAAGGTACTAAATTTATTTAAAATCTTTTAAATTTAAATAAGTTCATTTACATTACTTTTAACTTTAAAAAAAATTATTTTTTAATAAATAATTACTGAAATAATTGTTATTTGATAAAATTTTATTTATATAAAATTGATTAATTTATAATATTTTTTATTATTTTAATTAAAATAAAATTTTAATTAAATTAATCTTTTCAGTGTAAATGAAAAATTTTATTTCAGTTTAAACTAAAATTTTTAGTTCCTAATTACACTTTCCAGTACAATTACTATGTTACGACTTATTTCATTTTGGTGAAATTGACGGGCGATTTGTACGCTTATTAGCATATAGTTCAATTTAATTAATTAAAGTAAATTTACTTTTAAATTTTCTTTCAAAATAATTTTAAAATTATTTATTCAAAATATAATATTATATTATAACTCTTAATATCTTAAATGCACTACATATTTACTTGAATTTTAATTTATTAAAATTTATTAACATTATCAATTAAAAAAATTTTGTAAACAGCTATATATAAATGTAATTTAAGTGAGTCTTATCGTGGAATATCGATTAAATTATAAGTTCCTCTAATGGAATTAATAAGCCGCCATATTTATTAATTTTAATGATTTACATTTAATAGTTAATTTTTTATTTAATTTTATAGTAGGGTATCTAATCCTAGTTTTTTTATAAAATTTATCAATTAATTTAATAATAAATTTTAATTATTTGAACTAAATTGTATATTTCACTAAAAATTTAATTTTTTAATTAAAATATATTAATTTTTAAGTAATTAAAATATTATGATTAATTAATTTATAAAATTGGTTTAACCGCTGTTGCTGGCACCGAAATTTACCATTATTAAAATTTATTTCCGAATAAAATTTTTATTTAGTGTTGCAGATTTTATTATTAATAAAAAATTATTTTTTAATTTAATTATATATATAAAATAAACTTAATTAATTTGTAACTTAAATTCAATTTTATTGACTTAAATTTATTTAAAAATTTTAAATAAATTATAGCTTTGATTTTTCTATAGAAGGTATCAATTTCTATAATGTAATTAATTTGTTAATTAAATATACAAAGATTAATCTATCTATAGGTAAATCTAATCTTTATAATAGTTAACCCCCCAATTAACTATTTAAAGCTTTGATTTTTCTATAGAAGGTATCAATTTCTATAATGTAATTAATTTTTTAATTAAATATACAAAGATTAATCTATCTATAGGTAAATCTAATCTTTATAATAGTTAACCCCCCAATTAACTATTTAAAGCTTTGATTTTTCTATAGAAGGTATCAATTTCTATAATGTAATTAATTTTTTAATTAAATATACAAAGATTAATCTATCTATAGGTAAATCCAATCTTTATAATAGTTAACCCCCCAATTAACTATTTAAAGCTTTGATTTTTCTATAGAAGGTATCAATTTCTATAATGTAATTAATTTTTTAATTAAATATACAAAGATTAATCTATCTATAGGTAAATCTAATCTTTATAATAGTTAACCCCTTAATTAACTATTTAAAGCTTTGATTTTTCTATAGAAAATTATAAATAATAAAAAAATTAATTTTTATATAAAAAAAATTATACAGAAATAAATTGTTATTAAATAGCACTAAAATATTATTAATTATATTAGATTAAAATTTTAATACAAAATTTTTAATAATAAAAACTTATTATGGTAGTAGTATATATATATATATATATATTAATTAATAAATTATTTATATATATATACATCTTAATATTAATATATATAATATATATCTATTAATTAATAAATTATTTATATATATATATATTTATATATTATTATAGATAGATGGAGGCCAACTGATAAATATATATACATTTTATATATAACAAGATATATATATAAATATTACAATATATAAATCTGAGAATATATATACATTTATAAATATATCCTAAGGTAGGATTAAATTATGATTATTTATGCTTTCATATAATTTATAAATTATTTAATAACTTATAAATGCACTATATTTAATAAATTGATTAATATTTAATAAATATATATATATGTATATATATAGATTTATATATATATATATATATATATATATATATATATATATATATAAATATTTATTAATTAATAAATAATTTTTATATTTATATTTATATTTCTTTTCTTTTCAATAATTTATTATAATCTAATGTATTCATAATATAATTTACATATATTATAGATATAAAATAATATATATAATTATATAAATATTTAATTAATTAATATTAATATTAATATATAAAGGTTAATATAATCTTTTATAAATTTTGGAACCCACCTATGATTTATATATATATAAATATATTGGTTAATAAATTATTTATATATATATATACTATTGGAAATGGGTTATTAAAATAAAATAGTCTTTGATTTTATAGTATTCTGTTTTATTTACGGAGTCAGAGGAAACGTCTTTATTCTGTCGAATCTACTGAAGAACTCTGCTTGGGCACCCAAGAGGAAGTTGGGGTCCCCTTATATCTTAGACTGTTTATATTATGGTATCGCATTGTGCAGTGCGTCACTCGAAGACGGACACTAGACACGCGTAGTGGAAACCTTAGTGCGTTTGTTTAAAAATAATATAGAGACATTTTTGTCCTCACTTGATTATTTCCTTAGGGTGTTGTTAGAAATAATCCAACACGCCCCCTCAAAAATGAATCAACCATTCTCAAGCCAACAAATGAACACTACACACGCTTTTGGAAATTATACTATTGTAAAAACTGGTACTGAAATTAACAATGATTCTTGATATAAATTCATCGTCACAAAAACGTTTCTTTCCTTGCCGTTCCCTGGGAAAATACACATGGTCCAACATTCGTTGCAAAGGATTAGGAAAACCCAGAAAACCTAATCAGACCGTATTAATTACTTGTCATTTAAATTATAGTTTATATGCTTTTATAATTTTATTGTTCCAGACCCATCCTTGTCCTGAACTCTATGAATTTCGGTGCTGGTAGTGGTTTAGTGAGCACGTCAGCTACCTGGCTTTCTGTAGAAACATATTTAAGCTTAATGACATTCTTCTCTATTTGCTCTCTTGAAAAATGATATTTGATATCTATATGTTTCGATTTCTTGTGATTGCTCGGATTGTTCGCTATACTTATGCAGCCGTTATTATCCTCATATATTATTATCGGCTTTGAAATATCTAAATTAATACTACTTGCTAAAGATTTTAACCATAATGCTTCTCTTACGGCTTCAAAAAGTGCCATATACTCTGCTTCAGTAGATGAAGCAGCTACCGATGCTTGTCTTTTTGTTGACCAACATATTGTGCATCGTTCAAACAATTGAAATGAGTATCCCGTTGTACTTTTCCTGTCATTTTCATCATGACCTCCCCAATCAGAATCAACATAACCGCTTATTATGTCATTATAATTACCTCTCACATAGCTTAATTTGATTTTACTTGAACCTTTGAGGTATCTCAATACTCGTTTTAAATATTGCCAAAGTTCTTTATTATTTTTATTTGTATATCTACTTAAAATATTAACTGCAATACTTAAATCGGGCCTTGTACATATCATTATGTACATTAAACAACCAATTAAATTTCTACACGGTGCTTCGCACTTATCATTAGAATTTAATGCTACATAATCTAATTTACTTGGTAATGGTGTACTAACGGGGTTGCACTCATACATATTAAAATTTTTTAAGACTGTATTAATATAAGCAGTCTGATCTAATGTTATCTTATCATTCTCACGATCAACATTTATTCCTAAGAAAAATTTAATATCACTTAAATCTGTCATTTTAAATCTATTCATCAAATAATTTTTAAAGTTAGTCATTGTTTCTACATTTTTAGTAGCAATCACAAGGTCGTCCACATATAGTACAACGTATATATTTTCAAATATATTTCCCTTGTCTAAAATATAAATACATCGGTCGACTGATGAACTTCGGAAACCCTTTTCCACAAGACTTTTCTCAAATATTTCAAACCAACACCTCGCTGCCTGTTTTAATCCGTATATGGCTTTATTCAATTTACAGACTTCATTGCTTTTACTCATAACTCCTTGAGGGACTTCCATATAAATCTCCTCTTTTAATTCACCATTTAAGAATGCGGTCTTTACATCCATATGATGTATCAACAAATTAAATTGGTTTGCAAAAGCAATTATAAATCTAAAACTTGCAATTCTTACAACTGGTGCAAATGTTTCATTGTAGTCAGTTAAATATTCCTGACTAAAACCGCGAGCAACAAGACGTGCCTTGTATTTTGATGGTTTTCCGTGTTCATTATTTTTAATGGTAAATATCCATTTGCAGTCGACAATATGCCTATTTTTAGGCCTCTCTACCAAAGTCCAAGTTTTATTTATTAATAATGAATCTAATTCATCATTTATGGCTTTTTCCCATTTAAGTTTATTTTCATTTTTTTGAATTTCATCGTATGAATTTGGAATTTTATTAACAAACGATTGTGCACACATGAGCAGATCATATTGTGTGTCACTTTCATTATATGAAATGGGAGGACGTTGCTTAACCCTATCACTCCTTCTAGGTTCAAATTTCTCTTGTGTATTTTCACTATCCTTTTGAGATAAAGACTTATTTTGTGTATCTATTTCTATTACAGATTTATTAGGTTCGTCACCTAATTTCTCATCAGTATTTACTTCTACACTCGATTTCGATACATCTGATTTATAATTATCAGATTTTTGAGACTTTTCATTTATTTCTACTGATTTTGACCGTATGTCAGATGCATCAGTTTCATTATACGTGTCTTTTTCAACACTTTCGAGTCTCATTACTGGTCGAGTTTTCAAATAATCTGTTTCATCCACAATTACATCTCTAACTACAACTAGTTTCCCATTTTTCACGTCCCACACTTTATAACCATTCGGTTCATAGCCAAGTAAAATTCCTTTCCATGACTTTTCATCGAATTTAGTTTTTCTAATTTTGTGGTGTACATAAACGGTCGAACCGAAAATCTTTAAATACTTTAACTTGGGCTTTTTACTGTGCCACAATTCAAATGGTGTTTTAATTACCTTTAAAGCTTTAGTCGGGGTTAAATTAATTAAATATGTAGCAGTAAGTACTGCTTCTCCCCAAAATACTTTATCTAAACTAGCACCACTTATCATTGTGCGTGCTTTTTCTGTTATTGTTCTGACCATACGTTCTGAAACACCATTCAATTGAGGGGTTCGTGGAATTGTTAAATGGAAACTAATACCTCTTTGCACACAATAGTCTTTCATCTCGTTAGATAAGTATTCTCTACCATTGTCACAATATAAATTCACGAGTTTTAAGTTAAAGTGAGCTTCACTTTTTGCAACAAAATCTTGGAAGACAGAAAAAACATCTGACTTATAAGTGATTAAATATGTGACGCAATAGTGAGTGAACTCATCCACGAATAATACATAATAATTTTTATCATTAATGGTAGATGGAGTGATAGGACCACAAACATCCGAATGAACAATAAACAATGGTCGTTTTATATGAATTTTATCTTTGGCTTTTTCAAATGGCAATCTTGCTTGTTTGCCATTTATACAAGCTTCGCATAAATTATTTGTAGGTATAACTTTCTCAATATATTCTATATCATCGACCATTTGTTTATTTTTCAATTCCAAGAATTTAGCTTTGCCAATGTGGCCTAGGCGTTTATGCCACAGTTCGTAATTATTAATTATTGCATTATGAATTTGAGAATTTCTGCTTTCTATTCCTTTTACTTTAACTTTAAAATCAATCGTTATTAAATTGTCCAAGGGCTTACCATACATCACCGTTTTACCGTTTTTGCAAATCTCGATCCCTTCCTCGTTGAAGGTGACGCACAAACCTGCCTGCTGCATTCTTCTTACGGACAATAAGTTGTACGGCACATCGGGGCAGTACAGGACGTCTTCCAGTACACCCTCAATTCCCAAATTGCTGGTGACATTGATATTTCCCTTCTTCGTCGCCGTGATGAAAGTCCCAACTTTGGCAACTGAGATCTTCACCGGCGGTTGCAGCACGACATATTTCGAAAATAATTTTTCGGTTTTTATAATATGGTCCGAGGCACCTGAGTCCAGTAAAAATGTTAATTTTCCTTTTTCGTTTGGAACTTCATTTTTTTCAGCCATAAAGGCGAATCCTGAAGTATTTTCCTGTGAGCCACTTGGTTCAGAAATTTGAACCGTTTGGATACTTCTTTTCCTTTCCATGTTGTATTGCTGGTTCCTCTTATAATGATAGCAGTCTTTTATCTTGTGGCCATTTCTCCCACAATGATGGCATTTTATCATCGGTCCTTTCTTGCTGTAATTATGTGATTTCTTCATTGCTTGATTTTTGAAAAATGATTTATTACCTAGACTTTTATTTTCTTTTATGGTTTGTATATGAAGTACTTTCGTACTTGTGCAATCGTTCTCTGTTTTTAACTTTGTTTCATGATCTAATAATCTTGTCTTCACGAATGACACAGTTAAATTGTCTTCTGACAATGTCTCGATGGCCGTAATCACACCATCGTACGATGCAGGGAGAGTTAACAATAAGTGTGACACTTTATCCGTTTCTTCCAGTTTCGCTCCTGCTGCTGATAATTCCGTAATCAGGTCGTCAAAAATGGTGAAGTGTTTTATCAATTGCGTATCACCCTGCAATTTGAGACTCAATAGCTTTTTCCTTAGGGCTAATTGAGTGGCTAGACTCTTCCTTTCGTAGATCGCGGCTAAGCCTTTTAATACATCTTTGGCTGTACTGCCAGTTTGTACAAAACCCAGAAATGAATCTGATAAATATTCTACTATCAGATTCTTTGCTACTCTTTCTGCTCTGATCCATTCAACACTTAACTTTGTAGGAATGTCTTCATCTATAACTTTAAGTACATCTAGTTCATTCATCAACGCGCGTATTCTTAATTTCCACACACTGTATCTTTCACCATCAAAAGGCTTAATGTTTCTTCTGGTTTTTACGTTTTCCATTTTTTTTACACTAAAACACTAAGCACTAGAACTAAATCAAATATTACTAAAATAAAGACACTTAAATAGTTTATGCAATACAAACTGGGCCCATAACCTATTGGAAATGGGTTATTAAAATAAAATAGTCTTTGATTTTATAGTATTCTGTTTTATTTACGGAGTCAGAGGAAACGTCTTTATTCTGTCGAATCTACTGAAGAACTCTGCTTGGGCACCCAAGAGGAAGTTGGGGTCCCCTTATATCTTAGACTGTTTATATTATGGTATCGCATTGTGCAGTGCGTCACTCGAAGACGGACACTAGACACGCGTAGTGGAAACCTTAGTGCGTTTGTTTAAAAATAATATAGAGACATTTTTGTCCTCACTTGATTATTTCCTTAGGGTGTTGTTAGAAATAATCCAACATATACATTTTAATATTAATATATATATATATATTAATAAAAATTTTTTCAAATTAAAAATTAATTTTATTTACTTATATTTAAATTTATTATGTAATAAAATTATAGTTTAATATTATTAAAAAGATTATAGCGTTACTTAATAACAAAAAAAAATTAAAAATTTTTATTTATGAATTAAATAAAATTATTAATTATTGGGGGGGGTATTTATATATAATTTATATATAATTTAAAATTAAATTTGTATCTTAGAGAATTTAATTATTAAATAAATTTATTATTAATAGTCGATTTTAGTTTATTTCAATGGCTTTATTTTTCCCTTAAAGATGAATATATTGAAATAAACCTTTCAATTCTACTTTAGTTTGAATTTATTTAAATAGTTTTATTTGTTTTTATAAGTAGAGAATTTAATTAATAAATAAATTTATTATTAATAGTCGATTTTAGTTTATTTCAATGGTTTCATTCTTTCCCTAAGAATGAATATATTGAAATAAACCTTTCAATTCTACTTTAGCTTGAATTTATTTAAATAGCCTCATTTGTCCCTTGCAAGTAGAGGATTTGGATATTAACCTTTCGAATTTACATTAGCTTTAGTTTATTTCAATGGCTTCACTCTTTTCCTAAGGATGAATATATTAAAATAAACCTTTCAATTCTACTTTAGCTTGAATTTATTTAAATAGCCTCATTTGTACCTTGCAAGTAGAGGATTTTTGGATATTAACCTTTCGAATTTACTTTAGCTTTAGTTTATTTCAATGGCTTCACTCTTTCCCTAAGGATGAATATATTGAAATAAACCTTTCAATTCTACTTTAGCTTGAATTTATTTAAATAGCCTCATTTGTTCCTTGCAAGTAGAGGATTTGGATATTAACCTTTCGAATTTACATTAGCTTTAGTTTATTTCAATGGCTTCATTCTTTCCCTAAGGATGAATATATTGAAATAAACCTTTCAATTCTACTTTAGCTTGAATTTATTTAAATAGCCTCATTTGTCCCTTGCAAGTAGAGGATTTTTGGATATTAACCTTTCGAATTTATATTAGCTTTAGTTTATTTCAATGGCTTCACTCTTTCCTTAAGGATGAATATAAATATATATATATCTTTAAATGGATATTAGTTAGTTTTAATTTATAATATTTAATTTGCAATTAAAAGTAATTTTTAAATATATCTATATAAATAAGCTAAGTTTAAAGCTGTTAGGTTCATACCCTAGTTATAGATAATATGTATCTTTTATATATTTTATATATATATATATGTATTAAAGTAATATGCCTGATTAAAGGATTATTTTGATCAGATACTTAAATAAATTTTATATTTATTGTTACTAATTGATTTTTTAATATTTATTAATTTTATTAATACTTTAAATTTCAAAAATTTATGTGCTTTGACACTAAAATATAATAGGTAAAAAATTTAGTATTATAAACTATTTAATTTTTAATTAAAAGATAATTTTGAATTGGTTTTTTGTGAAGAAAATAATATTTAAAAATGTAATATGTCTTAGATATATTATTATTAATTATTTAATCATTCTTTTTGTAAGAGATTTATTTTTGATGTGATTAATTTATGAAGTTATAACATTAGTTTTAATTATTTATATAAATTTAACTAGAGATTCAAAATATGCTAGTGTTTTTTATTATATAGTATCAGTAGTAAGAAGGTTAGTTTTTATTATAAGATTGTATTTTTATGTATCTATGAAAGAAGTAAGAGTTTTTTTTGAAATTTTTATTCAATTAATTATGTTAGTAAAATTAGGAATATTTCCTTTTCATCAATGATCTATTTATATTCATAGATATATGTGTTGAACAAGAATTTTTACATTTTCAACAGTTATAAAAATAGTACCTATATATTTTTTAGCTAATGTGAGTGGTATAAATTTTTTTTTTATAGGTTGAATTTTATTAAATTTAATTTTTATTCCTATTATTATGAAAGTTTATAATTCTATAAAAATATTTATTAGATGTTCTTGTATTATTCAATCAACTTTTTTATTAATAATTATATATGTAAATGTAAAAATTTATTTGGTATATTTTTCTTTTTATGCAGTTATTTTTTATATATTGTTATATTTTTTTGAAAAATTTGATGTGGTAACTTTTAATGATTTGGGGTTTTTATTAGTTGATAAATATTTGAAGGTATATTTTATTATTATAGTTTTAATTTATTCTTCTTTACCTCCATTTTTGTCTTTAGTGTTAAAGTGAATTTTGAATTATTATTTTTTAGAGGATTATGTTAATTTTTATGTTTTATTATTTATTATGATATTAGCATCAGTTATAATTATTTGAAATTATTTTAGATTATTATTATATATTAGTAGGAATTATCCTAGAGCTAAAAAATATTTTTGTAAGAGTTATATATTTAAGTCTTATATTGTTTTATTTATTATTATGTTATTTTTTTTTAGGTTTTTATTGGTTAATGTTTATGTTACTTAAAGGTTTTAATTTAATATAATTTAAGTATTGATCAATTTGTTAAATTTAATATAGTGTGAGATATTTATGATTAATATTTTCTAATAATTATTTATATTTTAAAATTTGCAATTTTAAGTTTTTTTTAATCTATAGAAAATTAGTATCAGTAAGTTTTTCTTACATGTTTAAATTTACAATTTAATTCTTTTATCAGACATGATACTTTTTTTGATTTGAAGATTTTAAGTTAAAATAAACTTTTAATTTTCATAGTTAAATATATATATATATTGATTTATTATAAATCTTATAATATATAAATATATTTATTAATATTTAAATATTATATAATTATGTTTTATTTATGTTTGATAAATGATTTTATTCTACTAATCATAAAAATATTGGTATAATTTATTTTGTGTTTGCTTTATGATCAGGGATAATTGGAACTTCTATGAGAATAATTATTCGTATGGAGTTAAGTACCCCAGGTATATGAATTAATAATGTTCAAGTTTATAATTCAATTGTTACTGTTCATGCATTTTTAATAATTTTTTTTATAGTAATACCATTTATAATTGGTGGATTTGGTAATTGATTAGTTCCATTAATATTAGGATCTCCAGATATGGCATTTCCTCGTATAAATAATATTAGATTTTGATTATTACCGCCATCATTAACATTATTACTTTCAAGAAATTTATTTCAAGTTAGACCAGGGACTGGTTGAACGGTTTATCCTCCTTTATCTTCATATTTATTTCATTCTTCTCCTTCTGTTGATATTACTATTTTTTCTTTACATTTATCAGGAATTTCTTCAATTATTGGGGCAATAAATTTTATAGTAACTATTATAATAATAAAAAATTTATCTTTAAATTATGATCAAATAGCTTTATTTCCTTGATCAGTGTTTATTACAGCTATTTTATTATTATTATCATTGCCAGTTTTAGCTGGAGCAATTACAATATTAATTTTTGATCGAAATATTAATACTTCGTTTTTTGATCCTTTAGGGGGAGGTGATCCAATTTTATATCAACATTTATTTTGATTTTTTGGGCATCCTGAAGTTTATATTTTAATTTTACCGGGGTTTGGTTTGATTTCACATATTATTATAAATGAGAGTGGTAAAAAAGAGGTATTTGGTAATTTAGGAATGATTTATGCTATATTAGGAATTGGATTTCTAGGATTTATTGTATGAGCTCATCATATATTTACAGTTGGGTTAGATGTAGATACTCGAGCTTATTTTACTTCAGCAACTATAGTTATTGCAGTTCCTACAGGAATTAAAGTTTTTAGTTGATTAGCTACTTATCATGGAGCTAAATTAGGTTATAATAATTCAATTTTATGATCATTAGGATTTGTTATAATATTTATTATTGGTGGATTGACGGGTATTGTATTATCAAATTCTTCTATTGATATTATTTTACATGATACTTATTATGTTGTTGGTCATTTTCATTATGTTTTATCTATAGGAGCAGTTTTTGCAATTGTTGGAAGATTTATTCATTGATTTCCTTTAATTTTTGGTGTTGTTATACATCAGAATTGATTGAAAATTCAGTTTTATATAATGTTTATTGGTGTTAATATAACTTTTTTTCCTCAACATTTTTTAGGATTAATGGGTATACCTCGACGATATTCAGATTATCCTGATGCATATTATTGTTGGAATTTATTATCTTCAATTGGTTCATTAATTTCTTTAAATAGATTAATTTTATTAATTTTTTTAATTTTAGAAAGATTTATTTCAATACGGTTAGTAGTTTTTAAATTTAATAGTTCATTAGAATGAATTGGTTTTATACCTCCTTTAGATCATGTATATTTAGAAGTACCTATTGTGTTAAATAATAAAAAGGAATTATTTTTGAATATTTAATAATGTTGAGTTTTAATGATTGATTTAATTTTTATTTTTAATATTTTATTTTATTTAATATGGCAGATAAGTGCGATAGATTTAAGATTTATTTATAAAAATATATTATTTTTTATTAAGAATTGCAACATGATTTAAATATAGATTTCAAGATTCTAATTCACCTTATTCTGACAATTTAATTTCTTTTCATAATTTAGTTATAATATTAATGTTAGTTATTATTGTATTTTCAATATTAATTATTTTAGATATTATTACTAATAAGTATGTTAATCGGTATTTATTGAAGAATCATTTATTGGAAATTATTTGAACTATTATTCCAATTTTTATTTTAATAACAATTTGTTTTCCTTCTTTAAAGATTTTATATTATATTGATGAAATTTTAAATCCTTATTTTACAATTAAAATTATAGGTCATCAGTGATCTTGGTCTTATGAATATTCAGAATTTAAAGATTTGGAATTTGATTCTTATATATTATCTGATAGGGTTATGAATAGTTTTCGTTTATTAGATGTTGATAATCGTATGGTCATTCCAATAAATTTTCCGATTCGATTATTATTATCATCAACTGATGTAATTCATTCATGAGCTATTCAATCAGTTGGAATTAAAGTTGATGCTGTTCCTGGACGTATTAATCAATCAAATTTATATTGTATGCGACCAGGATTATTTTTTTAAGATTCTGTTTTCACCACTCCACAGTGCGTTTGATATGCAGAACCGGCGACATCTTTGATTTCGTCGGGGTTCAAGCTGAGATATGCATTTTCTACGATAATCCTGGTGAGACTTCTGTCAGAAGTATGCAGGATCTTCGAGAACGCTCTTTTCGAGCTATTTAATGCGAGAAACACGTTATCTGGTGTTTTCACCACTCCACAGTACGTTTGACATGCAGAATCGGAGATATCTTGGTTTCGGTCGGGTTTCAAGCTGAGATATGCATTTTCTACGATAATCCTGGTGAGACATCTGTCAGAAGTATGCAGGATCTTCGAGAACGCTCTTTTCGAGCTACTTAATGCGAAAAACACGTTTTCTGGTGTTTTCACCACCCCACAGTGCGTTTGATATGCAGAACGGGCGACATCTTGGTTTTCGTGGGGTTTCAAGCTGAGACATGCATTTTCTGCGATAATCTTGTTGAGACTTCTGTCCGAAGTATGCAGAATCATCGAGATCGCTCGTTTCGAGCTACTGAATGCGAGAAACACGTTATCTGGCGTTTTCACCACTCCACAGTAGGTTTGATATGCAGAACCGGCGATATTTTGGTTTTCGTCGGGTTTCAAGCTGAGATATGCATTTTCTACGATAATCTTGGTGAAACATCTGTCCGAAGTATGCAGAAACATCGAGAGCGCTCTTTTCGAGCTATTTAATGCGAGAAACTCGTTTTCTGGGGTTTTTACCACTCCACAGTTCGTTGGATATGCAGAACCGGAGATATCTTGGTTTTCGTGGGGTTTCAAGCTTGGATATGCATTTCCTGAGATAATCTTGGTGAGACTTCTGTCCGAAGTATGCTGAATCATCTAGAACGCTCTTTTCGAGCTATTTAATTCGAGAAACACGTTATCTGGTGTTTTCACCACTCCACAGTGCGTTTGACATGCAGAACCGGAGATATCTTTGTTTCGGTCGGGTTTCAAGCTGAGATATGCATTTTCTACGATAATCCTGGTGAGACTTCTGTCAGAATTATGCAGAATCTTCGAGAACGCTCTTTTCGAGCTACTTAATGCGCGAAACACGTTTTCTGGTGTTTTCACCACTGCACGGTACGTTTGATGTGCAGAACCGGAGATATATCGGTTTTCGTCGGGTTTCAAGCTGAGATATGCATTTTCTACGATAATCTTGGTGAGACTTCTGTAAGAAGTATGCAGGATCTTCGAGAACGCTCTTTTCGAGCTACTTAATGCGAGAAACACGTTTTCTGGTGTTTTCACCACTCCACAGTAGGTTTGATATGCAGAACCGGCGATATTTTGGTTTTCGTCGGGTTTCAAGCTGAGATATGCATTTTCTACGATAATCTTGGTGAGACTTCTGTCCGAAGTATGCTGAATCATCTAGAACGCTCTTTTCGAGCTATTTAATGCGAGAAACACGTTATCTGGTGTTTTCACCACTCCACAGTGCGTTTGACATGCAGAACCAGCGATATCTTGGTTTTCGTGGGGTTTCAAGCTGAAATATGCATTTTCTGCGATAATATTGGTGAGACTTCAGTCAGAAGTATGCAGAATCATCTAGATCGCTCTTTTGGAGCTACTTAATGCCCGAAACACGTTTTCTGGTGTTTTCACCACTCCACAGTACGTTTGACATGCAGAACCGGAGATATCTTGGTTTCGGTCGGGTTTCAAGCTGAGATATGCATTTTCTACGATAATCCTGGTGAGACTTATGTCAGAATTATGCAGAATCTTCGAGAACGCTCTTTTCGAGCTACTTAATGCACGAAACACGTTTTCTGGTGTTTTCACAACTCCACGGTACGTTTGATGTGCAGAACCGGCGATATCTTGGTTTTCGTGGGTTTTCAAGCCGAGATATGCATTTTCTGCGATAATCTTGGTGAGACTTCTGTCCGAAGTATGCTGTATCATCGAGATCGCTCTTTTCGAGCTAGTTAGTGCGAGAAACACGTTATCTGGTGTTTTCACCACTCCACAGTGCGTTTGATTTGCAGAACAGTAGATATCTTGGTTTTCGTGGGGTTTCAAGCTGAGATATGCATTTTCTGCGATAATCTTGTTGAGACTTCTGTCCGAAGTATGCAGAATCATCGAGATCGCTCGTTTCGAGCTATTCAATGCGAGAAACACGTTATCTGGTGTTTTCACCACTCCACAGTGCGTTTGATATGCAGAACCGGCGATACCTTGGTTTTCGTGGGGTTTCAAGCAGAGATATGCATTTTCTGCTATAATCTTGGTGAGACTTCTGTCGGAAGTATGCTGAATCATCGAGATCGCTCTTTTCGAGCTAGTTAGTGCGAGAAACAAGTTATCTGGTGTTTTCACCACTCCACAGTGCGTTTGATATGCAGAACAGTAAATACCTTGGTTTTCGTGGGGTTTCAAGCTGAGATATGCATTTTCTGCGATAATCTTGTTGAGACTTCTGTCCGAAGTATGCAGAATCATCGAGATTGCTCGATTCGCGCTATTTAATGCGAGAAACACGTTATCTGGTGTTTTCACCACTCCACAGTGCGTTGGATATGCAGAACCGGAGATATTTTGGTTTTCGTCGGGTTTCAAGCTGAGATATGCATTTTCTACGATTAGCTTGGTGAAACATCTGTCCGAAGTATGCAGAAACGTCGAGAGCGCTCTTTTCGAGCTATTTAATGCGAGAAACACGTTTTGTGGGGTTTTGACCACTCCACAGTGCGTTGGATATGCAGAACCGGAGATAACTCGGTTTTCGTCGGGTTTCAAGCTGAGATATGTATTTTTTACGATAATTTTGGTGAGACTTCTGTCCGAAGTATGCAGAATCATCGAGATCGCTCGTTTCGAGCTATTTAATGCGAGAAACACGTTATCTGGTGTTTTCACCACTCCACAGTGCGTTTGATATGCAGAACAGGCGATATCTTGGTTTTCGTGGGGTTTCAAGCTGAGATATGCATTTCCTGCGATAATCTTGGTGAGACTCCTGTCCGAAGTATGCTGAATCATCGAGATCGCTCTTTTCGAGCTATTTAATGCGAGAAACACGTTCTCTGGTTATTTTCACCACTCCACAGTGCGTTTGATATGCAGAACCGGCAACATCTTGATTTTCGTGAGGTTTCGAGCTGAGATATGCATTTTCTGCGATAATTTTGGTGAGACTTCTGTCAGAAGTATGCAGAATCTTCGAGAACGCTCTTTTCGAGCTACTTAATGCGCGAAACACGTTTTCTGCTGTTTTCACCACTCCACGGTACGTTTGATGTGCAGAACCGGAGATAACTCGGTTTTCGTCGGGTTTCAAGCTGAGATATGCATTTTCTACGATAATCTTGGTGAGACTTCTGTCAGAAGTATGCAGGATCTTCGAGAACGCTCTTTTCGAGCTAGTTAAAGCGAGGAAAACCTTATCCGGTGTTTTCACTACTCCACAGTGCGTTTGATATGCAAAACCGGCGATATTTTGGTTTTCGTCGGGTTTCAAGCTGAGATATGCATTTTCCACGATAATCTTGGTGAAACATCTGTCCGAAGTATGCAGAAACATCGGGAGCGCTCTTTTCGAGCTATTTAATGCGAGAAACTCGTTTTCTGGGGTTTTCACCACTCCACAGTTCGTTGGATATGCAGAACCGGAGATATCTTGGTTTTCGTGGGGTTTCAAGCTGGGATATGCATTTCCTGCGATAATCTTGGTGAGACTTCTGTCCGAAGTATGCTGAATCATCTAGAACGATCTTTTCGAGCTATTTAATGCGAGAAACACGTTATCTGGTGTTTTCACCACTCCACAGTGCGTTTGACATGCAGAACCAGCGATATCTTGGTTTTCGTGGGGTTTCAAGCTGAAATAAGCATTTTCTGCGATAATATTGGTGAGACTTCTGTCCGAAGTATGCTGTATCATCGAGATCGCTCTTTTCGAGCTAGTTAGTGCGAGAAACACGTTATCTGGTGTTTTCACCACTCCACAGTGCGTTGGATATGCAGAACCGGAGATATTTTGGTTTTCATCGGGTTTCAAACTGAGATATGCATTTTCTACGATAATTTTGGTGAGACTTCTGTCCGAAGTATGCAGAATCATCGAGATCGCTCGTTTCGAGCTATTTAATGCGAGAAACACGTTATCTGGTGTTTTCACCACTCCACAGTTCGTGGGATATGCAGAACAGTAGATATCCTGGTTTTCGTGGGGTTTCAAGCAGAGATATGCATTTTCTGCGATAATCTTGGTGAGACTTCTGTTAGAAGTATGCAGAATCATCGAGATCGCTCGTTTCGAACTATTTAATGCGAGAAACACGTTATCTGGTGTTTTCACCACTCCACAGTGCGTTGGATATGCAGAACCGGAGATATTTTGGTTTTCGTCGGGTTTCAAGCTGAGATATGTATTTTCTGCGATAATCTTGGTGAGACTTCTGTTCGAAGTATGCAGAATCATCGAGATCGCACTTTTCGAGCTATTTAATGCGACAAACACTTTATCTGGTGTTTTCAGCACACCACAGTGCGTTTGATATGCAGAACCAGCGAAATCTTGGTTTTCGTGGGGTTTCAAGCTGAGATATGCATTTTTTACGATAATCTTGGTGAGACTTCTGTCCGAAGTATGCTTAATCATCGAGATCGCTCTATTCGAGCTATTTAATACGAGAAACACGTCATCTGGTGTTTTCACCACTCCACAGTGCGTATGATATACAGAACCGACGATATCTTGGTTTTCGTGGGGTTTCAAGCTCAGATATGCATTTTCTGCGATAATCATGGTGAGACTTCTGTCCGAAGTATGCAGAGTCATCGAGATCGTACTATTCGAGCTATTTAATGCGAAAAACACGTTATCTGGTGTTTTCACCACTCCACAGTGCGTATGATATGCAGAACCGACGATATCTTGGTTTTCGTGGGGTTTCAAGCTCAGATATGCATTTTCTGCGATAATCATGGTGAGACTTCTGTCCGAAGTATGCAGAGTCATCGAGATCGCACTTTTCGAGCTATTTAATGCGACAAACACGTTATCTGGTGTTTTCAGCACTCCACAGTGCGTTTGATATGCAGAACCAGCGAAATCTTGGTTTTCGTGGGGTTTCAAGCTGAGATATGCATTTTTTTACGATAATCTTGGTGAGACTTCTGTACGAAGTATGCTTAATCATCGAGATCGCTCGTTTCGAGCTATTTAATGCGACAAACACGTTATCTGGTGTTTTCAGCACTCCACAGTGCGTTCGATATGCAGAACCAGCGATATCTGGGTTTTCGTGGGGTTTCAAGCTGAGATATGCATTTTTTACGATAATCTTGATGAGACTTCTGTCCGAAGTATGCAGAGTCATCGAGATCGTACTTTTCGAGCTATTTAATGCGACAAACACGTTTTCTGGGGTTTTCACCACTCCACAGTTCGTTAGATATGCAGAACAGGAGATATCTTGGTTTTCGTGGGGTTTCTAGCAGAGATATGCATTTTCTGCGATAATCTTGGTGAGACTTCAGTCCGAAGTATGCAGAATCATCGAGATCGTACTATTCGAGCTATTTAACGCGAAAAACACTTTATCTGGTGTTTTCACCACTCCACAGTGCGTTTGATATGCAGAACCAGCGAAATCTTGGTTTTCGTGGGTTTTCAAGCTGAGATATGCATTTTTTTACGATAATCTTGGTGAGACTTCTGTCCGAAGTATGCTTAATCATCGAGATCGCTCGTTTCCAGCTGTTTAATGCGAGAAACAAGTTATCTGGTGTTTTCACCACTCTACAGTGCGTTTGATATGCAGAACCGGCGATACCTTGGTTTTCGTGGGGTTTCAAGCAGAGATATGCATTTTCTGCTATAATCTTGGTGAGACTTCTGTCGGAAGTATGCTGAATCATCGAGATCGCTCTTTTCGAGCTAGATAGTGCGAGAAACAAGTTATCTGGTGTTTTCACCACTCCACAGTGCGTTTGATATGCAGAACAGTAAATACCTTGGTTTTCGTGGGGTTTCAAGCTGAGATATGCATTTTCTGCGATAATCTGGTTGAGACTTCTGTCCGAAGTATGCAGAATCATCGAGATTGCTCGATTCGAGCTATTTAATGCGAGAAACACGTTAGCTGGTGTTTTCACCACTCCACAGTGCGTTGGATATGCTGAACCGGAGATATTTTGGTTTTCGTCGGGTTTCAAGCTGAGATATGCATTTTCTACGATTAGCTTGGTGAAACATCTGTCCGAAGTATGCAGAAACGTCGAGAGCGCTCTTTTCGAGCTATTTAATGCGAGAAACACGTTTTCTGGGGTTTTGACCACTCCACAGTGCGTTGGATATGCAGAACCGGAGATAACTCGGTTTTCGTCGGGTTTCAAGCTGAGATATGTATTTTTTACGATAATTTTGGTGAGACTTCTGTCCGAAGTATGCAGAATCATCGAGATCGCTCGTTTCGAGCTATTTAATGCGAGAAACACGTTATCTGGTGTTTTCACCACTCCACAGTGCGTTTGATATGCAGAACAGGCGATATCTTGGTTTTCGTGGGGTTTCAAGCTGAGATATGCATTTCCTGCGATAATCTTGGTGAGACTCCTGTCCGAAGTATGCTGAATCATCGAGATCGCTCTTTTCGAGCTATTTAATGCGAGAAACACGTTCTCTGGTTATTTTCACCACTCCACAGTGCGTTTGATATGCAGAACCGGCAACATCTTGATTTTCGTGAGGTTTCGAGCTGAGATATGCATTTTCTGCGATAATTTTGGTGAGACTTCTGTCAGAAGTATGCAGAATCTTCGAGAACGCTCTTTTCGAGCTACTTAATGCGCGAAACACGTTTTCTGCTGTTTTCACCACTCCACGGTACGTTTGATGTGCAGAACCGGAGATAACTCGGTTTTCGTCGGGTTTCAAGCTGAGATATGCATTTTCTACGATAATCTTGGTGAGACTTCTGTCAGAAGTATGCAGGATCTTCGAGAACGCTCTTTTCGAGCTAGTTAAAGCGAGGAAAACCTTATCCGGTGTTTTCACTACTCCACAGTGCGTTTGATATGCAAAACCGGCGATATTTTGGTTTTCGTCGGGTTTCAAGCTGAGATATGCATTTTCCACGATAATCTTGGTGAAACATCTGTCCGAAGTATGCAGAAACATCGGGAGCTCTCTTTTCGAGCTATTTAATGCGAGAAACTCGTTTTCTGGGGTTTTCACCACTCCACAGTTCGTTGGATATGCAGAACCGGAGATATCTTGGTTTTCGTGGGGTTTCAAGCTGGGATATGCATTTCCTGCGATAATCTTGGTGAGACTTCTGTCCGAAGTATGCTGAATCATCTAGAACGCTCTTTTCGAGCTATTTAATGCGAGAAACACGTTATCTGGTGTTTTCACCACTCCACAGTGCGTTTGACATGCAGAACCAGCGATATCTTGGTTTTCGTGGGGTTTCAAGCTGAAATATGCATTTTCTGCGATAATATTGGTGAGACTTCTGTCCGAAGTATGCTGTATCATCGAGATCGCTCTTTTCGAGCTAGTTAGTGCGAGAAACACGTTATCTGGTGTTTTCACCACTCCACAGTGCGTTGGATATGCAGAACCGGAGATATTTTGGTTTTCATCGGGTTTCAAACTGAGATATGCATTTTCTACGATAATTTTGGTGACACTTCTGTCCGAAGTATGCAGAATCATCGAGATCGCTCGTTTCGAGCTATTTAATGCGAGAAACACGTTATCTGGTGTTTTCACCACTCCACAGTTCGTTGGATATGCAGAACAGTAGATATCCTGGTTTTCGTGGGGTTTCAAGCAGAGATATGCATTTTCTGCGATAATCTTGGTGAGACTGCTGTTAGAAGTATGCAGAATCATCGAGATCGCTCGTTTCGAACTATTTAATGCGAGAAACACGTTATCTGGTGTTTTCACCACTCCACAGTGCGTTGGATATGCAGAACCGGAGACATTTTGGTTTTCGTCGGGTTTCAAGCTGAGATATGTATTTTCTGCGATAATCTTGGTGAGACTTCTGTTCGAAGTATGCAGAATCATCGAGATCGCACTTTTCGAGCTATTTAATGCGACAAACACGTTATCTGGTGTTTTCAGCACACCACAGTGCGTTTGATATGCAGAACCAGCGAAATCTTGGTTTTCGTGGGGTTTCAAGCTGAGATATGCATTTTTTACGATAATCTTGGTGAGACTTCTGTCCGAAGTATGCTTAATCATCGAGATCGCTCTATTCGAGCTATTTAATGCGAGAAACACGTTATCTGGTGTTTTCACCACTCCACAGTGCGTTTGACATGCAGAACAGGCGATATCTTGGTTTTCGTGGGGTTTCAAGCTGAGATATGCATTTCCTGCGATAATCTTGGTGAGACTCCTGTCCGAAGTATGCTGAATCATCGAGATCGCTCTTTTCGAGCTATTTAATGCGAGAAACACGTTCTCTGGTTATTTTCACCACTCCACAGTGCGTTTGATATGCAGAACCGGCAACATCTTGATTTTCGTGAGGTTTCGAGCTGAGATATGCATTTTCTGCGATAATTTTGGTGAGACTTCTGTCAGAAGTATGCAGAATCTTCGAGAACGCTCTTTTCGAGCTACTTAATGCGCGAAACACGTTTTCTGCTGTTTTCACCACTCCACGGTACGTTTGATGTGCAGAACCGGAGATAACTCGGTTTTCGTCGGGTTTCAAGCTGAGATATGCATTTTCTACGATAATCTTGGTGAGACTTCTGTCAGAAGTATGCAGGATCTTCGAGAACGCTCTTTTAGAGCTAGTTAAAGCGAGGAAAATCTTATCCGGTGTTTTCACTACTCCACAGTGCGTTTGATATGCAAAACCGGCGATATTTTGGTTTTCGTCGGGTTTCAAGCTGAGATATGCATTTTCCACGATAATCTTGGTGAAACATCTGTCCGAAGTATGCAGAAACATCGGGAGCGCTCTTTTCGAGCTATTTAATGCGAGAAACTCGTTTTCTGGGGTTTTCACCACTCCACAGTTCGTTGGATATGCAGAACCGGAGATATCTTGGTTTTCGTGGGGTTTCAAGCTGGGATATGCATTTCCTGCGATAATCTTGGTGAGACTTCTGTCCGAAGTATGCTGAATCATCTAGAACGCTCTTTTCGAGCTATTTAATGCGAGAAACACGTTATCTGGTGTTTTCACCACTCCACAGTGCGTTTGACATGCAGAACCAGCGATATCTTGGTTTTCGTGGGGTTTCAAGCTGAAATATGCATTTTCTGCGATAATATTGGTGAGACTTCTGTCCGAAGTATGCTGTATCATCGAGATCGCTCTTTTCGAGCTAGTTAGTGCGAGAAACACGTTATCTGGTGTTTTCACCACTCCACAGTGCGTTGGATATGCAGAACCGGAGATATTTTGGTTTTCATCGGGTTTCAAACTGAGATATGCATTTTCTACGATAATTTTGGTGAGACTTCTGTCCGAAGTATGCAGAATCATCGAGATCGCTCGTTTCGAGCTATTTAATGCGAGAAACACGTTATCTGGTGTTTTCACCACTCCACAGTTCGTTGGATATGCAGAACAGTAGATATCCTGGTTTTCGTGGGGTTTCAAGCAGAGATATGCATTTTCTGCGATAATCTTGGTGAGACTGCTGTTAGAAGTATGCAGAATCATCGAGATCGCTCGTTTCGAACTATTTAATGCGAGAAACACGTTATCTGGTGTTTTCACCACTCCACAGTGCGTTAGATATGCAGAACAGGAGATATCTTGGTTTTCGTGGGGTTTCTAGCAGAGATATGCATTTTCTGCGATAATCTTGGTGAGACTTCTGTTCGAAGTATGCAGAATCATCGAGATCGCACTTTTCGAGCTATTTAATGCGACAAACACGTTATCTGGTGTTTTCAGCACACCACAGTGCGTTTGATATGCAGAACCAGCGAAATCTTGGTTTTCGTGGGGTTTCAAGCTGAGATATGCATTTTTTACGATAATCTTGGTGAGACTTCTGTCCGAAGTATGCTTAATCATCGAGATCGCTCTATTCGAGCTATTTAATGCGAGAAACACGTTATCTGGTGTTTTCACCACTCCACAGTGCGTTTGACATGCAGAACAGGCGATATCTTGGTTTTCGTGGGGTTTCAAGCTGAGATATGCATTTCCTGCGATAATCTTGGTGAGACTCCTGTCCGAAGTATGCTGAATCATCGAGATCGCTCTTTTCGAGCTATTTAATGCGAGAAACACGTTCTCTGGTTATTTTCACCACTCCACAGTGCGTTTGATATGCAGAACCGGCAACATCTTGATTTTCGTGAGGTTTCGAGCTGAGATATGCATTTTCTGCGATAATTTTGGTGAGACTTCTGTCAGAAGTATGCAGAATCTTCGAGAACGCTCTTTTCGAGCTACTTAATGCGCGAAACACGTTTTCTGCTGTTTTCACCACTCCACGGTACGTTTGATGTGCAGAACCGGAGATAACTCGGTTTTCGTCGGGTTTCAAGCTGAGATATGCATTTTCTACGATAATCTTGGTGAGACTTCTGTCAGAAGTATGCAGGATCTTCGAGAACGCTCTTTTAGAGCTAGTTAAAGCGAGGAAAACCTTATCCGGTGTTTTCACTACTCCACAGTGCGTTTGATATGCAAAACCGGCGATATTTTGGTTTTCGTCGGGTTTCAAGCTGAGATATGCATTTTCCACGATAATCTTGGTGAAACATCTGTCCGAAGTATGCAGAAACATCGGGAGCGCTCTTTTCGAGCTATTTAATGCGAGAAACTCGTTTTCTGGGGTTTTCACCACTCCACAGTTCGTTGGATATGCAGAACCGGAGATATCTTGGTTTTCGTGGGGTTTCAAGCTGGGATATGCATTTCCTGCGATAATCTTGGTGAGACTTCTGTCCGAAGTATGCTGAATCATCTAGAACGCTCTTTTCGAGCTATTTAATGCGAGAAACACGTTATCTGGTGTTTTCACCACTCCACAGTGCGTTTGACATGCAGAACCAGCGATATCTTGGTTTTCGTGGGGTTTCAAGCTGAAATATGCATTTTCTGCGATAATATTGGTGAGACTTCTGTCCGAAGTATGCTGTATCATCGAGATCGCTCTTTTCGAGCTAGTTAGTGCGAGAAACACGTTATCTGGTGTTTTCACCACTCCACAGTGCGTTGGATATGCAGAACCGGAGATATTTTGGTTTTCATCGGGTTTCAAACTGAGATATGCATTTTCTACGATAATTTTGGTGAGACTTCTGTCCGAAGTATGCAGAATCATCGAGATCGCTCGTTTCGAGCTATTTAATGCGAGAAACACGTTATCTGGTGTTTTCACCACTCCACAGTTCGTTGGATATGCAGAACAGTAGATATCCTGGTTTTCGTGGGGTTTCAAGCAGAGATATGCATTTTCTGCGATAATCTTGGTGAGACTGCTGTTAGAAGTATGCAGAATCATCGAGATCGCTCGTTTCGAACTATTTAATGCGAGAAACACGTTATCTGGTGTTTTCACCACTCCACAGTGCGTTAGATATGCAGAACAGGAGATATCTTGGTTTTCGTGGGGTTTCTAGCAGAGATATGCATTTTCTGCGATAATCTTGGTGAGACTTCAGTCCGAAGTATGCAGAATCATCGAGATCGTACTATTCGAGCTATTTAACGCGAAAAACACGTTATCTGGTGTTTTCACCACTCCACAGTGCGTTTGATATGCAGAACCAGCGAAATCTTGGTTTTCGTGGGGTTTCAAGCTGAGATATGCATTTTTTTACGATAATCTTGGTGAGACTTCTGTCCGAAGTATGCTTAATCATCGAGATCGCTCGTTTCCAGCTGTTTAATGCGAGAAACAAGTTATCTGGTGTTTTCACCACTCTACAGTGCGTTTGATATGCAGAACCGGCGATACCTTGGTTTTCGTGGGGTTTCAAGCAGAGATATGCATTTTCTGCTATAATCTTGGTGAGACTTCTGTCGGAAGTATGCTGAATCATCGAGATCGCTCTTTTCGAGCTAGATAGTGCGAGAAACAAGTTATCTGGTGTTTTCACCACTCCACAGTGCGTTTGATATGCAGAACAGTAAATACCTTGGTTTTCGTGGGGTTTCAAGCTGAGATATGCATTTTCTGCGATAATCTGGTTGAGACTTCTGTCCGAAGTATGCAGAATCATCGAGATTGCTTGATTCGAGCTATTTAATGCGAGAAACACGTTAGCTGGTGTTTTCACCACTCCACAGTGCGTTGGATATGCTGAACCGGAGATATTTTGGTTTTCGTCGGGTTTCAAGCTGAGATATGCATTTTCTACGATTAGCTTGGTGAAACATCTGTCCGAAGTATGCAGAAACGTCGAGAGCGCTCTTTTCGAGCTATTTAATGCGAGAAACACGTTTTCTGGGGTTTTGACCACTCCACAGTGCGTTGGATATGCAGAACCGGAGATAACTCGGTTTTCGTCGGGTTTCAAGCTGAGATATGTATTTTTTACGATAATTTTGGTGAGACTTCTGTCCGAAGTATGCAGAATCATCGAGATCGCTCGTTTCGAGCTATTTAATGCGAGAAACACGTTATCTGGTGTTTTCACCACTCCACAGTGCGTTTGATATGCAGAACAGGCGATATCTTGGTTTTCGTGGGGTTTCAAGCTGAGATATGCATTTCCTGCGATAATCTTGGTGAGACTCCTGTCCGAAGTATGCTGAATCATCGAGATCGCTCTTTTCGAGCTATTTAATGCGAGAAACACGTTCTCTGGTTATTTTCACCACTCCACAGTGCGTTTGATATGCAGAACCGGCAACATCTTGATTTTCGTGAGGTTTCGAGCTGAGATATGCATTTTCTGCGATAATTTTGGTGAGACTTCTGTCAGAAGTATGCAGAATCTTCGAGAACGCTCTTTTCGAGCTACTTAATGCGCGAAACACGTTTTCTGCTGTTTTCACCACTCCACGGTACGTTTGATGTGCAGAACCGGAGATAACTCGGTTTTCGTCGGGTTTCAAGCTGAGATATGCATTTTCTACGATAATCTTGGTGAGACTTCTGTCAGAAGTATGCAGGATCTTCGAGAACGCTCTTTTCGAGCTAGTTAAAGCGAGGAAAACCTTATCCGGTGTTTTCACTACTCCACAGTGCGTTTGATATGCAAAACCGGCGATATTTTGGTTTTCGTCGGGTTTCAAGCTGAGATATGCATTTTCCACGATAATCTTGGTGAAACATCTGTCCGAAGTATGCAGAAACATCGGGAGCGCTCTTTTCGAGCTATTTAATGCGAGAAACTCGTTTTCTGGGGTTTTCACCACTCCACAGTTCGTTGGATATGCAGAACCGGAGATATCTTGGTTTTCGTGGGGTTTCAAGCTGGGATATGCATTTCCTGCGATAATCTTGGTGAGACTTCTGTCCGAAGTATGCTGAATCATCTAGAACGCTCTTTTCGAGCTATTTAATGCGAGAAACACGTTATCTGGTGTTTTCACCACTCCACAGTGCGTTTGACATGCAGAACCAGCGATATCTTGGTTTTCGTGGGGTTTCAAGCTGAAATATGCATTTTCTGCGATAATATTGGTGAGACTTCTGTCCGAAGTATGCTGTATCATCGAGATCGCTCTTTTCGAGCTAGTTAGTGCGAGAAACACGTTATCTGGTGTTTTCACCACTCCACAGTGCGTTGGATATGCAGAACCGGAGATATTTTGGTTTTCATCGGGTTTCAAACTGAGATATGCATTTTCTACGATAATTTTGGTGACACTTCTGTCCGAAGTATGCAGAATCATCGAGATCGCTCGTTTCGAGCTATTTAATGCGAGAAACACGTTATCTGGTGTTTTCACCACTCCACAGTTCGTTGGATATGCAGAACAGTAGATATCCTGGTTTTCGTGGGGTTTCAAGCAGAGATATGCATTTTCTGCGATAATCTTGGTGAGACTGCTGTTAGAAGTATGCAGAATCATCGAGATCGCTCGTTTCGAACTATTTAATGCGAGAAACACGTTATCTGGTGTTTTCACCACTCCACAGTGCGTTGGATATGCAGAACCGGAGACATTTTGGTTTTCGTCGGGTTTCAAGCTGAGATATGTATTTTCTGCGATAATCTTGGTGAGACTTCTGTTCGAAGTATGCAGAATCATCGAGATCGCACTTTTCGAGCTATTTAATGCGACAAACACGTTATCTGGTGTTTTCAGCACACCACAGTGCGTTTGATATGCAGAACCAGCGAAATCTTGGTTTTCGTGGGGTTTCAAGCTGAGATATGCATTTTTTACGATAATCTTGGTGAGACTTCTGTCCGAAGTATGCTTAATCATCGAGATCGCTCTATTCGAGCTATTTAATGCGAGAAACACGTTATCTGGTGTTTTCACCACTCCACAGTGCGTTTGACATGCAGAACAGGCGATATCTTGGTTTTCGTGGGGTTTCAAGCTGAGATATGCATTTCCTGCGATAATCTTGGTGAGACTCCTGTCCGAAGTATGCTGAATCATCGAGATCGCTCTTTTCGAGCTATTTAATGCGAGAAACACGTTCTCTGGTTATTTTCACCACTCCACAGTGCGTTTGATATGCAGAACCGGCAACATCTTGATTTTCGTGAGGTTTCGAGCTGAGATATGCATTTTCTGCGATAATTTTGGTGAGACTTCTGTCAGAAGTATGCAGAATCTTCGAGAACGCTCTTTTCGAGCTACTTAATGCGCGAAACACGTTTTCTGCTGTTTTCACCACTCCACGGTACGTTTGATGTGCAGAACCGGAGATAACTCGGTTTTCGTCGGGTTTCAAGCTGAGATATGCATTTTCTACGATAATCTTGGTGAGACTTCTGTCAGAAGTATGCAGGATCTTCGAGAACGCTCTTTTCGAGCTAGTTAAAGCGAGGAAAACCTTATCCGGTGTTTTCACTACTCCACAGTGCGTTTGATATGCAAAACCGGCGATATTTTGGTTTTCGTCGGGTTTCAAGCTGAGATATGCATTTTCCACGATAATCTTGGTGAAACATCTGTCCGAAGTATGCAGAAACATCGGGAGCGCTCTTTTCGAGCTATTTAATGCGAGAAACTCGTTTTCTGGGGTTTTCACCACTCCACAGTTCGTTGGATATGCAGAACCGGAGATATCTTGGTTTTCGTGGGGTTTCAAGCTGGGATATGCATTTCCTGCGATAATCTTGGTGAGACTTCTGTCCGAAGTATGCTGAATCATCTAGAACGCTCTTTTCGAGCTATTTAATGCGAGAAACACGTTATCTGGTGTTTTCACCACTCCACAGTGCGTTTGACATGCAGAACCAGCGATATCTTGGTTTTCGTGGGGTTTCAAGCTGAAATATGCATTTTCTGCGATAATATTGGTGAGACTTCTGTCCGAAGTATGCTGTATCATCGAGATCGCTCTTTTCGAGCTAGTTAGTGCGAGAAACACGTTATCTGGTGTTTTCACCACTCCACAGTGCGTTGGATATGCAGAACCGGAGATATTTTGGTTTTCATCGGGTTTCAAACTGAGATATGCATTTTCTACGATAATTTTGGTGAGACTTCTGTCCGAAGTATGCAGAATCATCGAGATCGCTCGTTTCGAGCTATTTAATGCGAGAAACACGTTATCTGGTGTTTTCACCACTCCACAGTTCGTTGGATATGCAGAACAGTAGATATCCTGGTTTTCGTGGGGTTTCAAGCAGAGATATGCATTTTCTGCGATAATCTTGGTGAGACTGCTGTTAGAAGTATGCAGAATCATCGAGATCGCTCGTTTCGAACTATTTAATGCGAGAAACACGTTATCTGGTGTTTTCACCACTCCACAGTGCGTTGGATATGCAGAACCGGAGACATTTTGGTTTTCGTCGGGTTTCAAGCTGAGATATGTATTTTCTGCGATAATCTTGGTGAGACTTCTGTTCGAAGTATGCAGAATCATCGAGATCGCACTTTTCGAGCTATTTAATGCGACAAACACGTTATCTGGTGTTTTCAGCACACCACAGTGCGTTTGATATGCAGAACCAGCGAAATCTTGGTTTTCGTGGGGTTTCAAGCTGAGATATGCATTTTTTACGATAATCTTGGTGAGACTTCTGTCCGAAGTATGCTTAATCATCGAGATCGCTCTATTCGAGCTATTTAATGCGAGAAACACGTTATCTGGTGTTTTCACCACTCCACAGTGCGTTTGACATGCAGAACCAGCGATATCTTGGTTTTCGTGGGGTTTCAAGCTGAAATATGCATTTTCTGCGATAATATTGGTGAGACTTCAGTCAGAAGTATGCAGAATCATCTAGATCGCTCTTTTGGAGCTACTTAATGCCCGAAACACGTTTTCTGGTGTTTTCACCACTCCACAGTACGTTTGACATGCAGAACCGGAGATATCTTGGTTTCGGTCGGGTTTCAAGCTGAGATATGCATTTTCTACGATAATCCTGGTGAGACTTATGTCAGAATTATGCAGAATCTTCGAGAACGCTCTTTTCGAGCTACTTAATGCACGAAACACGTTTTCTGGTGTTTTCACAACTCCACGGTATGTTTGATGTGCAGAACCGGCGATATCTTGGTTTTCGTGGGTTTTCAAGCCGAGATATGCATTTTCTGCGATAATCTTGGTGAGACTTCTGTCCGAAGTATGCTGTATCATCGAGATCGCTCTTTTCGAGCTAGTAAGTGCGAGAAACACGTTATCTGGTGTTTTCACCACTCCACAGTGCGTTTGATATGCAGAACAGTAGATATCTTGGTTTTCGTGGGGTTTCAAGCTGAGATATGCATTTTCTGCGATAATCTTGTTGAGACTTCTGTCCGAAGTATGCAGAATCATCGAGATCGCTCGTTTCGAGCTATTCAATGCGAGAAACACGTTATCTGGTGTTTTCACCACTCCACAGTGCGTTTGATATGCAGAACCGGCGATACCTTGGTTTTCGTGGGGTTTCAAGCAGAGATATGCATTTTCTGCTATAATCTTGGTGAGACTTCTGTCGGAAGTATGCTGAATCATCGAGATCGCTCTTTTCGAGCTAGTTAGTGCGAGAAACAAGTTATCTGGTGTTTTCACCACTCCACAGTGCGTTTGATATGCAGAACAGTAAATACCTTGGTTTTCGTGGGGTTTCAAGCTGAGATATGCATTTTCTGCGATAATCTTGTTGAGACTTCTGTCCGAAGTATGCAGAATCATCGAGATTGCTCGATTCGCGCTATTTAATGCGAGAAACACGTTATCTGGTGTTTTCACCACTCCACAGTGCGTTGGATATGCAGAACCGGAGATATTTTGGTTTTCGTCGGGTTTCAAGCTGAGATATGCATTTTCTACGATTAGCTTGGTGAAACATCTGTCCGAAGTATGCAGAAACGTCGAGAGCGCTCTTTTCGAGCTATTTAATGCGAGAAACACGTTTTGTGGGGTTTTGACCACTCCACAGTGCGTTGGATATGCAGAACCGGAGATAACTCGGTTTTCGTCGGGTTTCAAGCTGAGATATGTATTTTTTACGATAATTTTGGTGAGACTTCTGTCCGAAGTATGCAGACTCATCGAGATCGCTCGTTTCGAGCTATTTAATGCGAGAAACACGTTATCTGGTGTTTTCACCACTCCACAGTGCGTTTGATATGCAGAACAGGCGATATCTTGGTTTTCGTGGGGTTTCAAGCTGAGATATGCATTTCCTGCGATAATCTTGGTGAGACTCCTGTCCGAAGTATGCTGAATCATCGAGATCGGTCTTTTCGAGCTATTTAATGCGAGAAACACGT
This sequence comes from Anthophora plumipes, assembly GCA_951804975.1. Lineage (NCBI taxonomy): Eukaryota > Metazoa > Arthropoda > Insecta > Hymenoptera > Apidae > Anthophora > Anthophora plumipes. The sequence goes on along the minus strand of CATORF010000171.1, from coordinate 962,199 downwards.
TCTCTGGTTATTTTCACCACTCCACAGTGCGTTTGATATGCAGAACCGGCAACATCTTGATTTTCGTGAGGTTTCGAGCTGAGATATGCATTTTCTGCGATAATTTTGGTGAGACTTCTGTCAGAAGTATGCAGAATCTTCGAGAACGCTCTTTTCGAGCTACTTAATGCGCGAAACACGTTTTCTGCTGTTTTCACCACTCCACGGTACGTTTGATGTGCAGAACCGGAGATAACTCGGTTTTCGTCGGGTTTCAAGCTGAGATATGCATTTTCTACGATAATCTTGGTGAGACTTCTGTCAGAAGTATGCAGGATCTTCGAGAACGCTCTTTTCGAGCTAGTTAAAGCGAGGAAAACCTTATCCGGTGTTTTCACTACTCCACAGTGCGTTTGATATGCAAAACCGGCGATATTTTGGTTTTCGTCGGGTTTCAAGCTGAGATATGCATTTTCCACGATAATCTTGGTGAAACATCTGTCCGAAGTATGCAGAAACATCGGGAGCGCTCTTTTCGAGCTATTTAATGCGAGAAACTCGTTTTCTGGGGTTTTCACCACTCCACAGTTCGTTGGATATGCAGAACCGGAGATATCTTGGTTTTCGTGGGGTTTCAAGCTGGGATATGCATTTCCTGCGATAATCTTGGTGAGACTTCTGTCCGAAGTATGCTGAATCATCTAGAACGATCTTTTCGAGCTATTTAATGCGAGAAACACGTTATCTGGTGTTTTCACCACTCCACAGTGCGTTTGACATGCAGAACCAGCGATATCTTGGTTTTCGTGGGGTTTCAAGCTGAAATAAGCATTTTCTGCGATAATCTTGGTGAGACTTCTGTCCGAAGTATGCTGTATCATCGAGATCGCTCTTTTCGAGCTAGTTAGTGCGAGAAACACGTTATCTGGTGTTTTCACCACTCCACAGTGCGTTGGATATGCAGAACCGGAGATATTTTGGTTTTCATCGGGTTTCAAACTGAGATATGCATTTTCTACGATAATTTTGGTGAGACTTCTGTCCGAAGTATGCAGAATCATCGAGATCGCTCGTTTCGAGCTATTTAATGCGAGAAACACGTTATCTGGTGTTTTCACCACTCCACAGTTCGTTGGATATGCAGAACAGTAGATATCCTGGTTTTCGTGGGGTTTCAAGCAGAGATATGCATTTTCTGCGATAATCTTGGTGAGACTTCTGTTAGAAGTATGCAGAATCATCGAGATCGCTCGTTTCGAACTATTTAATGCGAGAAACACGTTATCTGGTGTTTTCACCACTCCACAGTGCGTTGGATATGCAGAACCGGAGATATTTTGGTTTTCGTCGGGTTTCAAGCTGAGATATGTATTTTCTGCGATAATCTTGGTGAGACTTCTGTTCGAAGTATGCAGAATCATCGAGATCGCACTTTTCGAGCTATTTAATGCGACAAACACTTTATCTGGTGTTTTCAGCACACCACAGTGCGTTTGATATGCAGAACCAGCGAAATCTTGGTTTTCGTGGGGTTTCAAGTTGAGATATGCATTTTTTACGATAATCTTGGTGAGACTTCTGTCCGAAGTATGCTTAATCATCGAGATCGCTCTATTCGAGCTATTTAATGCGAGAAACACGTCATCTGGTGTTTTCACCACTCCACAGTGCGTATGATATACAGAACCGACGATATCTTGGTTTTCGTGGGGTTTCAAGCTCAGATATGCATTTTCTGCGATAATCATGGTGAGACTTCTGTCCGAAGTATGCAGAGTCATCCAGATCGTACTATTCGAGCTATTTAATGCGAAAAACACGTTATCTGGTGTTTTCACCACTCCACAGTGCGTATGATATGCAGAACCGACGATATCTTGGTTTTCGTGGGGTTTCAAGCTCAGATATGCATTTTCTGCGATAATCTTGGTGAGACTTCTGTCCGAAGTATGCAGAAACATGGAGATCGCTCTTTTCGACCTATTGAATGCGAGAAACACGTTATCTGGTGTTTTCACCACTCCACAGTGCGTTTGATATGCAGAACCAGCGAAATCTTGGTTTTCGTTGGGTTTCAAGCTGAGATATGCATTTTTTACGATAATCATGGTGAGACTTCTGTCCGAAGTATGCTTAATCATCGAGATCGTTCTATTCGAGCTATTTAATGCGAGAAACACGTTATCTGGTGTTTTCACCACTCCACAGTGCGTATGATATACAGAACCGACGATATCTTGGTTTTCGTGGGGTTTCTAGCAGAGATATGCATTTTCTGCGATAATCTTGGTGAGACTTCAGTCCGAAGTATGCAGAATCATCCAGATCGTACTATTCGAGCTATTTAATGCGAAAAACACGTTATCTGGTGTTTTCACCACTCCACAGTGCGTTTGATATGCAGAACCAGCGAAATCTTGGTTTTCGTGGGGTTTCAAGCTGAGATATGCATTTTTTTACGATAATCTTGGTGAGACTTCTGTCCGAAGTATGCTTAATCATCGAGATCGCTCGTTTCCAGCTGTTTAATGCGAGAAACAAGTTATCTGGTGTTTTCACCACTCTACAGTGCGTTTGATATGCAGAACCGGCGATACCTTGGTTTTCGTGGGGTTTCAAGCAGAGATATGCATTTTCTGCTATAATCTTGGTGAGACTTCTGTCGGAAGTATGCTGAATCATCGAGATCGCTCTTTTCGAGCTAGATAGTGCGAGAAACAAGTTATCTGGTGTTTTCACCACTCCACAGTGCGTTTGATATGCAGAACAGTAAATACCTTGGTTTTCGTGGGGTTTCAAGCTGAGATATGCATTTTCTGCGATAATCTTGTTGAGACTTCTGTCCGAAGTATGCAGAATCATCGAGATTGCTCGATTCGAGCTATTTAATGCGAGAAACACGTTAGCTGGTGTTTTCACCACTCCACAGTGCGTTGGATATGCTGAACCGGAGATATTTTGGTTTTCGTCGGGTTTCAAGCTGAGATATGCATTTTCTACGATTAGCTTGGTGAAACATCTGTCCGAAGTATGCAGAAACGTCGAGAGCGCTCTTTTCGAGCTATTTAATGCGAGAAACACGTTTTCTGGGGTTTTGACCACTCCACAGTGCGTTGGATATGCAGAACCGGAGATAACTCGGTTTTCGTCGGGTTTCAAGCTGAGATATGTATTTTTTACGATAATTTTGGTGAGACTTCTGTCCGAAGTATGCAGAATCATCGAGATCGCTCGTTTCGAGCTATTTAATGCGAGAAACACGTTCTCTGGTTATTTTCACCACTCCACAGTGCGTTTGATATGCAGAACCGGCAACATCTTGATTTTCGTGAGGTTTCGAGCTGAGATATGCATTTTCTGCGATAATTTTGGTGAGACTTCTGTCAGAAGTATGCAGAATCTTCGAGAACGCTCTTTTCGAGCTACTTAATGCGCGAAACACGTTTTCTGCTGTTTTCACCACTCCACGGTACGTTTGATGTGCAGAACCGGAGATAACTCGGTTTTCGTCGGGTTTCAAGCTGAGATATGCATTTTCTACGATAATCTTGGTGAGACTTCTGTCAGAAGTATGCAGGATCTTCGAGAACGCTCTTTTCGAGCTAGTTAAAGCGAGGAAAACCTTATCCGGTGTTTTCACTACTCCACAGTGCGTTTGATATGCAAAACCGGCGATATTTTGATTTCGTCGGGTTTCAAGCTGAGATATGCATTTTCCACGATAATCTTGGTGAAACATCTGTCCGAAGTATGCAGAAACATCGGGAGCGCTCTTTTCGAGCTATTTAATGCGAGAAACTCGTTTTCTGGGGTTTTCACCACTCCACAGTTCGTTGGATATGCAGAACCGGAGATATCTTGGTTTTCGTGGGGTTTCAAGCTGGGATATGCATTTCCTGCGATAATCTTGGTGAGACTTCTGTCCGAAGTATGCTGAATCATCTAGAACGCTCTTCTCGAGCTATTTAATGCGAGAAACACGTTATCTGGTGTTTTCACCACTCCACAGTGCGTTTGACATGCAGAACCAGCGATATCTTGGTTTTCGTGGGGTTTCAAGCTGAAATATGCATTTTCTGCGATAATATTGGTGAGACTTCTGTCCGAAGTATGCTGTATCATCGAGATCGCTCTTTTCGAGCTAGTTAGTGCGAGAAACACGTTATCTGGTGTTTTCACCACTCCACAGTGCGTTGGATATGCAGAACCGGAGATATTTTGGTTTTCATCGGGTTTCAAACTGAGATATGCATTTTCTACGATAATTTTGGTGAGACTTCTGTCCGAAGTATGCAGAATCATCGAGATCGCTCGTTTCGAGCTATTTAATGCGAGAAACACGTTATCTGGTGTTTTCACCACTCCACAGTTCGTTGGATATGCAGAACAGTAGATATCCTGGTTTTCGTGGGGTTTCAAGCAGAGATATGCATTTTCTGCGATAATCTTGGTGAGACTGCTGTTAGAAGTATGCAGAATCATCGAGATCGCTCGTTTCGAACTATTTAATGCGAGAAACACGTTATCTGGTGTTTTCACCACTCCACCAGTGCGTTGGATATGCAGAACCGGAGACATTTTGGTTTTCGTCGGGTTTCAAGCTGAGATATGTATTTTCTGCGATAATCTTGGTGAGACTTCTGTTCGAAGTATGCAGAATCATCGAGATCGCACTTTTCGAGCTATTTAATGCGACAAACACGTTATCTGGTGTTTTCAGCACACCACAGTGCGTTTGATATGCAGAACCAGCGAAATCTTGGTTTTCGTGGGGTTTCAAGCTGAGATATGCATTTTTTACGATAATCTTGGTGAGACTTCTGTCCGAAGTATGCTTAATCATCGAGATCGCTCTATTCGAGCTATTTAATGCGAGAAACACGTTATCTGGTGTTTTCACCACTCCACAGTGCGTATGATATACAGAACCGACGATATCTTGGTTTTCGTGGGGTTTCAAGCTCAGATATGCATTTTCTGCGATAATCATTGTGAGACTTCTGTCCGAAGTATGCAGAGTCATCGAGATCGTATTATTCGAGCTATTTAATGCGAAAAACACGTTATCTGGTGTTTTCACCACTCCACAGTGCGTATGATATGCAGAACCGACGATATCTTGGTTTTCGTGGGGTTTCAAGCTCAGATATGCATTTTCTGCGATAATCTTGGTGAGACTTCTGTCCGAAGTATGCAGAAACATGGAGATCGCTCTTTTCGACCTATTGAATGCGAGAAACACGTTATCTGGTGTTTTCACCACTCCACAGTGCGTTTGATATGCAGAACCAGCGAAATCTTGGTTTTCGTTGGGTTTCAAGCTGAGATATGCATTTTTTACGATAATCATGGTGAGACTTCTGTCCGAAGTATGCAGAATCATCGAGATCGCACTTTTCGAGCTATTTAATGCGACAAACACGTTATCTGGTGTTTTCAGCACACCACAGTGCGTTTGATATGCAGAACCAGCGAAATCTTGGTTTTCGTGGGGTTTCAAGCTGAGATATGCATTTTTTACGATAATCTTGGTGAGACTTCTGTCCGAAGTATGCTTAATCATCGAGATCGCTCTATTCGAGCTATTTAATGCGAGAAACACGTTATCTGGTGTTTTCACCACTCCACAGTGCGTATGATATACAGAACCGACGATATCTTGGTTTTCGTGGGGTTTCAAGCTCAGATATGCATTTTCTGCGATAATCTTGGTGAGACTTCTGTCCGAAGTATGCAGAGTCATCGAGATCGCTCTTTTCGAGCTATTTAATGCGAGAAACAAGTTATCTGGTGTTTTCACCACTCCGCAGTGCGTTTGATATGCAGAATCAGCGATATCTTGGTTTTCGTGGGGTTTCAAGCTCAGATATGCATTTTTCACGATAATCTTGGTGAGACTTCTGTCCGAAGTATGCTTAATCATCGAGATCGCTCTATTCGAGCTATTTAATGCGAGAAACACGTTATCTGGTGTTTTCACCACTCCACAGTGCGTATGATATACAGAACCGACGATATCTTGGTTTTCGTGGGGTTTCAAGCTCAGATATGCATTTTCTGCGATAATCATTGTGAGACTTCTGTCCGAAGTATGCAGAGTCATCGAGATCGTATTATTCGAGCTATTTAATGCGAAAAACACGTTATCTGGTGTTTTCACCACTCCACAGTGCGTATGATATGCAGAACCGACGATATCTTGGTTTTCGTGGGGTTTCAAGCTCAGATATGCATTTTCTGCGATAATCTTGGTGAGACTTCTGTCCGAAGTATGCAGAAACATGGAGATCGCTCTTTTCGACCTATTGAATGCGAGAAACACGTTATCTGGTGTTTTCACCACTCCACAGTGCGTTTGATATGCAGAACCAGCGAAATCTTGGTTTTCGTTGGGTTTCAAGCTGAGATATGCATTTTTTACGATAATCATGGTGAGACTTCTGTCCGAAGTATGCAGAATCATCGAGATCGCACTTTTCGAGCTATTTAATGCGACAAACACGTTATCTGGTGTTTTCAGCACACCACAGTGCGTTTGATATGCAGAACCAGCGAAATCTTGGTTTTCGTGGGGTTTCAAGCTGAGATATGCATTTTTTACGATAATCTTGGTGAGACTTCTGTCCGAAGTATGCTTAATCATCGAGATCGCTCTATTCGAGCTATTTAATGCGAGAAACACGTTATCTGGTGTTTTCACCACTCCACAGTGCGTATGATATACAGAACCGACGATATCTTGGTTTTCGTGGGGTTTCAAGCTCAGATATGCATTTTCTGCGATAATCTTGGTGAGACTTCTGTCCGAAGTATGCAGAGTCATCGAGATCGCTCTTTTCGAGCTATTTAATGCGAGAAACAAGTTATCTGGTGTTTTCACCACTCCGCAGTGCGTTTGATATGCAGAATCAGCGATATCTTGGTTTTCGTGGGGTTTCAAGCTCAGATATGCATTTTCTGCGATAATCTTGGTGAGACTTCTGTCCGAAGTATGCAGAGTCATCGAGATCGTACTTTTCGAGCTATTTAATGCGACAAACTCGTTTTCTGGGGTTTTCACCACTCCACAGTTCGTTGGATATGCAGAACAGGAGATATCTTGGTTTTCGTGGGGTTTCTAGCAGAGATATGCATTTTCTGCGATAATCTTGGTGAGACTTCTGTCCGAAGTATGCAGAGTCATCGAGATCGCTCTTTTCGAGCTATTTAATGCGAGAAACAAGTTATCTGGTGTTTTCACCACTCCGCAGTGCGTTTGATATGCAGAATCAGCGATATCTTGGTTTTCGTGGGGTTTCAAGCTCAGATATGCATTTTCTGCGATAATCTTGGTGAGACTTCTGTCCGAAGTATGCAGAGTCATCGAGATCGTACTTTTCGAGCTATTTAATGCGACAAACACGTTTTCTGGGGTTTTCACCACTCCACAGTTCGTTAGATATGCAGAACAGGAGATATCTTGGTTTTCGTGGGGTTTCTAGCAGAGATATGCATTTTCTGCGATAATCTTGGTGAGACCTCTGTCCGAAGTATGCAGAAACATGGAGATCGCTCTTTTCGACCTATTGAATGCGAGAAACACGTTATCTGGTGTTTTCACCACTCCACAGTGCGTTTGATATGCAGAACCAGCGAAATCTTGGTTTTCGTTGGGTTTCAAGCTGAGATATGCATTTTTTACGATAATCATGGTGAGACTTCTGTCCGAAGTATGCAGAATCATCGAGATCGCACTTTTGGAGCTATTTAATGCGACAAACACGTTATCTGGTGTTTTCAGCACTCCACAGTGCGTTCGATATGCAGAACCAGCGATATCTGGGTTTTCGTGGGGTTTCAAGCTGAGATATGCATTTTTTACGATAATCTTGATGAGACTTCTGTCCGAAGTATGCAGAAACATCGAGATCGCACTTTTCGAGCTATTTAATGCGACAAACACGTTATCTGGTGTTTTCAGCACTCTACAGTGCGTTTGATATGCAGAAACAGCGAAATCTTGGTTTTCGTGGGGTTTCAAGCTGAGATATGCATTTTTTTACGATAATCTTGGTGAGACTTCTGTCCGAAGTATGCTTAATCATCGAGATCGCTCGTTTCGAGCTATTTAATGCGACAAACACGTTATCTGGTGTTTTCAGCACTCCACAGTGCGTTCGATATGCAGAACCAGCGATATCTGGGTTTTCGTGGGGTTTCAAGCTGAGATATGCATTTTTTACGATAATCTTGATGAGACTTCTGTCCGAAGTATGCAGAGTCATCGAGATCGTACTTTTCGAGCTATTTAATGCGACAAACACGTTTTCTGGGGTTTTCACCACTCCACAGTTCGTTAGATATGCAGAACAGGAGATATCTTGGTTTTCGTGGGGTTTCTAGCAGAGATATGCATTTTCTGCGATAATCTTGGTGAGACCTCTGTCCGAAGTATGCAGAAACATGGAGATCGCTCTTTTCGACCTATTGAATGCGAGAAACACGTTATCTGGTGTTTTCACCACTCCACAGTGCGTTTGATATGCAGAACCAGCGAAATCTTGGTTTTCGTTGGGTTTCAAGCTGAGATATACATTTTTTACGATAATCATGGTGAGACTTCTGTCCGAAGTATGCAGAATCATCGAGATCGCTCGTTTCGAGCTATTTAATGCGACAAACACGTTATCTGGTGTTTTCAGCACTCCACAGTGCGTTCGATATGCAGAACCAGCGATATCTGGGTTTTCGTGGGGTTTCAAGCTGAGATATGCATTTTTTTACGATAATCTTGATGAGACTTCTGTCCGAAGTATGCAGAGTCATCGAGATCGCTCTTTTCGAGCTATTTAATGCGAGAAACAAGTTATCTGGTGTTTTCACCACTCCGCAGTGCGTTTGATATGCAGAATCAGCGATATCTTGGTTTTCGTGGGGTTTCAAGCTCAGATATGCATTTTCTGCGATAATCTTGGTGAGACTTCTGTCCGAAGTATGCAGAGTCATCGAGATCGTACTTTTCGAGCTATTTAATGCGACAAACACGTTTTCTGGGGTTTTCACCACTCCACAGTTCGTTAGATATGCAGAACAGGAGATATCTTGGTTTTCGTGGGGTTTCTAGCAGAGATATGCATTTTCTGCGATAATCTTGGTGAGACCTCTGTCCGAAGTATGCAGAAACATGGAGATCGCTCTTTTCGACCTATTGAATGCGAGAAACACGTTATCTGGTGTTTTCACCACTCCACAGTGCGTTTGATATGCAGAACCAGCGAAATCTTGGTTTTCGTTGGGTTTCAAGCTGAGATATGCATTTTTTACGATAATCATGGTGAGACTTCTGTCCGAAGTATGCAGAATCATCGAGATCGCACTTTTCGAGCTATTTAATGCGACAAACACGTTATCTGGTGTTTTCAGCACTCCACAGTGCGTTCGATATGCAGAACCAGCGATATCTGGGTTTTCGTGGGGTTTCAAGCTGAGATATGCATTTTTTACGATAATCTTGATGAGACTTCTGTCCGAAGTATGCAGAAACATCGAGATCGCACTTTTCGAGCTATTTAATGCGACAAACACGTTATCTGGTGTTTTCAGCACTCCACAGTGCGTTTGATATGCAGAACCAGCGAAATCTTGGTTTTCGTGGGGTTTCAAGCTGAGATATGCATTTTTTTACGATAATCTTGGTGAGACTTCTGTCCGAAGTATGCTTAATCATCGAGATCGCTCGTTTCGAGCTATTTAATGCGACAAACACGTTATCTGGTGTTTTCAGCACTCCACAGTGCGTTCGATATGCAGAACCAGCGATATCTGGGTTTTCGTGGGGTTTCAAGCTGAGATATGCATTTTTTACGATAATCTTGATGAGACTTCTGTCCGAAGTATGCAGAGTCATCGAGATCGTACTTTTCGAGCTATTTAATGCGACAAACACGTTTTCTGGGGTTTTCACCACTCCACAGTTCGTTAGATATGCAGAACAGGAGATATCTTGGTTTTCGTGGGGTTTCTAGCAGAGATATGCATTTTCTGCGATAATCTTGGTGAGACCTCTGTCCGAAGTATGCAGAAACATGGAGATCGCTCTTTTCGACCTATTGAATGCGAGAAACACGTTATCTGGTGTTTTCACCACTCCACAGTGCGTTTGATATGCAGAACCAGCGAAATCTTGGTTTTCGTTGGGTTTCAAGCTGAGATATACATTTTTTACGATAATCATGGTGAGACTTCTGTCCGAAGTATGCAGAATCATCGAGATCGCTCGTTTCGAGCTATTTAATGCGACAAACACGTTATCTGGTGTTTTCAGCACTCCACAGTGCGTTCGATATGCAGAACCAGCGATATCTGGGTTTTCGTGGGGTTTCAACCTGAGATATGCATTTTTTTACGATAATCTTGATGAGACTTCTGTCCGAAGTATGCAGAGTCATCGAGATCGTACTTTTCGAGCTATTTAATGCGACAAACACGTTTTCTGGGGTTTTCACCACTCCACAGTGCGTTCGATATGCAGAACCAGCGATATCTGGGTTTTCGTGGGGTTTCAGGCTGAGATATGCATTTTTTACGATAATCTTGATGAGACTTCTGTCCGAAGTATGCAGAAACATCGAGATCGCACTTTTCGAGCTATTTAATGCGACAAACACGTTATCTGGTGTTTTCAGCACTCCACAGTGCGTTTGATATGCAGAACCAGCGAAATCTTGGTTTTCGTGGGGTTTCAAGCTGAGATATGCATTTTTTTACGATAATCTTGGTGAGACTTCTGTCCGAAGTATGCTTAATCATCGAGATCGCTCGTTTCGAGCTATTTAATGCGACAAACACGTTATCTGGTGTTTTCAGCACTCCACAGTGCGTTCGATATGCAGAACCAGCGATATCTGGGTTTTCGTGGGGTTTCAAGCTGAGATATGCATTTTTTACGATAATCTTGATGAGACTTCTGTCCGAAGTATGCAGAAACATCGAGATCGCACTTTTCGAGCTATTTAATGCGACAAACACGTTATCTGGTGTTTTCAGCACTCCACAGTGCGTTTGATATGCAGAACCAGCGAAATCTTGGTTTTCGTGGGGTTTCAAGCTGAGATATGCATTTTTTTACGATAATCTTGGTGAGACTTCTGTCCGAAGTATGCTTAATCATCGAGATCGCTCGTTTCGAGCTATTTAATGCGACAAACACGTTATCTGGTGTTTTCAGCACTCCACAGTGCGTTCGATATGCAGAACCAGCGATATCTGGGTTTTCGTGGGGTTTCAAGCTGAGATATGCATTTTTTACGATAATCTTGATGAGACTTCTGTCCGAAGTATGCAGAGTCATCGAGATCGTACTTTTCGAGCTATTTAATGCGACAAACACGTTTTCTGGGGTTTTCACCACTCCACAGTTCGTTAGATATGCAGAACAGGAGATATCTTGGTTTTCGTGGGGTTTCTAGCAGAGATATGCATTTTCTGCGATAATCTTGGTGAGACCTCTGTCCGAAGTATGCAGAAACATGGAGATCGCTCTTTTCGACCTATTGAATGCGAGAAACACGTTATCTGGTGTTTTCACCACTCCACAGTGCGTTTGATATGCAGAACCAGCGAAATCTTGGTTTTCGTTGGGTTTCAAGCTGAGATATACATTTTTTACGATAATCATGGTGAGACTTCTGTCCGAAGTATGCAGAATCATCGAGATCGCTCGTTTCGAGCTATTTAATGCGACAAACACGTTATCTGGTGTTTTCAGCACTCCACAGTGCGTTCGATATGCAGAACCAGCGATATCTGGGTTTTCGTGGGGTTTCAAGCTGAGATATGCATTTTTTACGATAATCTTGATGAGACTTCTGTCCGAAGTATGCAGAAACATCGAGATCGCACTTTTCGAGCTATTTAATGCGACAAACACGTTATCTGGTGTTTTCAGCACTCCACAGTGCGTTTGATATGCAGAACCAGCGAAATCTTGGTTTTCGTGGGGTTTCAAGCTGAGATATGCATTTTTTTACGATAATCTTGGTGAGACTTCTGTCCGAAGTATGCTTAATCATCGAGATCGCTCGTTTCGAGCTATTTAATGCGACAAACACGTTATCTGGTGTTTTCAGCACTCCACAGTGCGTTCGATATGCAGAACCAGCGATATCTGGGTTTTCGTGGGGTTTCAAGCTGAGATATGCATTTTTTACGATAATCTTGATGAGACTTCTGTCCGAAGTATGCAGAGTCATCGAGATCGTACTTTTCGAGCTATTTAATGCGACAAACACGTTTTCTGGGGTTTTCACCACTCCACAGTTCGTTAGATATGCAGAACAGGAGATATCTTGGTTTTCGTGGGGTTTCTAGCAGAGATATGCATTTTCTGCGATAATCTTGGTGAGACCTCTGTCCGAAGTATGCAGAAACATGGAGATCGCTCTTTTCGACCTATTGAATGCGAGAAACACGTTATCTGGTGTTTTCACCACTCCACAGTGCGTTTGATATGCAGAACCAGCGAAATCTTGGTTTTCGTTGGGTTTCAAGCTGAGATATACATTCTTTACGATAATCATGGTGAGACTTCTGTCCGAAGTATGCAGAATCATCGAGATCGCTCGTTTCGAGCTATTTAATGCGACAAACACGTTATCTGGTGTTTTCAGCACTCCACAGTGCGTTCGATATGCAGAACCAGCGATATCTGGGTTTTCGTGGGGTTTCAAGCTGAGATATGCATTTTTTTACGATAATCTTGATGAGACTTCTGTCCGAAGTATGCAGAGTCATCGAGATCGTACTTTTCGAGCTATTTAATGCGACAAACACGTTTTCTGGGGTTTTCACCACTCCACAGTGCGTTCTATATGCAGAACCAGCGATATCTGGGTTTTCGTGGGGTTTCAAGCTGAGATATGCATTTTTTACGATAATCTTGATGAGACTTCTGTCCGAAGTATGCAGAAACATCGAGATCGCACTTTTCGAGCTATTTAATGCGACAAACACGTTATCTGGTGTTTTCAGCACTCCACAGTGCGTTTGATATGCAGAACCAGCGAAATCTTGGTTTTCGTGGGGTTTCAAGCTGAGATATGCATTTTTTTACGATAATCTTGGTGAGACTTCTGTCCGAAGTATGCTTAATCATCGAGATCGCTCGTTTCGAGCTATTTAATGCGACAAACACGTTATCTGGTGTTTTCAGCACTCCACAGTGCGTTCGATATGCAGAACCAGCGATATCTGGGTTTTCGTGGGGTTTCAAGCTGAGATATGCATTTTTTACGATAATCTTGATGAGACTTCTGTCCGAAGTATGCAGAGTCATCGAGATCGTACTTTTCGAGCTATTTAATGCGACAAACACGTTTTCTGGGGTTTTCACCACTCCACAGTTCGTTAGATATGCAGAACAGGAGATATCTTGGTTTTCGTGGGGTTTCTAGCAGAGATATGCATTTTCTGCGATAATCTTGGTGAGACCTCTGTCCGAAGTATGCAGAAACATGGAGATCGCTCTTTTCGACCTATTGAATGCGAGAAACACGTTATCTGGTGTTTTCACCACTCCACAGTGCGTTTGATATGCAGAACCAGCGAAATCTTGGTTTTCGTTGGGTTTCAAGCTGAGATATACATTCTTTACGATAATCATGGTGAGACTTCTGTCCGAAGTATGCAGAATCATCGAGATCGCTCGTTTCGAGCTATTTAATGCGACAAACACGTTATCTGGTGTTTTCAGCACTCCACAGTGCGTTCGATATGCAGAACCAGCGATATCTGGGTTTTCGTGGGGTTTCAAGCTGAGATATGCATTTTTTTACGATAATCTTGATGAGACTTCTGTCCGAAGTATGCAGAGTCATCGAGATCGTACTTTTCGAGCTATTTAATGCGACAAACACGTTTTCTGGGGTTTTCACCACTCCACAGTGCGTTCTATATGCAGAACCAGCGATATCTGGGTTTTCGTGGGGTTTCAAGCTGAGATATGCATTTTTTACGATAATCTTGATGAGACTTCTGTCCGAAGTATGCAGAAACATCGAGATCGCACTTTTCGAGCTATTTAATGCGACAAACACGTTATCTGGTGTTTTCAGCACTCCACAGTGCGTTTGATATGCAGAACCAGCGAAATCTTGGTTTTCGTGGGGTTTCAAGCTGAGATATGCATTTTTTTACGATAATCTTGGTGAGACTTCTGTCCGAAGTATGCTTAATCATCGAGATCGCTCGTTTCGAGCTATTTAATGCGACAAACACGTTATCTGGTGTTTTCAGCACTCCACAGTGCGTTCGATATGCAGAACCAGCGATATCTGGGTTTTCGTGGGGTTTCAAGCTGAGATATGCATTTTTTACGATAATCTTGATGAGACTTCTGTCCGAAGTATGCAGAAACATCGAGATCGCACTTTTCGAGCTATTTAATGCGACAAACACGTTATCTGGTGTTTTCAGCACTCCACAGTGCGTTTGATATGCAGAACCAGCGAAATCTTGGTTTTCGTGGGGTTTCAAGCTGAGATATGCATTTTTTTACGATAATCTTGGTGAGACTTCTGTCCGAAGTATGCTTAATCTTCGAGATCGCACTTTTCAAGCTATTTAATGCGAGAAACAAGTTATCTGGTGTTTTCACCACTCCACAGTGCGTTTGATATGCAGAACCACCGATATCTTGGTTTTCGTGGGGTTTCAAGCTCAGATATGCATTTTCTGCGATAATCTTGGTGAGACTTCTGTCCGAAGTATGCAGAAACATCGACATCGCACTTTTCGAGCTATTTAATGCGACAAACACGTTATCTGGTGTTTTCAGCACTCCACAGTGCGTTTGATATGCAGAACCAGCGAAATCTTGGTTTTCGTGGGGTTTCAAGCTGAGATATGCATTTTCTGCGATAATCTTGGTGAGACTTCTGTCCGAAGTATGCTTATTCATCGAGATCGCTCGTTTCGAGCTATTTTTTGCGAGAAACAAGTTATCTGGTGTTTTCACCACTCCGCAGTGCGTTTGATATGCAGAACCAGCGATATCTTGGTTTTCGTGGGGTTTCGAGCTCAGATATGCATTTTCTGCGATAATCATTGTGAGACTTCTGTCCGAAGTATGCAGAGTCATCGAGATCGTACTATTCGAGCTATTTAATGCGAAAAACACGTTATCTGGTGTTTTCACCACTCCACAGTGCGTATGATATGCAGAACCGACGATATCTTGGTTTTCGTGGGGTTTCAAGCTCAGATATGCATTTTCTGCGATAATCTTGGTGAGACTTCTGTCCGAAGTATGCAGAAACATGGAGATCGCTCTTTTCGACCTATTGAATGCGAGAAACACGTTATCTGGTGTTTTCACCACTCCACAGTGCGTTTGATATGCAGAACCAGCGAAATCTTGGTTTTCGTTGGGTTTCAAGCTGAGATATGCATTTTTTACGATAATCATGGTGAGACTTCTGTCCGAAGTATGCAGAATCATCGAGATCGCACTTTTCGAGCTATTTAATGCGACAAACACGTTATCTGGTGTTTTCAGCACACCACAGTGCGTTTGATATGCAGAACCAGCGAAATCTTGGTTTTCGTGGGGTTTCAAGCTGAGATATGCATTTTTTACGATAATCTTGGTGAGACTTCTGTCCGAAGTATGCTTAATCATCGAGATCGCTCTATTCGAGCTATTTAATGCGAGAAACACGTTATCTGGTGTTTTCACCACTCCACAGTGCGTATGATATACAGAACCGACGATATCTTGGTTTTCGTGGGGTTTCAAGCTCAGATATGCATTTTCTGCGATAATCATGGTGAGACTTCAGTCCGAAGTATGCAGAGTCATCGAGATCGCTCTTTTCGAGCTATTTAATGTGAGAAACAAGTTATCTGGTGTTTTCACCACTCCGCAGTGCGTTTGATATGCAGAACCAGCGAAATCTTGGTTTTCGTGGGGTTTCAAGCTCAGATATGCATTTTCTGCGATAATCTTGGTGAGACTTCTGTCCGAAGTATGCTTAATCATCGAGATCGCTCTATTCGAGATATTTAATGCGAGAAACACGTTATCTGGTGTTTTCACCACTCCACAGTGCGTATGATATGCAGAACCGACGATATCTTGGTTTTCGTGGGGTTTCAAGCTCAGATATGCATTTTCTGCGATAATCTTGGTGAGACTTCTGTCCGAAGTATGCAGAGTCATCGAGATCGTACTTTTCGAGCTATTTAATGCGACAAACACGTTTTCTGGGGTTTTCACCACTCCACAGTTCGTTGGATATGCAGAACAGGAGATATCTTGGTTTTCGTGGGGTTTCTAGCAGAGATATGCATTTTCTGCGATAATCTTGGTGAGACTTCTGTCCGAAGTATGCAGAGTCATCGAGATCGCTCTTTTCGAGCTATTTAATGCGAGAAACAAGTTATCTGGTGTTTTCACCACTCCGCAGTGCGTTTGATATGCAGAATCAGCGATATCTTGGTTTTCGTGGGGTTTCAAGCTCAGATATGCATTTTCTGCGATAATCTTGGTGAGACTTCTGTCCGAAGTATGCTTAATCATCGAGATCGCTCGTTTCGAGCTATTTAATGCGACAAACACGTTTTCTGGGGTTTTCACCACTCCACAGTTCGTTAGATATGCAGAACAGGAGATATCTTGGTTTTCGTGGGGTTTCTAGCAGAGATATGCATTTTCTGCGATAATCTTGGTGAGACCTCTGTCCGAAGTATGCAGAAACATGGAGATCGCTCTTTTCGACCTATTGAATGCGAGAAACACGTTATCTGGTGTTTTCACCACTCCACAGTGCGTTTGATATGCAGAACCAGCGAAATCTTGGTTTTCGTTGGGTTTCAAGCTGAGATATGCATTTTTTACGATAATCATGGTGAGACTTCTGTCCGAAGTATGCAGAATCATCGAGATCGCACTTTTCGAGCTATTTAATGCGACAAACACGTTATCTGGTGTTTTCAGCACTCCACAGTGCGTTCGATATGCAGAACCAGCGATATCTGGGTTTTCGTGGGGTTTCAAGCTGAGATATGCATTTTTTACGATAATCTTGATGAGACTTCTGTCCGAAGTATGCAGAAACATCGAGATCGCACTTTTCGAGCTATTTAATGCGACAAACACGTTATCTGGTGTTTTCAGCACTCCACAGTGCGTTTGATATGCAGAACCAGCGAAATCTTCGTTTTCGTGGGGTTTCAAGCTGAGATATGCATTTTTTTACGATAATCTTGGTGAGACTTCTGTCCGAAGTATGCTTAATCATCGAGATCGCTCGTTTCGAGCTATTTAATGCGACAAACACGTTATCTGGTGTTTTCAGCACTCCACAGTGCGTTCGATATGCAGAACCAGCGAAATCTTGGTTTTCGTTGTTTTTCAAGCTGAGATATACATTTTTTACGATAATCATGGTGAGACTTCTGTCCGAAGTATGCAGAATCATCGAGATCGCTCGTTTCGAGCTATTTAATGCGACAAACACGTTATCTGGTGTTTTCAGCACTCCACAGTGCGTTCGATATGCAGAACCAGCGATATCTGGGTTTTCGTGGGGTTTCAACCTGAGATATGCATTTTTTTACGATAATCTTGATGAGACTTCTGTCCGAAGTATGCAGAGTCATCGAGATCGTACTTTTCGAGCTATTTAATGCGACAAACACGTTTTCTGGGGTTTTCACCACTCCACAGTGCGTTCGATATGCAGAACCAGCGATATCTGGGTTTTCGTGGGGTTTCAGGCTGAGATATGCATTTTTTACGATAATCTTGATGAGACTTCTGTCCGAAGTATGCAGAAACATCGAGATCGCACTTTTCGAGCTATTTAATGCGACAAACACGTTATCTGGTGTTTTCAGCACTCCACAGTGCGTTTGATATGCAGAACCAGCGAAATCTTGGTTTTCGTGGGGTTTCAAGCTGAGATATGCATTTTATTACGATAATCTTGGTGAGACTTCTGTCCGAAGTATGCTTAATCATCGAGATCGCTCGTTTCGAGCTATTTAATGCGACAAACACGTTATCTGGTGTTTTCAGCACTCCACAGTGCGTTCGATATGCAGAACCAGCGATATCTGGGTTTTCGTGGGGTTTCAAGCTGAGATATGCATTTTTTACGATAATCTTGATGAGACTTCTGTCCGAAGTATGCAGAAACATCGAGATCGCACTTTTCGAGCTATTTAATGCGACAAACACGTTATCTGGTGTTTTCAGCGCTCCACAGTGCGTTTGATATGCAGAACCAGCGAAATCTTGGTTTTCGTGGGGTTTCAAGCTGAGATATGCATTTTTTTACGATAATCTTGGTGAGACTTCTGTCCGAAGTATGCTTAATCATCGAGATCGCTCGTTTCGAGCTACTTAATGCGAGAAACAAGTTATCTGGTGTTTTCACCACTCCACAGTGCGTTTGATATGCAGAAACAGCGATATCTTGGTTTTCGTGGGGTTTCAAGCTGAGATATGCATTTTTTACGATAATCATGGTGAGACTTCTGTCCGAAGTATGCAGAATCATCGAGATCGCACTTTTCAAGCTATTTAATGCGAGAAACAAGTTATCTGGTGTTTTCACCACTCCACAGTGCGTTTGATATGCAGAACCACCGATATCTTGGTTTACGTGGGGTTTCAAGCTCAGATATGCATTTTCTGCGATAATCTTGGTGAGACTTCAGTCCGAAGTATGCAGAATCATCGAGATCGTACTATTCGAGCTATTTAATGCGAAAAACACGTTATCTGGTGTTTTCACCACTCCACAGTGCGTTTGATATGCAGAACCAGCGAAATCTTGGTTTTCGTGGGGTTTCAAGCTGAGATATGCATTTTCTGCGATAATCTTGTTGAGACTTCTGTCCGAAGTATGCAGAATCATCGAGATTGCTCGATTCGAGCTATTTAATGCGAGAAACACGTTATCTGGTGTTTTCACCACTCCACAGTGCGTTGGATATGCTGAACCGGAGATATTTTGGTTTTCGTCGGGTTTCAAGCTGAGATATGCATTTTCTACGATTAGCTTGGTGAAACATCTGTCCGAAGTATGCAGAAACGTCGAGAGCGCTCTTTTCGAGCTATTTAATGCGAGAAACACGTTTTCTGGGGTTTTGACCACTCTACAGTGCGTTGGATATGCAGAACCGGAGATAACTCGGTTTTCGTCGGGTTTCAAGCTGAGATATGTATTTTTTACGATAATTTTGGTGAGACTTCTGTCCGAAGTATGCAGAATCATCGAGATCGCTCGTTTCGAGCTATTTAATGCGAGAAACACGTTATCTGGTGTTTTCACCACTCCACAGTGCGTTTGATATGCAGAACAGGCGATATCTTGGTTTTCGTGGGGTTTCAAGCTGAGATATGCATTTCCTGCGATAATCTTGGTGAGACTCCTGTCCGAAGTATGCTGAATCATCGAGATCGCTCTTTTCGAGCTATTTAATGCGAGAAACACGTTCTCTGGTTATTTTCACCACTCCACAGTGCGTTTGATATGCAGAACCGGCAACATCTTGATTTTCGTGAGGTTTCGAGCTGAGATATGCATTTTCTGCGATAATTTTGGTGAGACTTCTGTCAGAAGTATGCAGAATCTTCGAGAACGCTCTTTTCGAGCTACTTAATGCGCGAAACACGTTTTCTGCTGTTTTCACCACTCCACGGTACGTTTGATGTGCACAACCGGAGATAACTCGGTTTTCGTCGGGTTTCAAGCTGAGATATGCATTTTCTACGATAATCTTGGTGAGACTTCTGTCAGAAGTATGCAGGATCTTCGAGAACGCTCTTTTCGAGCTAGTTAAAGCGAGGAAAACCTTATCCGGTGTTTTCACTACTCCACAGTGCGTTTGATATGCAAAACCGGCGATATTTTGGTTTTCGTCGGGTTTCAAGCTGAGATATGCATTTTCCACGATAATCTTGGTGAAACATCTGTCCGAAGTATGCAGAAACATCGGGAGCGCTCTTTTCGAGCTATTTAATGCGAGAAACTCGTTTTCTGGGGTTTTCACCACTCCACAGTTCGTTGGATATGCAGAACCGGAGATATCTTGGTTTTCGTGGGGTTTCATGCTGGGATATGCATTTCCTGCGATAATCTTGGTGAGACTTCTGTCCGAAGTATGCTGAATCATCGAGATCGCTCGTTTCGAACTATTTAATGCGAGAAACACGTTATCTGGTGTTTTCACCACTCCACAGTGCGTTGGATATGCAGAACCGGAGATATTTTGGTTTTCGTCGGGTTTCAAGCTGAGATATGTATTTTCTGCGATAATCTTGGTGAGACTTCTGTTCGAAGTATGCAGAATCATCGAGATCGCACTTTTCGAGCTATTTAATGCGACAAACACGTTATCTGGTGTTTTCAGCACACCACATTGCGTTTGATATGCAGAACCAGCGAAATCTTGGTTTTCGTGGGGTTTCAAGCTGAGATATGCATTTTTTACGATAATCTTGGTGAGACTTCTGTCCGAAGTATGCTTAATCATCGAGATCGCTCTATTCGAGCTATTTAATGCGAGAAACACGTTATCTGGTGTTTTCACCACTCCACAGTGCGTATGATATACAGAACCGACGATATCTTGGTTTTCGTGGGGTTTCAAGCTCAGATATGCATTTTCTGCGATAATCATTGTGAGACTTCTGTCCGAAGTATGCAGAGTCATCGAGATCGCACTTTTCGAGCTATTTAATGCGACAAACACGTTATCTGGTGTTTTCAGCACACCACAGTGCGTTTGATATGCAGAACCAGCGAAATCTTGGTTTTCGTGGGGTTTCAAGCTCAGATATGCATTTTCTGCGATAATCTTGGTGAGACTTCTGTCCGAAGTATGCTTAATCATCGAGATCGCTCTATTCGAGATATTTAATGCGAGAAACACGTTATCTGGTGTTTTCACCACTCCACAGTGCGTATGATATGCAGAACCGACGATATCTTGGTTTTCGTGGGGTTTCAAGCTCAGATATGCATTTTCTGCGATAATCTTGGTGAGACTTCTGTCCGAAGTATGCAGAAACATCGAGATCGCACTTTTCGAGCTATTTAATGCGACAAACACGTTATCTGGTGTTTTCAGCACTCCACAGTGCGTTTGATATGCAGAACCAGCGAAATCTTGGTTTTCGTGGGGTTTCAAGCTGAGATATGCATTTTTTTACGATAATCTTGGTGAGACTTCTGTCCGAAGTATGCTTAATCATCGAGATCGCTCGTTTCGAGCTATTTAATGCGAGAAACAAGTTATCTGGTGTTTTCACCACTCCGCAGTGCGTTTGATATGCAGAACCAGCGATATCTTGGTTTTCGTGGGGTTTCAAGCTCAGATATGCATTTTCTGCGATAATCTTGATGAGACTTCTGTCCGAAGTATGCAGAGTCATCGAGATCGTACTTTTCGAGCTATTTAATGCGACAAACACGTTTTCTGGGGTTTTCACCACTCCACAGTTCGTTAGATATGCAGAACAGGAGATATCTTGGTTTTCGTGGGGTTTCTAGCAGAGATATGCATTTTCTGCGATAATCTTGGTGAGACCTCTGTCCGAAGTATGCAGAAACATGGAGATCGCTCTTTTCGACCTATTGAATGCGAGAAACACGTTATCTGGTGTTTTCACCACTCCACAGTGCGTTTGATATGCAGAACCAGCGAAATCTTGGTTTTCGTTGGGTTTCAAGCTGAGATATGCATTTTTTACGATAATCATGGTGAGACTTCTGTCCGAAGTATGCAGAATCATCGAGATCGCACTTTTCGAGCTATTTAATGCGACAAACACGTTATCTGGTGTTTTCAGCACTCCACAGTGCGTTCGATATGCAGAACCAGCGATATCTGGGTTTTCGTGGGGTTTCAAGCTGAGATATGCATTTTTTACGACAATCTTGATGAGACTTCTGTCCGAAGTATGCAGAAACATCGAGATCGCACTTTTCGAGCTATTTAATGCGACAAACACGTTATCTGGTGTTTTCAGCACTCCACAGTGCGTTTGATATGCAGAACCAGCGAAATCTTGGTTTTCGTGGGGTTTCAAGCTGAGATATGCATTTTTTTACGATAATCTTGGTGAGACTTCTGTCCGAAGTATGCTTAATCATCGAGATCGCTCGTTTCGAGCTATTTAATGCGAGAAACAAGTTATCTGGTGTTTTCACCACTCCACAGTGCGTTTGATATGCAGAAACAGCGATATCTTGGTTTTCGTGGGGTTTCAAGCTGAGATATGCATTTTTTACGATAATCATGGTGAGACTTCTGTCCGAAGTATGCAGAATCATCGAGATCGCACTTTTCAAGCTATTTAATGCGAGAAACAAGTTGTCTGGTGTTTTCACCACTCCACAGTGCGTTTGATATGCAGAACCACCGATATCTTGGTTTACGTGGGGTTTCAAGCTCAGATATGCATTTTCTGCGATAATCTTGGTGAGACTTCAGTCCGAAGTATGCAGAATCATCGAGATCGTACTATTCGAGCTATTTAATGCGAAAAACACGTTATCTGGTGTTTTCACCACTCCACAGTGCGTTTGATATGCAGAACCAGCGAAATCTTGGTTTTCGTGGGGTTTCAAGCTGAGATATGCATTTTTTTACGATAATCTTGGTGAGACTTCTGTCCGAAGTATGCTTAATCATCGAGATCGCTCGTTTCCAGCTATTTAATGCGAGAAACAAGTTATCTGGTGTTTTCACCACTCCACAGTGCGTTTGATATGCAGAAACAGCGATATCTTGGTTTTCGTGGGGTTTCAAGCTGAGATATGCATTTTTTTACGATAATCTTGGTGAGACTTCTGTCCGAAGTATGCTTAATCATCGAGATCGCTCGTTTCGAGCTATTTAATGCGAGAAACAAGTTATCTGGTGTTTTCACCACTCCACAGTGCGTTTGATATGCAGAACCAGCGATATCTTGGTTTACGTGGGGTTTCAAGCTCAGATATGCATTTTCTGCGATAATCTTGGTGAGACTTCAGTCCGAAGTATGCAGAATCATCGAGATCGTACTATTCGAGCTATTTAATGCGAAAAACACGTTATCTGGTGTTTTCACCACTCCACAGTGCGTTTGATATGCAGAACCAGCGAAATCTTGGTTTTCGTTGGGTTTCAAGCTGAGATATGCATTTTTTACGATAATCATGGTGAGACTTCTGTCCGAAGTATGCAGAATCATCGAGATCGCACTTTTCGAGCTATTTAATGCGACAAACACGTTATCTGGTGTTTTCACCACTCCGCAGTGCGTTTGATATGCAGAACCAGCGATATCTTGGTTTTCGTGGGGTTTCAAGCTCAGATATGCATTTTCTGCGATAATCTTGGTGAGACTTCTGTCCGAAGTATGCAGAGTCATCGAGATCGTACTTTTCGAGCTATTTAATGCGACAAACACGTTTTCTGGGGTTTTCACCACTCCACAGTTCGTTGGATATGCAGAACAGGAGATATCTTGGTTTTCGTGGGGTTTCTAGCAGAGATATGCATTTTCTGCGCTAATCTTGGTGAGACCTCTGTCCGAAGTATGCAGAAACATGGAGATCGCTCTTTTCGACCTATTGAATGCGAGAAACACGTTATCTGGTGTTTTCACCACTCCACAGTGCGTTTGATATGCAGAACCAGCGAAATCTTGGTTTTCGTTGGGTTTCAAGCTGAGATATGCATTTTTTACGATAATCATGGTGAGACTTCTGTCCGAAGTATGCTTAATCATCGAGATCGCTCGTTTCGAGCTATTTAATGCGAGAAACAAGTTATCTGGTGTTTTCACCACTCCGCAGTGCGTTTGATATGCAGAACCAGCGATATCTTGGTTTTCGTGGGGTTTCAAGCTCAGATATGCATTTTCTGCGATAATCTTGATGAGACTTCTGTCCGAAGTATGCAGAGTCATCGAGATCGTACTTTTCGAGCTATTTAATGCGACAAACACGTTTTCTGGGGTTTTCACCACTCCACAGTTCGTTGGATATGCAGAACAGGAGATATCTTGGTTTTCGTGGGGTTTCTAGCAGAGATATGCATTTTCTGCGCTAATCTTGGTGAGACCTCTGTCCGAAGTATGCAGAATCATCGAGATCGCACTTTTCGAGCTATTTAATGCGACAAACACGTTATCTGGTGTTTTCACCACTCCGCAGTGCGTTTGATATGCAGAACCAGCGATATCTTGGTTTTCGTGGGGTTTCAAGCTCAGATATGCATTTTCTGCGATAATCTTGGTGAGACTTCTGTCCGAAGTATGCTTAATCATCGAGATCGCTCGTTTCGAGCTATTTAATGCGAGAAACAAGTTATCTGGTGTTTTCACCACTCCACAGTGCGTTTGATATGCAGAACCAGCGATATCTTGGTTTACGTGGGGTTTCAAGCTCAGATATGCATTTTCTGCGATAATCTTGGTGAGACTTCAGTCCGAAGTATGCAGAATCATCGAGATCGTACTATTCGAGCTATTTAATGCGAAAAACACGTTATCTGGTGTTTTCACCACTCCACAGTGCGTTTGATATGCAGAACCAGCGAAATCTTGGTTTTCGTTGGGTTTCAAGCTGAGATATGCATTTTTTACGATAATCATGGTGAGACTTCTGTCCGAAGTATGCAGAATCATCGAGATCGCACTTTTCGAGCTATTTAATGCGACAAACACGTTATCTGGTGTTTTCACCACTCCGCAGTGCGTTTGATATGCAGAACCAGCGATATCTTGGTTTTCGTGGGGTTTCAAGCTCAGATATGCATTTTCTGCGATAATCTTGGTGAGACTTCTGTCCGAAGTATGCAGAGTCATCGAGATCGTACTTTTCGAGCTATTTAATGCGACAAACACGTTTTCTGGGGTTTTCACCACTCCACAGTTCGTTGGATATGCAGAACAGGAGATATCTTGGTTTTCGTGGGGTTTCTAGCAGAGATATGCATTTTCTGCGCTAATCTTGGTGAGACCTCTGTCCGAAGTATGCAGAAACATGGAGATCGCTCTTTTCGACCTATTGAATGCGAGAAACACGTTATCTGGTGTTTTCACCACTCCACAGTGCGTTTGATATGCAGAACCAGCGAAATCTTGGTTTTCGTTGGGTTTCAAGCTGAGATATGCATTTTTTACGATAATCATGGTGAGACTTCTGTCCGAAGTATGCTTAATCATCGAGATCGCTCGTTTCGAGCTATTTAATGCGAGAAACAAGTTATCTGGTGTTTTCACCACTCCACAGTGCGTTTGATATGCAGAACCAGCGAAATCTTGGTTTTCGTTGGGTTTCAAGCTGAGATATGCATTTCCTGCGATAATCTTGGTGAGACTCCTGTCCGAAGTATGCTGAATCATCGAGATCGCTCTTTTCGAGCTATTTAATGCGAGAAACACGTTCTCTGGTTATTTTCACCACTCCACAGTGCGTTTGATATGCAGAACCGGCAACATCTTGATTTTCGTGAGGTTTCGAGCTGAGATATGCATTTTCTGCGATAATTTTGGTGAGACTTCTGTCAGAAGTATGCAGAATCTTCGAGAACGCTCTTTTCGAGCTACTTAATGCGCGAAACACGTTTTCTGCTGTTTTCACCACTCCACGGTACGTTTGATGTGCACAACCGGAGATAACTCGGTTTTCGTCGGGTTTCAAGCTGAGATATGCATTTTCTACGATAATCTTGGTGAGACTTCTGTCAGAAGTATGCAGGATCTTCGAGAACGCTCTTTTCGAGCTAGTTAAAGCGAGGAAAACCTTATCCGGTGTTTTCACTACTCCACAGTGCGTTTGATATGCAAAACCGGCGATATTTTGGTTTTCGTCGGGTTTCAAGCTGAGATATGCATTTTCCACGATAATCTTGGTGAAACATCTGTCCGAAGTATGCAGAAACATCGGGAGCGCTCTTTTCGAGCTATTTAATGCGAGAAACTCGTTTTCTGGGGTTTTCACCACTCCACAGTTCGTTGGATATGCAGAACCGGAGATATCTTGGTTTTCGTGGGGTTTCATGCTGGGATATGCATTTCCTGCGATAATCTTGGTGAGACTTCTGTCCGAAGTATGCTGAATCATCGAGATCGCTCGTTTCGAACTATTTAATGCGAGAAACACGTTATCTGGTGTTTTCACCACTCCACAGTGCGTTGGATATGCAGAACCGGAGATATTTTGGTTTTCGTCGGGTTTCAAGCTGAGATATGTATTTTCTGCGATAATCTTGGTGAGACTTCTGTTCGAAGTATGCAGAATCATCGAGATCGCACTTTTCGAGCTATTTAATGCGACAAACACGTTATCTGGTGTTTTCAGCACACCACATTGCGTTTGATATGCAGAACCAGCGAAATCTTGGTTTTCGTGGGGTTTCAAGCTGAGATATGCATTTTTTACGATAATCTTGGTGAGACTTCTGTCCGAAGTATGCTTAATCATCGAGATCGCTCTATTCGAGCTATTTAATGCGAGAAACACGTTATCTGGTGTTTTCACCACTCCACAGTGCGTATGATATACAGAACCGACGATATCTTGGTTTTCGTGGGGTTTCAAGCTCAGATATGCATTTTCTGCGATAATCATTGTGAGACTTCTGTCCGAAGTATGCAGAGTCATCGAGATCGCACTTTTCGAGCTATTTAATGCGACAAACACGTTATCTGGTGTTTTCAGCACACCACAGTGCGTTTGATATGCAGAACCAGCGAAATCTTGGTTTTCGTGGGGTTTCAAGCTCAGATATGCATTTTCTGCGATAATCTTGGTGAGACTTCTGTCCGAAGTATGCTTAATCATCGAGATCGCTCTATTCGAGATATTTAATGCGAGAAACACGTTATCTGGTGTTTTCACCACTCCACAGTGCGTATGATATGCAGAACCGACGATATCTTGGTTTTCGTGGGGTTTCAAGCTCAGATATGCATTTTCTGCGATAATCTTGGTGAGACTTCTGTCCGAAGTATGCAGAAACATCGAGATCGCACTTTTCGAGCTATTTAATGCGACAAACACGTTATCTGGTGTTTTCAGCACTCCACAGTGCGTTTGATATGCAGAACCAGCGAAATCTTGGTTTTCGTGGGGTTTCAAGCTGAGATATGCATTTTTTTACGATAATCTTGGTGAGACTTCTGTCCGAAGTATGCTTAATCATCGAGATCGCTCGTTTCGAGCTATTTAATGCGAGAAACAAGTTATCTGGTGTTTTCACCACTCCGCAGTGCGTTTGATATGCAGAACCAGCGATATCTTGGTTTTCGTGGGGTTTCAAGCTCAGATATGCATTTTCTGCGATAATCTTGATGAGACTTCTGTCCGAAGTATGCAGAGTCATCGAGATCGTACTTTTCGAGCTATTTAATGCGACAAACACGTTTTCTGGGGTTTTCACCACTCCACAGTTCGTTAGATATGCAGAACAGGAGATATCTTGGTTTTCGTGGGGTTTCTAGCAGAGATATGCATTTTCTGCGATAATCTTGGTGAGACCTCTGTCCGAAGTATGCAGAAACATGGAGATCGCTCTTTTCGACCTATTGAATGCGAGAAACACGTTATCTGGTGTTTTCACCACTCCACAGTGCGTTTGATATGCAGAACCAGCGAAATCTTGGTTTTCGTTGGGTTTCAAGCTGAGATATGCATTTTTTACGATAATCATGGTGAGACTTCTGTCCGAAGTATGCAGAATCATCGAGATCGCACTTTTCGAGCTATTTAATGCGACAAACACGTTATCTGGTGTTTTCAGCACTCCACAGTGCGTTCGATATGCAGAACCAGCGATATCTGGGTTTTCGTGGGGTTTCAAGCTGAGATATGCATTTTTTACGACAATCTTGATGAGACTTCTGTCCGAAGTATGCAGAAACATCGAGATCGCACTTTTCGAGCTATTTAATGCGACAAACACGTTATCTGGTGTTTTCAGCACTCCACAGTGCGTTTGATATGCAGAACCAGCGAAATCTTGGTTTTCGTGGGGTTTCAAGCTGAGATATGCATTTTTTTACGATAATCTTGGTGAGACTTCTGTCCGAAGTATGCTTAATCATCGAGATCGCTCGTTTCGAGCTATTTAATGCGAGAAACAAGTTATCTGGTGTTTTCACCACTCCACAGTGCGTTTGATATGCAGAAACAGCGATATCTTGGTTTTCGTGGGGTTTCAAGCTGAGATATGCATTTTTTACGATAATCATGGTGAGACTTCTGTCCGAAGTATGCAGAATCATCGAGATCGCACTTTTCAAGCTATTTAATGCGAGAAACAAGTTGTCTGGTGTTTTCACCACTCCACAGTGCGTTTGATATGCAGAACCACCGATATCTTGGTTTACGTGGGGTTTCAAGCTCAGATATGCATTTTCGGCGATAATCTTGGTGAGACTTCAGTCCGAAGTATGCAGAATCATCGAGATCGTACTATTCGAGCTATTTAATGCGAAAAACACGTTATCTGGTGTTTTCACCACTCCACAGTGCGTTTGATATGCAGAACCAGCGAAATCTTGGTTTTCGTGGGGTTTCAAGCTGAGATATGCATTTTTTTACGATAATCTTGGTGAGACTTCTGTCCGAAGTATGCTTAATCATCGAGATCGCTCGTTTCCAGCTATTTAATGCGAGAAACAAGTTATCTGGTGTTTTCACCACTCCACAGTGCGTTTGATATGCAGAAACAGCGATATCTTGGTTTTCGTGGGGTTTCAAGCTGAGATATGCATTTTTTTACGATAATCTTGGTGAGACTTCTGTCCGAAGTATGCTTAATCATCGAGATCGCTCGTTTCGAGCTATTTAATGCGAGAAACAAGTTATCTGGTGTTTTCACCACTCCACAGTGCGTTTGATATGCAGAACCAGCGATATCTTGGTTTACGTGGGGTTTCAAGCTCAGATATGCATTTTCTGCGATAATCTTGGTGAGACTTCAGTCCGAAGTATGCAGAATCATCGAGATCGTACTATTCGAGCTATTTAATGCGAAAAACACGTTATCTGGTGTTTTCACCACTCCACAGTGCGTTTGATATGCAGAACCAGCGAAATCTTGGTTTTCGTTGGGTTTCAAGCTGAGATATGCATTTTTTACGATAATCATGGTGAGACTTCTGTCCGAAGTATGCAGAATCATCGAGATCGCACTTTTCGAGCTATTTAATGCGACAAACACGTTATCTGGTGTTTTCACCACTCCGCAGTGCGTTTGATATGCAGAACCAGCGATATCTTGGTTTTCGTGGGGTTTCAAGCTCAGATATGCATTTTCTGCGATAATCTTGGTGAGACTTCTGTCCGAAGTATGCAGAGTCATCGAGATCGTACTTTTCGAGCTATTTAATGCGACAAACACGTTTTCTGGGGTTTTCACCACTCCACAGTTCGTTGGATATGCAGAACAGGAGATATCTTGGTTTTCGTGGGGTTTCTAGCAGAGATATGCATTTTCTGCGCTAATCTTGGTGAGACCTCTGTCCGAAGTATGCAGAAACATGGAGATCGCTCTTTTCGACCTATTGAATGCGAGAAACACGTTATCTGGTGTTTTCACCACTCCACAGTGCGTTTGATATGCAGAACCAGCGAAATCTTGGTTTTCGTTGGGTTTCAAGCTGAGATATGCATTTTTTACGATAATCATGGTGAGACTTCTGTCCGAAGTATGCAGAATCATCGAGATCGCACTTTTCGAGCTATTTAATGCGACAAACACGTTATCTGGTGTTTTCAGCACACCACAGTGCGTTTGATATGCAGAATCAGCGAAATCTTGGTTTTCGTGGGGTTTCAAGCTGAGATATGCATTTTTTACGATAATCTTGGTGAGACTTCTGTCCGAAGTATGCTTAATCATCGAGATCGCTCTATTCGAGCTATTTAATGCGATAAACACGTTATCTGGTGTTTTCACCACTCCACAGTGCGTATGATATGCAGAACCGACGATATCTTGGTTTTCGTGGGGTTTCAAGCTCAGATATGCATTTTCTGCGATAATCTTGGTGAGACTTCTGTCCGAAGTATGCAGAGTCATCGAGATCGCTCTTTTCGAGCTATTTAATGCGAGAAACAAGTTATCTGGTGTTTTCACCACTCCGCAGTGCGTTTGATATGCAGAACCAGCGATATCTTGGTTTTCGTGGGGTTTCAAGCTCAGATATGCATTTTCTGCGATAATCTTGGTGAGACTTCTGTCCGAAGTATGCAGAGTCATCGAGATCGTACTTTTCGAGCTATTCAATGCGAGAAACACGTTTTCTGGGGTTTTCACCACTCCACAGTTCGTTGGATATGCAGAACAGGAGATATCTTGGTTTTCGTGGGGTTTCTAGCAGAGATATGCATTTTTTACGATAATCTTGGTGAGACTTCTGTCCGAAGTATGCTTAATCATCGAGATCGCTCTATTCGAGCTATTTAATGCGATAAACACGTTATCTGGTGTTTTCACCACTCCACAGTGCGTTTGATATGCAGAACCAGCGAAATCTTGGTTTTCGTTGGGTTTCAAGCTGAGATATGCATTTTTTACGATAATCATGGTGAGACTTCTGTCCGAAGTATGCAGAAACATCGAGATCGCACTTTTCGAGCTATTTAATGCGACAAACACGTTATCTGGTGTTTTCAGCACTCCACAGTGCGTTTGATATGCAGAACCAGCGAAATCTTGGTTTTCGTGGGGTTTCAAGCTGAGATATGCATTTTTTTACGATAATCTTGGTGAGACTTCTGTCCGAAGTATGCTTAATCATCGAGATCGCTCGTTTCGAGCTATTTAATGCGAGAAACAAGTTATCTGGTGTTTTCACCACTCCACAGTGCGTTTGATATGCAGAAACAGCGATATCTTGGTTTTCGTGGGGTTTCAAGCTGAGATATGCATTTTTTACGATAATCATGGTGAGACTTCTGTCCGAAGTATGCAGAATCATCGAGATCGCACTTTTCAAGCTGTTTAATGCGAGAAACAAGTTGTCTGGTGTTTTCACCACTCCACAGTGCGTTTGATATGCAGAACCACCGATATCTTGGTTTACGTGGGGTTTCAAGCTCAGATATGCATTTTCTGCGATAATCTTGGTGAGACTTCAGTCCGAAGTATGCAGAATCATCGAGATCGTACTATTCGAGCTATTTAATGCGAAAAACACGTTATCTGGTGTTTTCACCACTCCACAGTGCGTTTGATATGCAGAACCAGCGAAATCTTGGTTTTCGTGGGGTTTCAAGCTGAGATATGCATTTTTTTACGATAATCTTGGTGAGACTTCTGTCCGAAGTATGCTTAATCATCGAGATCGCTCGTTTCCAGCTATTTAATGCGAGAAACAAGTTATCTGGTGTTTTCACCACTCCACAGTGCGTTTGATATGCAGAAACAGCGATATCTTGGTTTTCGTGGGGTTTCAAGCTGAGATATGCATTTTTTTACGATAATCTTGGTGAGACTTCTGTCCGAAGTATGCTTAATCATCGAGATCGCTCGTTTCGAGCTATTTAATGCGAGAAACAAGTTATCTGGTGTTTTCACCACTCCACAGTGCGTTTGATATGCAGAACCAGCGATATCTTGGTTTACGTGGGGTTTCAAGCTCAGATATGCATTTTCTGCGATAATCTTGGTGAGACTTCAGTCCGAAGTATGCAGAATCATCGAGATCGTACTATTCGAGCTATTTAATGCGAAAAACACGTTATCTGGTGTTTTCACCACTCCACAGTGCGTTTGATATGCAGAACCAGCGAAATCTTGGTTTTCGTTGGGTTTCAAGCTGAGATATGCATTTTTTACGATAATCATGGTGAGACTTCTGTCCGAAGTATGCAGAATCATCGAGATCGCACTTTTCGAGCTATTTAATGCGACAAACACGTTATCTGGTGTTTTCACCACTCCGCAGTGCGTTTGATATGCAGAACCAGCGATATCTTGGTTTTCGTGGGGTTTCAAGCTCAGATATGCATTTTCTGCGATAATCTTGGTGAGACTTCTGTCCGAAGTATGCAGAGTCATCGAGATCGTACTTTTCGAGCTATTTAATGCGACAAACACGTTTTCTGGGGTTTTCACCACTCCACAGTTCGTTGGATATGCAGAACAGGAGATATCTTGGTTTTCGTGGGGTTTCTAGCAGAGATATGCATTTTCTGCGCTAATCTTGGTGAGACCTCTGTCCGAAGTATGCAGAAACATGGAGATCGCTCTTTTCGACCTATTGAATGCGAGAAACACGTTATCTGGTGTTTTCACCACTCCACAGTGCGTTTGATATGCAGAACCAGCGAAATCTTGGTTTTCGTTGGGTTTCAAGCTGAGATATGCATTTTTTACGATAATCATGGTGAGACTTCTGTCCGAAGTATGCAGAATCATCGAGATCGCACTTTTCGAGCTATTTAATGCGACAAACACGTTATCTGGTGTTTTCAGCACACCACAGTGCGTTTGATATGCAGAATCAGCGAAATCTTGGTTTTCGTGGGGTTTCAAGCTGAGATATGCATTTTTTACGATAATCTTGGTGAGACTTCTGTCCGAAGTATGCTTAATCATCGAGATCGCTCTATTCGAGCTATTTAATGCGATAAACACGTTATCTGGTGTTTTCACCACTCCACAGTGCGTATGATATGCAGAACCGACGATATCTTGGTTTTCGTGGGGTTTCAAGCTCAGATATGCATTTTCTGCGATAATCTTGGTGAGACTTCTGTCCGAAGTATGCAGAGTCATCGAGATCGCTCTTTTCGAGCTATTTAATGCGAGAAACAAGTTATCTGGTGTTTTCACCACTCCGCAGTGCGTTTGATATGCAGAACCAGCGATATCTTGGTTTTCGTGGGGTTTCAAGCTCAGATATGCATTTTCTGCGATAATCTTGGTGAGACTTCTGTCCGAAGTATGCAGAGTCATCGAGATCGTACTTTTCGAGCTATTCAATGCGAGAAACACGTTTTCTGGGGTTTTCACCACTCCACAGTTCGTTGGATATGCAGAACAGGAGATATCTTGGTTTTCGTGGGGTTTCTAGCAGAGATATGCATTTTCTGCGATAATCTAGGTGAGACTTCTGTCCGAAGTATGCTTATTCATCGAGATCGCTCGTTTCGAGCTATTTAATGCGAGAAACAAGTTATCTGGTGTTTTCACCACTCCACAGTGCGTTTGATATGCAGAAACAGCGATATCTTGGTTTTCGTGGGGTTTCAAGCTGAGATATGCATTTTTTACGATAATCATGGTGAGACTTCTGTCCGAAGTATGCAGAATCATCGAGATCGCACTTTTCGAGCTATTTAATGCGACAAACACGTTATCTGGTGTTTTCAGCACTCCACAGTGCGTTCGATATGCAGAACCAGCGATATCTGGGTTTTCGTGGGGTTTCAAGCTGAGATATGCATTTTTTACGATAATCTTGGTGAGACTTCTGTCCGAAGTATGCAGAATCATCGAGATCGCACTTTTCGAGCTATTTAATGCGACAAACACGTTATCTGGTGTTTTCAGCACTCCACAGTGCGTTTGATATGCAGAACCAGCGAAATCTTGGTTTTCGTGGGGTTTCAAGCTGAGATATGCATTTTTTTACGATAATCTTGGTGAGACTTCTGTCCGAAGTATGCTTAATCATCGAGATCGCTCTATTCGAGATATTTAATGCGAGAAACACGTTATCTGGTGTTTTCAGCACTCCACAGTGCGTTTGATATGCAGAACCAGCGATATCTTGGTTTACGTGGGGTTTCAAGCTCAGATATGCATTTTCTGCGATAATCTTGGTGAGACTTCAGTCCGAAGTACGCAGAATCATCGAGATCGTACTATTCGAGCTATTTAATGCGAAAAACACGTTATCTGGTGTTTTCACCACTCCACAGTGCGTATGATATGCAGATCCGACGATATCTTGGTTTTCGTGGGGTTTCAAGCTCAGATATGCATTTTCTGCGATATTCTTGGTGAGACTTCTGTCCGAAGTATGCAGAGTCATCGAGATCGTACTTTTCGAGCTATTTAATGCGACAAACACGTTTTCTGGGGTTTTCACCACTCCACAGTTCGTTGGATATGCAGAACAGGAGATATCTTGGTTTTCGCGGGGTTTCTAGCAGAGATATGCATTTTCTGCGATAATCTTGGTGAGACCTGTGTCCGAAGTAAGCAGAAACATCGAGATCGCTCTTTTCGACCTATTTAATGCGAGAAACACGTTATCTGGTGTTTTCAGCACTCCACAGTGCGTTTGATATGCAGAACCAGCGATATCTTGGTTTACGTGGGGTTTCAAGCTCAGATATGCATTTTCTGCGATAATCTTGGTGAGACTTCAGTCCGAAGTATGCAGAATCATCGAGATCGTACTATTCGAGCTATTTAATGCGAAAAACACGTTATCTGGTGTTTTCACCACTCCACAGTGCGTATGATATGCAGATCCGACGATATCTTGGTTTTCGTGGGGTTTCAAGCTCAGATATGCATTTTCTGCGATAATCTTGGTGAGACTTCTGTCCGAAGTATGCAGAGTCATCGAGATCGCTCTTTTCGAGCTATTTAATGCGAGAAACAAGTTATCTGGTGTTTTCACCATTCCGCAGTGCGTTTGATATGCAGAACCAGCGATATCTTGGTTTTCGTGGGGTTTCAAACTCAGATATGCATTTTCTGCGATAATCTTGGTGAGACTTCTGTCCGAAGTATGCAGAGTCATCGAGATCGTACTTTTCGAGCTATTTAATGCGACAAACACGTTTTCTGGGGTTTTCACCGCTCCACAGTTCGTTGGATATGCAGAACAGGAGATATCTTGGTTTTCGTGGGGTTTCTAGCAGAGATATGCATTTTCTGCGATAATTTTGGTGAGACCTCTGTCCGAAGTATGCAGAAACATGGAGATCGCTCTTTTCGACCTATTGAATGCGAGAAACACGTTATCTGGTGTTTTCACCACTCCACAGCGCGTTTGATATGCAGAACCAGCGAAATCTTGGTTTTCGTTGGGTTTCAAGCTGAGATATGCATTTTTTACGATAATCATGGTGAGACTTCTGTCCGAAGTATGCAGAATCATCGAGATCGCACTTTTCGAGCTATTTAATGCGACAAACACGTTATCTGGTGTTTTCAGCACACCACAGTGCATTTGATATGCAGAACCAGCGAAATCTTGGTTTTCGTGGGGTTTCAAGCTGAGATATGCATTTTTTACGATAATCTTGGTGAGACTTCTGTCCGAAGTATGCTTAATCATCGAGATCGCTCTATTCGAGCTATTTAATGCGAGAAACACGTTATCTGGTGTTTTCACCACTCCACAGTGCGTATGATATACAGAACCGACGATATCTTGGTTTTCGTGGGGTTTCAAGCTCAGATATGCATTTTCTGCGATAATCATGGTGAGACTTCTGTCCGAAGTATGCAGAGTCATCGAGATCGTACTATTCGAGCTATTTAATGCGAAAAACACGTTATCTGGTGTTTTCACCACTCCACAGTGCGTATGATATGCAGAACCGACGATATCTTGGTTTTCGTGGGGTTTCAAGCTCAGATATGCATTTTCTGCGATAATCTTGGTGAGACTTCTGTCCGAAGTATGCAGAAACATCGAGATCGCTCTTTTCGACCTATTTAATGCGAGAAACACGTTATCGGGTGTTTTCACCACTCCACAGTGCGGTTGAAATGCAGAACCAGCGAAATCTTGGTTTTCGTGTGGTTTCAACTTCAGATATGCATTTTCTGCGATAATCATGGTGAGACTTCTGTCCGAAGTATGCAGAATCATCGAGATCGCACTTTTCGAGCTATTTAATGCGAGAAACACGTTATCTGGTGTTTTCACCACTCCACAGTGCGTATGATATGCAGAACCGACGATATCTTGGTTTTTGTGGGGTTTCAAGCTCAGATATGCATGTTCTGCGATAATCTTGGTGAGACTTCTGTCCGAAGTATGCAGAGTCATCGAGATCGTACTTTTCGAGCTATTTAATGCGAGAAACACGTTTTCTGGGGATTTCACCACTCCACAGTTCGTTGGATATGCAGAACAGGAGATATCTTGGTTTTCGTGGGGTTTCTAGCAGAGATATGCATTTTCTGCGGTAATCTTAGTGAGACCTCTCTCCGAAGTATGCAGAAACATCGAGATCGCTCTTTTCGACCTATTTAATGCGAGAAACACGTTATCTGGTGTTTTCACCACTCCACAGTGCGTTTGATTAGCAGAACCAGCAAAATCTTGGTTTTCGTGGGGTTTCAAGCTGAGATATGCATCTTTTACGATAATCTTGGTGGGACTTCTGTCCGAAGTATGCTTAATCATCGAGACCGCTCTATTCGAGCTATTTAATGCGAGAAAAACCTTCTCTGGTGTTTTCACCACTCCACAGTGCGTTTGATATGCAGAACCAGCAATATCTTGGTTTTCGGGTGGTTTCAAGCTCAGATATGCATTTTCTGCGATAATCTTGGTGAGACTTCTGTCCGAAGTATGCAAAATCATCGAGATCGCACTTTTCGAGATATTTAATGCGAGAAACACGTTATCTGGTGTTTCCACCACTCCACAGTGCGTTTGATATGCAGAACCGGCGATATCTTGGTTTTTGTGGGGTTTCAAGCTGAGATATGCATTTTTTACGATAATCTTGGTGAGACTTCTGTCCGAAGTATGCTTAATCATCGAGACCGCTCTATTCGAGCTATTTAATGCGAGAAAAACCTTGTCTGGTGTTTTCACCACTCCACAGTGCGTTTGATATGCAGAACCAGCGATATCTTGGTTTTCGTGTGGTTTCAAGCTCAGATATGAATTCTCTGCGATAATCTTGGTGAGACTTCTGTCCGAAGTATGCAGAATCATCGAGATCGCACTTTTCGAGCTATTTAATGCGAGAAACACGTTATCTGGTGTTTTCACCACTCCACAGTGCGTATGATACGCAGAACCGACGATATCTTGGTTTTCGTGCGGTTTCAAGCTCAGATATGCATTTTCTGCGATAATCTTGGTGAGACTTCTGTCCGAAGTATGCAGAGTCATCGAGATCGTACTTTTCGAACTATTTAATGCGAGAAACACGTTATCTGGTGTTTTCACCACTCCACAGTGCGTATGATATGCAGAACCGACGATATCTTGGTTTTCGTGGGGTTTCAAGCTCAGATATGCATTTTCTGCGATAATCTTGGTGAGACTTCTGTCCGAAGTATGCAGAGTCATCGAGATCGTACTTTTCGAGCTATTTAATGCGACAAACACGTTATCTGGTGTTTTCAGCACTCCACAGTGCGTTCGATATGCAGAACCAGCGATATCTGGGTTTACGTGGGGTTTCAAGCTGAGATATGCATTTTTTACGATAATCTTGGTGAGACTTCTGTCCGAAGTATGCAGAATCATCGAGATCGCACTTTTCGAGCTATTTAATGCGACAAACACGTTATCTGGTGTTTTCAGCACTCCACAGTGCGTTTGATATGCAGAACCAGCGAAATCTTGGTTTTCGTGGTGTTTCAAGCTGAGATATGCTTTTTTTTACGATAATCTTGGTGAGACTTCTGTCCGAAGTATGCTTAATCATCGAGATCGCTCTATTCGAGATATTTAATGCGAGAAACACGTTATCTGGTGTTTTCACCACTCCGCAGTGCGTTTGATATGCAGAACCAGCGATATCTTGGTTTTCGTGGGGTTTCAAGCTCAGATATGCATTTTCTGCGATAATCTTGGTGAGACTTCTGTCCGAAGTATGCAGAGTCATCGAGATCGTACTTTTCGAGCTATTTAATGCGACAAACACGTTTTCTGGGGTTTTCACCACTCCACAGTTCGTTGGATATGCAGAACAGGAGATATCTTGGTTTTCGTGGGGTTTCTAGCAGAGATATGCATTTTCTGCGCTAATCTTGGTGAGACCTCTGTCCGAAGTATGCAGAAACATGGAGATCGCTCTTTTCGACCTATTGAATGCGAGAAACACGTTATCTGGTGTTTTCACCACTCCACAGCGCGTTTGATATGCAGAACCAGCGAAATCTTGGTTTTCGTTGGGTTTCAAGCTGAGATATGCATTTTTTACGATAATCATGGTGAGACTTCTGTCCGAAGTATGCAGAATCATCGAGATCGCACTTTTCGAGCTATTTAATGCGACAAACACGTTATCTGGTGTTTTCAGCACACCACAGTGCATTTGATATGCAGAACCAGCGAAATCTTGGTTTTCGTGGGGTTTCAAGCTGAGATATGCATTTTTTACGATAATCTTGGTGAGACTTCTGTCCGAAGTATGCTTAATCATCGAGATCGCTCTATTCGAGCTATTTAATGCGAGAAACACGTTATCTGGTGTTTTCACCACTCCACAGTGCGTATGATATACAGAACCGACGATATCTTGGTTTTCGTGGGGTTTCAAGCTCAGATATGCATTTTCTGCGATAATCATGGTGAGACTTCTGTCCGAAGTATGCAGAGTCATCGAGATCGTACTATTCGAGCTATTTAATGCGAAAAACACGTTATCTGGTGTTTTCACCACTCCACAGTGCGTATGATATGCAGAACCGACGATATCTTGGTTTTCGTGGGGTTTCAAGCTCAGATATGCATTTTCTGCGATAATCTTGGTGAGACTTCTGTCCGAAGTATGCAGAAACATCGAGATCGCTCTTTTCGACCTATTTAATGCGAGAAACACGTTATCGGGTGTTTTCACCACTCCACAGTGCGGTTGAAATGCAGAACCAGCGAAATCTTGGTTTTCGTGTGGTTTCAACTTCAGATATGCATTTTCTGCGATAATCATGGTGAGACTTCTGTCCGAAGTATGCAGAATCATCGAGATCGCACTTTTCGAGCTATTTAATGCGAGAAACACGTTATCTGGTGTTTTCACCACTCCACAGTGCGTATGATATGCAGAACCGACGATATCTTGGTTTTTGTGGGGTTTCAAGCTCAGATATGCATGTTCTGCGATAATCTTGGTGAGACTTCTGTCCGAAGTATGCAGAGTCATCGAGATCGTACTTTTCGAGCTATTTAATGCGAGAAACACGTTTTCTGGGGATTTCACCACTCCACAGTTCGTTGGATATGCAGAACAGGAGATATCTTGGTTTTCGTGGGGTTTCTAGCAGAGATATGCATTTTCTGCGGTAATCTTAGTGAGACCTCTCTCCGAAGTATGCAGAAACATCGAGATCGCTCTTTTCGACCTATTTAATGCGAGAAACACGTTATCTGGTGTTTTCACCACTCCACAGTGCGTTTGATTAGCAGAACCAGCAAAATCTTGGTTTTCGTGGGGTTTCAAGCTGAGATATGCATCTTTTACGATAATCTTGGTGGGACTTCTGTCCGAAGTATGCTTAATCATCGAGACCGCTCTATTCGAGCTATTTAATGCGAGAAAAACCTTCTCTGGTGTTTTCACCACTCCACAGTGCGTTTGATATGCAGAACCAGCAATATCTTGGTTTTCGGGTGGTTTCAAGCTCAGATATGCATTTTCTGCGATAATCTTGGTGAGACTTCTGTCCGAAGTATGCAAAATCATCGAGATCGCACTTTTCGAGATATTTAATGCGAGAAACACGTTATCTGGTGTTTCCACCACTCCACAGTGCGTTTGATATGCAGAACCGGCGATATCTTGGTTTTTGTGGGGTTTCAAGCTGAGATATGCATTTTTTACGATAATCTTGGTGAGACTTCTGTCCGAAGTATGCTTAATCATCGAGACCGCTCTATTCGAGCTATTTAATGCGAGAAAAACCTTGTCTGGTGTTTTCACCACTCCACAGTGCGTTTGATATGCAGAACCAGCGATATCTTGGTTTTCGTGTGGTTTCAAGCTCAGATATGAATTCTCTGCGATAATCTTGGTGAGACTTCTGTCCGAAGTATGCAGAATCATCGAGATCGCACTTTTCGAGCTATTTAATGCGAGAAACACGTTATCTGGTGTTTTCACCACTCCACAGTGCGTATGATACGCAGAACCGACGATATCTTGGTTTTCGTGCGGTTTCAAGCTCAGATATGCATTTTCTGCGATAATCTTGG
Organism: Anthophora plumipes; assembly: GCA_951804975.1. NCBI lineage: Eukaryota > Metazoa > Arthropoda > Insecta > Hymenoptera > Apidae > Anthophora > Anthophora plumipes. The sequence continues at coordinate 922,097 of CATORF010000171.1, read as the reverse complement.
TGAGACTTCTGTCCGAAGTATGCAGAGTCATCGAGATCGTACTTTTCGAACTATTTAATGCGAGAAACACGTTATCTGGTGTTTTCACCACTCCACAGTGCGTATGATATGCAGAACCGACGATATCTTGGTTTTCGTGGGGTTTCAAGCTCAGATATGCATTTTCTGCGATAATCTTGGTGAGACTTCTGTCCGAAGTATGCAGAGTCATCGAGATCGTACTTTTCGAGCTATTTAATGCGACAAACACGTTATCTGGTGTTTTCAGCACTCCACAGTGCGTTCGATATGCAGAACCAGCGATATCTGGGTTTACCTGGGGTTTCAAGCTGAGATATGCATTTTTTACGATAATCTTGGTGAGACTTCTGTCCGAAGTATGCAGAATCATCGAGATCGCACTTTTCGAGCTATTTAATGCGACAAACACGTTATCTGGTGTTTTCAGCACTCCACAGTGCGTTTGATATGCAGAACCAGCGAAATCTTGGTTTTCGTGGTGTTTCAAGCTGAGATATGCTTTTTTTTACGATAATCTTGGTGAGACTTCTGTCCGAAGTATGCTTAATCATCGAGATCGCTCTATTCGAGATATTTAATGCGAGAAACACGTTATCTGGTGTTTTCACCACTCCGCAGTGCGTTTGATATGCAGAACCAGCGATATCTTGGTTTTCGTGGGGTTTCAAGCTCAGATATGCATTTTCTGCGATAATCTTGGTGAGACTTCTGTCCGAAGTATGCAGAGTCATCGAGATCGTACTTTTCGAGCTATTTAATGCGACAAACACGTTTTCTGGGGTTTTCACCACTCCACAGTTCGTTGGATATGCAGAACAGGAGATATCTTGGTTTTCGTGGGGTTTCTAGCAGAGATATGCATTTTCTGCGCTAATCTTGGTGAGACCTCTGTCCGAAGTATGCAGAAACATGGAGATCGCTCTTTTCGATCTATTGAATGCGAGAAACACGTTATCTGGTGTTTTCACCACTCCACAGTGCGTTTGATATGCAGAACCAGCGAAATCTTGGTTTTCGTTGGGTTTCAAGCTGAGATATGCATTTTTTACGATAATCATGGTGAGACTTCTGTCCGAAGTATGCAGAATCATCGAGATCGCACTTTTCGAGCTATTTAATGCGACAAACACGTTATCTGGTGTTTTCAGCACACCACAGTGCGTCTGATATGCAGAACCAGCGAAATCTTGGTTTTCGTGGGGTTTCAAGCTGAGATATGCATTTTTTACGATAATCTTGGTGAGACTTCTGTCCGAAGTATGCTTAATCATCGAGATCGCTCTATTCGAGCTATTTAATGCGAGAAACACGTTATCTGGTGTTTTCACCACTCCACAGTGCGTATGATATACAGAACCGACGATATCTTGGTTTTCGTGGGGTTTCAAGCTCAGATATGCATTTTCTGCGATAATCATGGAGAGACTTCTGTCCGAAGTATGCAGAGTCATCGAGATCGCTCTTTTCGAGCTATTTAATGCGAGAAACAAGTTATCTGGTGTTTTCACCACTCCGCAGTGCGTTTGATATGCAGAACCAGCGATATCTTGGTTTCCGTGGGGTTTCAAGCTCAGATATGCATTTTCTGCGATAATCTTGGTGAGGCTTCTGTCCGAAGTATGCAGAGTCATCGAGATCGTACCTTTCGAGCTATTTAATGCGAGAAACACGTTTTCTGGTGTATTCACCACTCCACAGTACGTTTGACATACAGAACCGGAGATATCTTGGTTTCGGTCGGGTTTCAAGCTGAGACATGCATTTTCTACGATAATCTTGGTGAGACTTCTGTCAGAAGTATGCAGAATCTTCGAGAACGCTCTTTTCGAGCTACTTAATGCGAGAAACACGTTTTCTGGTGTTTTCACCACACCACAGTCCGTTTGATGCGCAGAACCGGAGATATCTTGGTTTCGGTCGGGTTTCAAGCTGAGATATGCATTTTCTGCGATAATCTTGGTGAGACTTCTGTCAGAAGTATGCAGAATCATCTAGATCGCTCTTTTCGAGCTATTTAATTCGAGAAACACGTTTTCTGGGGTTTTCACCACTCCACAGTTCGTTGGATATGCAGAACAGGAGATATCTTGGTTTTCGTGGGGTTTCTAGCAGAGATATGCATTTTCTGCGATAATCTTGGTGAGACCTGTGTCCGAAGTATGCAGAAACATCGAGATCGCTCTTTTCGACCTATTTAATGCGAGAAACACGTTATCTGGTGTTTTCACCACTCCGCAGTGCGTTTGATATGCAGAACCAGCGATATCTTGGTTTTCGTGGGGTTTCAAGCTCAGATATGCATTTTCTGCGATAATCTTGGTGAGACTTCTGTCCGAAGTATGCAGAATCATCGAGATCGCACTTTTAGAGCTATTTAATGCGAGAAACAAGTTATCTGGTGTTTTCACCACTCCGCAGTGCGTTTGATATGCAGAACCAGCGATATCTTGGTTTTCGTGGGGTTTCAAGCTCAGATATGCATTTTCTGCGATAATCTTGGTGAGACTTCTGTCCGAAGTATGCAGAGTCATCGAGATCGTACTTTTCGAGCTATTCAATGCGAGAAACACGTTTTCTGGGGTTTTCACCACTCCACAGTGCGTTCGATATGCAGAACCAGCGATATCTGGGTTTTCGTGGGGTTTCAAGCTGAGATATGCATTTTTTACGATAATCTTGGTGAGACTTCTGTCCGAAGTATGCAGAATCATCGAAATCGCTCTATTCGAGATATTTAATGCGAGAAACACGTTATCTGGTGTTTTCACCACTCCACAGTGCGTATGATATGCAGAACCGACGATATCTTGGTTTCCGTGGGGTTTCAAGCTCAGATATGCATTTTCTGCGATAATCTTGGTGAGACTTCTGTCCGAAGTATGCAGAGTCATCGAGATCGTACTTTTTGAGCTATTTAATGCGACAAACACGTTTTCTGGGGTTTTCACCACTCCACAGTTCGTTGGATATGCAGAACAGGAGATATCTTGGTTTTCGTGGGGTTTCTAGCAGAGATATGCATTTTCTGCGATAATCTTGGTGAGACCTGTGTCCAAAGTATGCAGAAACATCGAGATCGCTCTTTTCGACCTATTTAATGCGAGAAACACGTTATCTGGTGTTTTCACCACTCCACAGTGCGTTTGATATGCAGAACCAGCGATATCTTGGTTTTCGTTGGGTTTCAAGCTGAGATATGCATTTTTTACGATAATCATGGTGAGACTTCTGTCCGAAGTATGCAGAATCATCGAGATCGCACTTTTCGAGCTATTTAATGCGACAAACACGTTATCTGGTGTTTTCAGCACTCCACAGTGCGTTTGATATGCAGAACCAGCGAAATCTTGGTTTTCGTGGGGTTTCAAGCTGAGATATGCATTTTCTGCGATAATCTTGGTGAGACTTCTGTCCGAAGTATGCAGAATCATCGAGATCGCTCTTTTCAAGCTATTTAATGCGAGAAACACGTTTTCTGGGGTTTTCACCACTCCACAGTGCGTTTGATATGCAGAACCAGCGATATCTTGGTTTTCGTGGGGTTTCAAGCTCAGATATGCATTTTCTGCGATAATCTTGGTGAGACTTCTGTCCGAAGTATGCAGAGTCATCGAGATCGTACTTTTCGAGCTATTTAATGCGACAAACACGTTTTCTGGGGTTTTCACCACTCCACAGTTCGTTGGATATGCAGAACAGGAGATATCTTGGTTTTCGTGGGGTTTCTAGCAGAGATATGCATTTTCTGCGATAATCTTGGTGAGACTTCTGTCCGAAGTATGCAGAATCATCGAGATCGCACTTTTCGAGCTATTTAATGCGACAAACACGTTATCTGGTGTTTTCAGCACTCCACACTGCGTTTGATATGCAGAACCAGCGATATCTGGGTTTTCGTGGGGTTTCAAGCTGAGATATGCATTTCTTACGATAATCTTGGTGAGACTTCTGTCCGAAGTATGCAGAGTCATCGAGATCGTACTTTTCGAGCTATTCAATGCGAGAAACACGTTTTCTCGGGTTTTCACCACTCCACAGTGCGTTTGATATGCAGAACCAGCGATATCTTGGTTTTCGTGGGGTTTCAAGCTCAGATATGCATTTTCTGCGATAATCTTGGTGAGACTTCTGTCCGAAGTATGCAGAGTCATCGAGATCGTACTTTTCGAGCTATTCAATGCGAGAAACACGTTTTCTCGGGTTTTCACCACTCCACAGTGCGTTTGATATGCAGAACCGGCGATATCTTGGTTTTCGTGGGGTTTCGAGCTCAGATATGCATTTTCTGCGATAATCTTGGTGAGACTTCTGTCCGAAGTATGCAGAGTCATCGAGATCGTACTTTTCGAACTATTCTATGCGAGAAAAACGTTTTCTGGGGTTTTCACCACTCCACAGATCGTTGGATATGCAGAACAGGAGATATCTTGGTTTTCGTGGGGTTTCTAGCAGAGATATGCATTGTCTGCGATAATCTTGGTGAGACTTCTGTCCGAAGTGTGCAGAGTCATCGAGATCGTACTTTTCGAGCTATTTAATGCGACAAACACGTTTTCTGGGGTTTTCACCACTCCACAGTTCGTTGGATATGCAGAACAGGAGATATCTTGGTTTTCGTGGGGTTTCTAGCAGAGATATGCATTTTCTGCGATAATCTTGGTGAGACCTGTGTCCAAAGTATGCAGAAACATCGAGATCGCTCTTTTCGACCTATTTAATGCGAGAAACACGTTATCTGGTGTTTTCACCACTCCACAGTGCGTTTGATATGCAGAACCAGCGATATCTTGGTTTTCGTTGGGTTTCAAGCTGAGATATGCATTTTTTACGATAATCATGGTGAGACTTCTGTCCGAAGTATGCAGAATCATCGAGATCGCACTTTTCGAGCTATTTAATGCGACAAACACGTTATCTGGTGTTTTCAGCACTCCACAGTGCGTTTGATATGCAGAACCAGCGAAATCTTGGTTTTCGTGGGGTTTCAAGCTGAGATATGCATTTTCTGCGATAATCTTGGTGAGACTTCTGTCCGAAGTATGCAGAATCATCGAGATCGCTCTTTTCAAGCTATTCAATGCGAGAAACACGTTTTCTGGGGTTTTCACCACTCCACAGTGCGTTTGATATGCAGAACCAGCGAAATCTTGGTTTTCGTTGGGTTTCAAGCTGAGATATGCATTTTTTACGATAATCATGGTGAGACTTCTGTCCGAAGTATGCAGAATCATCGAGATCGCACTTTTCGAGCTATTTAATGCGACAAACACGTTATCCGGTGTTTTCAGCACTCCACAGTGCGTTTGATATGCAGAACCAGCGAAATCTTGGTTTTCGTGGGGTTTCAAGCTGAGATATGCATTTTTTACGATAATCTTGGTGAGACTTCTGTCTGAAGTATGCTTAATGATCGAGATCGCTCAATTCGGGATATTTAATGCGAGAAACACGTTATCTGGTGTTTTCACTACTCCACAGTGCGTATGATATGCAGAACCGACGATATCTTGGTTTTCGTGGGGTTTCAAGCTCAGATATGCATTTTCTGCGATAATCTTGGTGAGACTTCTGTCCGAAGTATGCAGAGTCATCGAGATCGTACTTTTAGAGCTATTCAATGCGAGAAACACGTTTTCTCGGGTTTTCACCACTCCACAGTGCGTTTGATATGCAGAACCAGCGATATCTTGGTTTTCGTGGGGTTTCAAGCTCAGATATGCATTTTCTGCGATAATCTTGGTGAGACTTCTGTCCGAAGTATGCAGAGTCATCGAGATCGTACTTTTCGAGCTATTCTATGCGACAAACACGTTTTCTGGGGTTTTCACCACTCCTCAGTTCGTTGGATATGCAGAACAGGAGATATCTTGGTTTTCGTGGGGTTTCTAGCAGAGATATGCATTTTCTGCGATAATCTTGGTGAGACTTCTGTCCGAAGTATGCAGAATCATCGAGATCGCACTTTTCGAGCTATTTAATGCGACAAACACGTTATCCGGTGTTTTCAGCACTCCACAGTGCGTTTGATATGCAGAACCAGCGAAATCTTGGTTTTCGTGGGGTTTCAAGCTGAGATATGCATTTTTTACGATAATCTTGGTGAGACTTCTGTCTGAAGTATGCTTAATCATCGAGATCGCTCAATTCGAGATATTTAATGCGAGAAACACGTTATCTGGTGTTTTCACTACTCCACAGTGCGTATGATATGCAGAACCGACGATATCTTGGTTTTCGTGGGGTTTCAAGCTCAGATGTGCATTTTCTGCGATAATCTTGGTGAGACTTCTGTCCGAAGTATGCAGAGTCATCGAGATCGTACTTTTCGAGCTATTTAATGCGACAAACACGTTTTCTGGGGTTTTCACCACTCCACAGTTCGTTGGATATGCAGAACAGGAGATATCTTGGTTTTCGTGGGGTTTCTAGCAGAGATATGCATTTTCTGCGATAATCTTGGTGAGACTTCTGTCCGAAGTATGCAGAATCATCGAGATCGCACTTTTCGAGCTATTTAATGCGACAAACACGTTATCTGGTGTTTTCAGCACTCCACAGTGCGTTTGATATGCAGAACCAGCGATATCTGGGTTTTCGTGAGGTTTCAAGCTGAGATATGCATTTCTTACGATAATCTTGGTGAGACTTCTGTCCGAAGTATGCAGAATCATCGAGATCGCTCTTTTCAAGCTATTTAATGCGAGAAACACGTTTTCTGGGGTTTTCACCATTCCACAGTGCGTTTGATATGCATAACCAGCGAAATCTTGGTTTTCGTGGGGTTTCAAGCTGAGATATGCATTTTTTACGATAATCTTGGTGAGACTTCTGTCCGAAGTATGCTTAATCATCGAGATCGCTCTATTCGAGATATTTAATGCGAGAAACACGTTATCTGGTGTTTTCACCACTCCACAGTGCGTATGATATGCAGAACCGACGATATCTTGGTTTTCGTGGGGTTTCAAGCTCAGATATGCATTTTCTGCGATAATCTTGGTGAGACTTCTGTCCGAAGTATGCAGAGTCATCGAGATCGTACTTTTCGAGCTATTTAATGCGACAAACACGTTTTCTGGGGTTTTCACCACTCCACAGTTCGTTGGATATGCAGAACAGGAGATATCTTGGTTTTCGTGGGGTTTCTAGCAGAGATATGCATTTTCTGCGATAATCTTGGTGAGACCTCTGTCCGAAGTATGCAGAAACATCGAGATCGCTCTTTTCTACCTATTTAATGCGAGAAACACGTTATCTGGTGTTATCACCACTCCACAGTGCGTTTGATATGCACAACCAGCGAAATCTTGGTTTTCGTTGGGTTTCAAGCTGAGATATGCATTTTTTACGATAATCATGGTGAGACTTCTGTCCGAAGTATGCAGAATCATCGAGATCGCACTTTTCGAGCTATTTAATGCGACAAACACGTTATCCGGTGTTTTCAGCACTCCACAGTGCGTTTGATATGCAGAACCAGCGATATCTGGGTTTTCGTGGGGTTTCAAGCTGAGATATGCATTTTTTACGATAATCTTGGTGAGACTTCTGTCCGAAGTATGCAGAATCATCGAGATCGCACCTTTCGAGCTATTTAATGCGACAAACACGTTATCTGGTGTTTTCAGCACTCCACAGTGCGTTTGATATGCAGAACCAGCGAAATCTTGGTTTTCGTGGGGTTTCAAGCTGAGATATGCATTTTTTACGATAATCTTGGTGAGACTTCTGTCTGAAGTATGCTTAATCATCGAGATCGCTCAATTCGAGATATTTAATGCGAGAAACACGTTATCTGGTGTTTTCACTACTCCACAGTTCGTATGATATGCAGAACCGACGATATCTTGGTTTTCGTGGGGTTTCAAGCTCAGATATGCATTTTCTGCGATAATCTTGGTGAGACTTCTGTCCGAAGTATGCAGAGTCATCGAGATCGTACTTTTCGAGCTATTTAATGCGACAAACACGTTTTCTGGGGTTTTCACCACTCCACAGTTCGTTGGATATGCAGAACAGGAGATATCTTGGTTTTCGTGGGGTTTCTAGCAGAGATATGCATTTTCTGCGATAATCTTGTTGAGACCTCTGTCCGAAGTATGCAGAAACATCGAGATCGCTCTTTTCGACCTATTTAATGCGAGAAACACGTTATCTGGTGTTATCACCACTCCACAGTGCGTTTGATATGCACAACCAGCGAAATCTTGGTTTTCGTTGGGTTTCAAGCTGAGATATGCATTTTTTACGATAATCATGGTGAGACTTCTGTCCGAAGTATGCAGAATCATCGAGATCGCACTTTTCGAGCTATTTAATGCGACAAACACGTTATCCGGTGTTTTCAGCACTCCACAGTGCGTTTGATATGCAGAACCAGCGATATCTGGGTTTTCGTGGGGTTTCAAGCTGAGATATGCATTTTTTACGATAATCTTGGTGAGACTTCTGTCCGAAGTATGCAGAATCATCGAGATCGCACCTTTCGAGCTATTTAATGCGACAAACACGTTATCTGGTGTTTTCAGCACTCCACAGTGCGTTTGATATGCAGAACCAGCGAAATCTTGGTTTTCGTGGGGTTTCAAGCTGAGATATGCGTTTTTTACGATAATCTTGGTGAGACTTCTGTCTGAAGTATGCTTAATCATCGAGATCGCTCAATTCGAGATATTTAATGCGAGAAACACGTTATCTGGTGTTTTCACTACTCCACAGTGCGTATGATATGCAGAACCGACGATATCTTGGTTTTCGTGGGGTTTCAAGCTCAGATATGCATTTTCTGCGATAATCTTGGTGAGACTTCTGTCCGAAGTATGCAGAGTCATCGAGATCGTACTTTTCGAGCTATTCAATGCGAGAAACACGTTTTCTCGGGTTTTCACCACTCCACAGTGCGTTTGATATGCAGAACCAGCGATATCTGGGTTTTCGTGGGGTTTCAAGCTGAGATATGCATTTTTTACGATAATCTTGGTGAGACTTCTGTCCGAAGTATGCAGAATCATCGAGATCGCACCTTTCGAGCTATTTAATGCGACAAACACGTTATCTGGTGTTTTCAGCACTCCACAGTGCGTTTGATATGCAGAACCAGCGAAATCTTGGTTTTCGTGGGGTTTCAAGCTGAGATATGCATTTTTTACGATAATCTTGGTGAGACTTCTGTCTGAAGTATGCTTAATCATCGAGATCGCTCAATTCGAGATATTTAATGCGAGAAACACGTTATCTGGTGTTTTCACTACTCCACAGTTCGTATGATATGCAGAACCGACGATATCTTGGTTTTCGTGGGGTTTCAAGCTCAGATATGCATTTTCTGCGATAATCTTGGTGAGACTTCTGTCCGAAGTATGCAGAGTCATCGAGATCGTACTTTTCGAGCTATTTAATGCGACAAACACGTTTTCTGGGGTTTTCACCACTCCACAGTTCGTTGGATATGCAGAACAGGAGATATCTTGGTTTTCGTGGGGTTTCTAGCAGAGATATGCATTTTCTGCGATAATCTTGTTGAGACCTCTGTCCGAAGTATGCAGAAACATCGAGATCGCTCTTTTCGACCTATTTAATGCGAGAAACACGTTATCTGGTGTTATCACCACTCCACAGTGCGTTTGATATGCACAACCAGCGAAATCTTGGTTTTCGTTGGGTTTCAAGCTGAGATATGCATTTTTTACGATAATCATGGTGAGACTTCTGTCCGAAGTATGCAGAATCATCGAGATCGCACTTTTCGAGCTATTTAATGCGACAAACACGTTATCCGGTGTTTTCAGCACTCCACAGTGCGTTTGATATGCAGAACCAGCGATATCTGGGTTTTCGTGGGGTTTCAAGCTGAGATATGCATTTTTTACGATAATCTTGGTGAGACTTCTGTCCGAAGTATGCAGAATCATCGAGATCGCACCTTTCGAGCTATTTAATGCGACAAACACGTTATCTGGTGTTTTCAGCACTCCACAGTGCGTTTGATATGCAGAACCAGCGAAATCTTGGTTTTCGTGGGGTTTCAAGCTGAGATATGCATTTTTTACGATAATCTTGGTGAGACTTCTGTCTGAAGTATGCTTAATCATCGAGATCGCTCAATTCGAGATATTTAATGCGAGAAACACGTTATCTGGTGTTTTCACTACTCCACAGTGCGTATGATATGCAGAACCGACGATATCTTGGTTTTCGTGGGGTTTCAAGCTCAGATATGCATTTTCTGCGATAATCTTGGTGAGACTTCTGTCCGAAGTATGCAGAGTCATCGAGATCGTACTTTTCGAGCTATTCAATGCGAGAAACACGTTTTCTCGGGTTTTCACCACTCCACAGTGCGTTTGATATGCAGAACCAGCGATATCTTGGTTTTTGTGGGGTTTCAAGCTCAGATATGCATTTTCTGCGATAATCTTGGTGAGACTTCTGTCCGAAGTATGCAGAGTCATCGAGATCGTACTTTTCGAGCTATTCTATGCGAGAAAAACGTTTTCTGGGGTTTTCACCACTCCACAGTTCGTTGGATATGCAGAACAGGAGATATCTTGGTTTTCGTGGGGTTTCTAGCAGAGATATGCATTGTCTGCGATAATCTTGGTGAGACTTCTGTCCGAAGTGTGCAGAGTCATCGAGATCGTACTTTTCCAGCTATTTAATGCGACAAACACGTTTTCTGGGGTTTTCACCACTCCACAGTTCGTTGGATATGCAGAACAGGAGATATCTTGGTTTTCGTGGGGTTTCAAGCTGAGATATGCATTTTTTACGATAATCTTGGTGAGACTTCTGTCCGAAGTATGCTTAATCATCGAGATCGCTCTATTCGAGATATTTAATGCGAGAAACACGTTATCTGGTGTTTTCACCACTCCACAGTGCGTATGATATGCAGAACCGACGATATCTTGGTTTTCGTGGGGTTTCAAGCTCAGATATGCATTTTCTGCGATAATCTTGGTGAGACTTCTGTCCGAAGTATGCAGAGTCATCGAGATCGTACTTTTCGAGCTATTTAATGCGACAAACACGTTTTCTGGGGTTTTCACCACTCCACAGTTCGTTGGATATGCAGAACAGGAGATATCTTGGTTTTCGTGGGGTTTCTAGCAGAGATATGCATTTTCTGCGATAATCTTGGTGAGACCTCTGTCCGAAGTATGCAGAAACATCGAGATCGCTCTTTTCGACCTATTTAATGCGAGAAACACGTTATCTGGTGTTATCACCACTCCACAGTGCGTTTGATATGCAGAACCAGCGAAATCTTGGTTTTCGTTGGGTTTCAAGCTGAGATATGCATTTTTTACGATAATCATGGTGCGACTTCTGTCCGAAGTATGCAGAATCATCGAGATCGCACTTTTCGAGCTATTTAATGCGACAAACACGTTATCCGCTGTTTTCAGCACTCCACAGTGCGTTTGATATGCAGAACCAGCGATATCTGGGTTTTCGTGGGGTTTCAAGCTGAGATATGCATTTTTTACGATAATCTTGGTGAGACTTCTGTCCGAAGTATGCAGAATCATCGAGATCGCACTTTTCGAGCTATTTAATGCGCGAAACACGTTTTCTGGTGTTTTCACCACTGCACGGTACGTTTGATGTGCAGAACCGGAGATATATCGGTTTTCGTCGGGTTTCAAGCTGAGATATGCATTTTCTACGATAATCTTGGTGAGACTTCTGTAAGAAGTATGCAGGATCTTCGAGAACGCTCTTTTCGAGCTACTTAATGCGAGAAACACGTTTTCTGGTGTTTTCACCACTCCACAGTAGGTTTGATATGCAGAACCGGCGATATTTTGGTTTTCGTCGGGTTTCAAGCTGAGATATGCATTTTCTACGATAATCTTGGTGAGACTTCTGTCCGAAGTATGCTGAATCATCTAGAACGCTCTTTTCGAGCTATTTAATGCGAGAAACACGTTATCTGGTGTTTTCACCACTCCACAGTGCGTTTGACATGCAGAACCAGCGATATCTTGGTTTTCGTGGGGTTTCAAGCTGAAATATGCATTTTCTGCGATAATATTGGTGAGACTTCAGTCAGAAGTATGCAGAATCATCTAGATCGCTCTTTTGGAGCTACTTAATGCCCGAAACACGTTTTCTGGTGTTTTCACCACTCCACAGTACGTTTGACATGCAGAACCGGAGATATCTTGGTTTCGGTCGGGTTTCAAGCTGAGATATGCATTTTCTACGATAATCCTGGTGAGACTTATGTCCGAAGTATGCTGAATCATCTAGAACGCTCTTTTCGAGCTACTTAATGCGAGAAACACGTTTTCTGGTGTTTTCACCACTCCACAGTAGGTTTGATGTGCAGAACCGGCGATATCTTGGTTTTCGTGGGTTTTCAAGCCGAGATATGCATTTTCTGCGATAATCTTGGTGAGACTTCTGTCCGAAGTATGCTGTATCATCGAGATCGCTCTTTTCGAGCTAGTTAGTGCGAGAAACCCGTTATCTGGTGTTTTCACCACTCCACAGTGCGTTTGATATGCAGAACAGTAGATATCTTGGTTTTCGTGGGGTTTCAAGCTGAGATATGCATTTTCTGCGATAATCTTGTTGAGACTTCTGTCCGAAGTATGCAGAATCATCGAGATCGCTCGTTTCGAGCTATTCAATGCGAGAAACACGTTATCTGGTGTTTTCACCACTCCACAGTGCGTTTGATATGCAGAACCGGCGATACCTTGGTTTTCGTGGGGTTTCAAGCAGAGATATGCATTTTCTGCTATAATCTTGGTGAGACTTCTGTCGGAAGTATGCTGAATCATCGAGATCGCTCTTTTCGAGCTAGTTAGTGCGAGAAACAAGTTATCTGGTGTTTTCACCACTCCACAGTGCGTTTGATATGCAGAACAGTAAATACCTTGGTTTTCGTGGGGTTTCAAGCTGAGATATGCATTTTCTGCGATAATCTTGTTGAGACTTCTGTCCGAAGTATGCAGAATCATCGAGATTGCTCGATTCGCGCTATTTAATGCGAGAAACACGTTATCTGGTGTTTTCACCACTCCACAGTGCGTTGGATATGCAGAACCGGAGATATTTTGGTTTTCGTCGGGTTTCAAGCTGAGATATGCATTTTCTACGATTAGCTTGGTGAAACATCTGTCCGAAGTATGCAGAAACGTCGAGAGCGCTCTTTTCGAGCTATTTAATGCGAGAAACACGTTTTGTGGGGTTTTGACCACTCCACAGTGCGTTGGATATGCAGAACCGGAGATAACTCGGTTTTCGTCGGGTTTCAAGCTGAGATATGTATTTTTTACGATAATTTTGGTGAGACTTCTGTCCGAAGTATGCAGAATCATCGAGATCGCTCGTTTCGAGCTATTTAATGCGAGAAACACGTTATCTGGTGTTTTCACCACTCCACAGTGCGTTTGATATGCAGAACAGGCGATATCTTGGTTTTCGTGGGGTTTCAAGCTGAGATATGCATTTCCTGCGATAATCTTGGTGAGACTCCTGTCCGAAGTATGCTGAATCATCGAGATCGCTCTTTTCGAGCTATTTAATGCGAGAAACACGTTCTGTGGTTATTTTCACCACTCCACAGTGCGTTTGATATGCAGAACCGGCAACATCTTGATTTTCGTGAGGTTTCGAGCTGAGATATGCATTTTCTGCGATAATTTTGGTGAGACTTCTGTCAGAAGTATGCAGAATCTTCGAGAACGCTCTTTTCGAGCTACTTAATGCGCGAAACACGTTTTCTGCTGTTTTCACCACTCCACGGTACGTTTGATGTGCAGAACCGGAGATATCTTGGTTTTCGTGGGGTTTCTAGCAGAGATATGCATTTTCTGCGATAATCTTGGTGAGACTTCTGTCCGAAGTATGCAGAATCATCGAGATCGCTCGTTTCGAGCTATTTAATGCGAGAAACACGTTATCTGGTGTTTTCACCACTCCACAGTGCGTTTGATATGCAGAACAGGCGATATCTTGGTTTTCGTGGGGTTTCAAGCTGAGATATGCATTTTTTTACGATAATCGTGGTGAGACTTCTGTACGAAGTATGCTTAATCATCGAGATCGCTCGTTTCGAGCTATTTAATGCGACAAACACGTTATCTGGTGTTTTCAGCACTCCACAGTGCGTTCGATATGCAGAACCAGCGATATCTGGGTTTTCGTGGGGTTTCAAGCTGAGATATGCATTTTTTACGATAATCTTGATGAGACTTCTGTCCGAAGTATGCAGAGTCATCGAGATCGTACTTTTCGAGCTATTTAATGCGACAAACACGTTTTCTGGGGTTTTCACCACTCCACAGTTCGTTAGATATGCAGAACAGGAGATATCTTGGTTTTCGTGGGGTTTCTAGCAGAGATATGCATTTTCTGCGATAATCTTGGTGAGACTTCAGTCCGAAGTATGCAGAATCATCGAGATCGTACTATTCGAGCTATTTAATGCGAAAAACACGTTATCTGGTGTTTTCACCACTCCACAGTGCGTTTGATATGCAGAACCAGCGAAATCTTGGTTTTCGTGGGGTTTCAAGCTGAGATATGCATTTTTTTACGATAATCTTGGTGAGACTTCTGTCCGAAGTATGCTTAATCATCGAGATCGCTCGTTTCCAGCTGTTTAATGCGAGAAACAAGTTATCTGGTGTTTTCACCACTCTACAGTGCGTTTGATATGCAGAACCGGCGATACCTTGGTTTTCGTGGGGTTTCAAGCAGAGATATGCATTTTCTGCTATAATCTTGGTGAGACTTCTGTCGGAAGTATGCTGAATCATCGAGATCGCTCTTTTCGAGCTAGATAGTGCGAGAAACAAGTTATCTGGTGTTTTCACCACTCCACAGTGCGTTTGATATGCAGAACAGTAAATACCTTGGTTTTCGTGGGGTTTCAAGCTGAGATATGCATTTTCTGCGATAATCTTGTTGAGACTTCTGTCCGAAGTATGCAGAATCATCGAGATTGCTCGATTCGAGCTATTTAATGCGAGAAACACGTTAGCTGGTGTTTTCACCACTCCACAGTGCGTTGGATATGCTGAACCGGAGATATTTTGGTTTTCGTCGGGTTTCAAGCTGAGATATGCATTTTCTACGATTAGCTTGGTGAAACATCTGTCCGAAGTATGCAGAAACGTCGAGAGCGCTCTTTTCGAGCTATTTAATGCGAGAAACACGTTTTCTGGGGTTTTGACCACTCCACAGTGCGTTGGATATGCAGAACCGGAGATAACTCGGTTTTCGTCGGGTTTCAAGCTGAGATATGTATTTTTTACGATAATTTTGGTGAGACTTCTGTCCGAAGTATGCAGAATCATCGAGATCGCTCGTTTCGAGCTATTTAATGCGAGAAACACGTTATCTGGTGTTTTCACCACTCCACAGTGCGTTTGATATGCAGAACAGGCGATATCTTGGTTTTCGTGGGGTTTCAAGCTGAGATATGCATTTCCTGCGATAATCTTGGTGAGACTCCTGTCCGAAGTATGCTGAATCATCGAGATCGCTCTTTTCGAGCTATTTAATGCGAGAAACACGTTCTCTGGTTATTGTCACCACTCCACAGTGCGTTTGATATGCAGAACCGGAGATAACTCGGTTTTCGTCGGGTTTCAAGCTGAGATATGCATTTTCTACGATAATCTTGGTGAGACTTCTGTCAGAAGTATGCAGGATCTTCGAGATCGCTCGTTTCGAGCTATTTAATGCGAGAAACACGTTATCTGGTGTTTTCACCACTCCACAGTGCGTTTGATATGCAGAACAGGCGATATCTTGATTTTCGTGAGGTTTCGAGCTGAGATATGCATTTTCTGCGATAATTTTGGTGAGACTTCTGTCAGAAGTATGCAGAATCTTCGAGAACGCTCTTTTCGAGCTACTTAATGCGCGAAACACGTTTTCTGCTGTTTTCACCACTCCACGGTACGTTTGATGTGCAGAACCGGAGATAACTCGGTTTTCGTCGGGTTTCAAGCTGAGATATGCATTTTCTACGATAATCTTGGTGAGACTTCTGTCAGAAGTATGCAGGATCTTCGAGAACGCTCTTTTCGAGCTAGTTAAAGCGAGGAAAACCTTATCCGGTGTTTTCACTACTCCACAGTGCGTTTGATATGCAAAACCGGCGATATTTTGGTTTTCGTCGGGTTTCAAGCTGAGATATGCATTTTCCACGATAATCTTGGTGAAACATCTGTCCGAAGTATGCAGAAACATCGGGAGCGCTCTTTTCGAGCTATTTAATGCGAGAAACTCGTTTTCTGGGGTTTTCACCACTCCACAGTTCGTTGGATATGCAGAACCGGAGATATCTTGGTTTTCGTGGGGTTTCAAGCTGGGATATGCATTTCCTGCGATAATCTTGGTGAGACTTCTGTCCGAAGTATGCTGAATCATCTAGAACGCTCTTCTCGAGCTATTTAATGCGAGAAACACGTTATCTGGTGTTTTCACCACTCCACAGTGCGTTTGACATGCAGAACCAGCGATATCTTGGTTTTCGTGGGGTTTCAAGCTGAAATATGCATTTTCTGCGATAATATTGGTGAGACTTCTGTCCGAAGTATGCTGTATCATCGAGATCGCTCTTTTCGAGCTAGTTAGTGCGAGAAACACGTTATCTGGTGTTTTCACCACTCCACAGTGCGTTGGATATGCAGAACCGGAGATATTTTGGTTTTCATCGGGTATCAAACTGAGATATGCATTTTCTACGATAATTTTGGTGAGACTTCTGTCCGAAGTATGCAGAATCATCGAGATCGCTCGTTTCGAGCTATTTAATGCGAGAAACACGTTATCTGGTGTTTCCACCACTCCACAGTTCGTTGGATATGCAGAACAGTAGATATCCTGGTTTTCGTGGGGTTTCAAGCACAGATATGCATTTTCTGCGATAATCTTGGTGAGACTGCTGTTAGAAGTATGCAGAATCATCGAGATCGCTCGTTTCGAACTATTTAATGCGAGAAACACGTTATCTGGTGTTTTCACCACTCCACAGTGCGTTGGATATGCAGAACCGGAGACATTTTGGTTTTCGTCGGGTTTCAAGCTGAGATATGTATTTTCTGCGATAATCTTGGTGAGACTTCTGTTCGAAGTATGCAGAATCATCGAGATCGCACTTTTCGAGCTATTTAATGCGACAAACACGTTATCTGGTGTTTTCAGCACACCACAGTGCGTTTGATATGCAGAACCAGCGAAATCTTGGTTTTCGTGGGGTTTCAAGCTGAGATATGCATTTTTTACGATAATCTTGGTGAGACTTCTGTCCGAAGTATGCTTAATCATCGAGATCGCTCTATTCGAGCTATTTAATGCGAGAAACACGTTATCTGGTGTTTTCACCACTCCACAGTGCGTATGATATACAGAACCGACGATATCTTGGTTTTCGTGGGGTTTCAAGCTCAGATATGCATTTTCTGCGATAATCATTGTGAGACTTCTGTCCGAAGTATGCAGAGTCATCGAGATCGTACTATTCGAGCTATTTAATGCGAAAAACACGTTATCTGGTGTTTTCACCACTCCACAGTGCGTATGATATGCAGAACCGACGATATCTTGGTTTTCGTGGGGTTTCAAGCTCAGATATGCATTTTCTGCGATAATCTTGGTGAGACTTCTGTCCGAAGTATGCAGAAACATGGAGATCGCTCTTTTCGACCTATTGAATGCGAGAAACACGTTATCTGGTGTTTTCACCACTCCACAGTGCGTTTGATATGCAGAACCAGCGAAATCTTGGTTTTCGTTGGGTTTCAAGCTGAGATATGCATTTTTTACGATAATCATGGTGAGACTTCTGTCCGAAGTATGCAGAATCATCGAGATCGCACTTTTCGAACTATTTAATGCGACAAACACGTTATCTGGTGTTTTCAGCACACCGCAGTGCGTTTGATATGCAGAACCAGCGAAATCTTGGTTTTCGTGGGGTTTCAAGCTGAGATATGCATTTTTTACGATAATCTTGGTGAGACTTCTGTCCGAAGTATGCTTACTCATCGAGATCGCTCTATTCGAGCTATTTAATGCGAGAAACACGTTATCTGGTGTTTTCACCACTCCACAGTGCGTATGATATACAGAACCGACGATATCTTGGTTTTCGTGGGGTTTCAATCTCAGATATGCATTTTCTGCGATAATCTTGGTGAGACTTCTGTCCGAAGTATGCAGAGTCATCGAGATCGTACTTTTCGAGCTATTTAATGCGACAAACACGTTTTCTGGGGTTTTCACCACTCCACAGTTCGTTAGATATGCAGAACAGGAGATATCTTGGTTTTCGTGGGGTTTCTAGCAGAGATATGCATTTTCTGCGATAATCTTGGTGAGACTTCAGTCCGAAGTATGCAGAATCATCGAGATCGTACTATTCGAGCTATTTAATGCGAAAAACACGTTATCTGGTGTTTTCACCACTCCACAGTGCGTTTGATATGCAGAACCAGCGAAATCTTGGTTTTCGTGGGGTTTCAAGCTGAGATATGCATTTTTTTACGATAATCTTGGTGAGACTTCTGTCCGAAGTATGCTTAATCATCGAGATCGCTCGTTTCCAGCTGTTTAATGCGAGAAACAAGTTATCTGGTGTTTTCACCACTCTACAGTGCGTTTGATATGCAGAACCGGCGATACCTTGGTTTTCGTGGGGTTTCAAGCAGAGATATGCATTTTCTGCTATAATCTTGGTGAGACTTCTGTCGGAAGTATGCTGAATCATCGAGATCGCTCTTTTCGAGCTAGATAGTGCGAGAAACAAGTTATCTGGTGTTTTCACCACTCCACAGTGCGTTTGATATGCAGAACAGTAAATACCTTGGTTTTCGTGGGGTTTCAAGCTGAGATATGCATTTTCTGCGATAATCTTGTTGAGACTTCTGTCCGAAGTATGCAGAATCATCGAGATTGCTCGATTCGAGCTATTTAATGCGAGAAGCTCGTTAGCTGGTGTTTTCACCACTCCACAGTGCGTTGGATATGCTGAACCGGAGATATTTTGGTTTTCGTCGGGTTTCAAGCTGAGATATGCATTTTCTACGATTAGCTTGGTGAAACATCTGTCCGAAGTATGCAGAAACGTCGAGAGCGCTCTTTTCGAGCTATTTAATGCGAGAAACACGTTTTCTGGGGTTTTGACCACTCCACAGTGCGTTGGATATGCAGAACCGGAGATAACTCGGTTTTCGTCGGGTTTCAAGCTGAGATATGTATTTTTTACGATAATTTTGGTGAGACTTCTGTCCGAAGTATGCAGAATCATCGAGATCGCTCGTTTCGAGCTATTTAATGCGAGAAACACGTTATCTGGTGTTTTCACCACTCCACAGTGCGTTTGATATGCAGAACAGGCGATATCTTGGTTTTCGTGGGGTTTCAAGCTGAGATATGCATTTCCTGCGATAATCTTGGTGAGACTCCTGTCCGAAGTATGCTGAATCATCGAGATCGCTCTTTTCGAGCTATTTAATGCGAGAAACACGTTCTCTGGTTATTTTCACCACTCCACAGTGCGTTTGATATGCAGAACCGGCAACATCTTGATTTTCGTGAGGTTTCGAGCTGAGATATGCAGTTTCTGCGATAATTTTGGTGAGACTTCTGTCAGAAGTATGCAGAATCTTCGAGAACGCTCTATTCGAGCTACTTAATGCGCGAAACACGTTTTCTGCTGTTTTCACCACTCCACGGTACGTTTGATGTGCAGAACCGGAGATAACTCGGTTTTCGTCGGGTTTCAAGCTGAGATATGCATTTTCTACGATAATCTTGGTGAGACTTCTGTCAGAAGTATGCAGGATCTTCGAGAACGCTCTTTTCGAGCTGGTTAAAGCGAGGAAAACCTTATCCGGTGTTTTCACTACTCCACAGTGCGTTTGATATGCAAAACCGGCGATATTTTGGTTTTCGTCGGGTTTCAAGCTGAGATATGCATTTTCCACGATAATCTTGGTGAAACATCTGTCCGAAGTATGCAGAAACATCGGGAGCGCTCTTTTCGAGCTATTTAATGCGAGAAACTCGTTTTCTGGGGTTTTCACCACTCCACAGTTCGTTGGATATGCAGAACCGGAGATATCTTGGTTTTCGTGGGGTTTCAAGCTGGGATATGCATTTCCTGCGATAATCTTGGTGAGACTTCTGTCCGAAGTATGCTGAATCATCTAGAACGCTCTTCTCGAGCTATTTAATGCGAGAAACACGTTATCTGGTGTTTTCACCACTCCACAGTGCGTTTGACATGCAGAACCAGCGATATCTTGGTTTTCGTGGGGTTTCAAGCTGAAATATGCATTTTCTGCGATAATATTGGTGAGACTTCTGTCCGAAGTATGCTGTATCATCGAGATCGCTCTTTTCGAGCTAGTTAGTGCGAGAAACACGTTATCTGGTGTTTTCACCACTCCACAGTGCGTTGGATATGCAGAACCGGAGATATTTTGGTTTTCATCGGGTTTCAAACTGAGATATGCATTTTCTACGATAATTTTGGTGAGACTTCTGTCCGAAGTATGCAGAATCATCGAGATCGCTCGTTTCGAGCTATTTAATGCGAGAAACACGTTATCTGGTGTTTTCACCACTCCACAGTTCGTTGGATATGCAGAACAGTAGATATCCTGGTTTTCGTGGGGTTTCAAGCAGAGATATGCATTTTCTGCGATAATCTTGGTGAGACTGCTGTTAGAAGTATGCAGAATCATCGAGATCGCTCGTTTCGAACTATTTAATGCGAGAAACACGTTATCTGGTGTTTTCACCACTCCACCAGTGCGTTGGATATGCAGAACCGGAGACATTTTGGTTTTCGTCGGGTTTCAAGCTGAGATATGTATTTTCTGCGATAATCTTGGTGAGACTTCTGTTCGAAGTATGCAGAATCATCGAGATCGCACTTTTCGAGCTATTTAATGCGACAAACACGTTATCTGGTGTTTTCAGCACACCACAGTGCGTTTGATATGCAGAACCAGCGAAATCTTGGTTTTCGTGGGGTTTCAAGCTGAGATATGCATTTTTTACGATAATCTTGGTGAGACTTCTGTCCGAAGTATGCTTAATCATCGAGATCGCTCTATTCGAGCTATTTAATGCGAGAAACACGTTATCTGGTGTTTTCACCACTCCACAGTGCGTATGATATACAGAACCGACGATATCTTGGTTTTCGTGGGGTTTCAAGCTCAGATATGCATTTTCTGCGATAATCATTGTGAGACTTCTGTCCGAAGTATGCAGAGTCATCGAGATCGTATTATTCGAGCTATTTAATGCGAAAAACACGTTATCTGGTGTTTTCACCACTCCACAGTGCGTACGATATGCAGAACCGACGATATCTTGGTTTTCGTGGGGTTTCAAGCTCAGATATGCATTTTCTGCGATAATCTTGGTGAGACTTCTGTCCGAAGTATGCAGAAACATGGAGATCGCTCTTTTCGACCTATTGAATGCGAGAAACACGTTATCTGGTGTTTTCACCACTCCACAGTGCGTTTGATATGCAGAACCAGCGAAATCTTGGTTTTCGTTGGGTTTCAAGCTGAGATATGCATTTTTTACGATAATCATGTTGAGACTTCTGTCCGAAGTATGCAGAATCATCGAGATCGCACTTTTCGAGCTATTTAATGCGACAAACACGTTATCTGGTGTTTTCAGCACACCACAGTGCGTTTGATATGCAGAACCAGCGAAATCTTGGTTTTCGTGGGGTTTCAAGCTGAGATATGCATTTTTTACGATAATCTTGGTGAGACTTCTGTCCGAAGTATGCTTAATCATCGAGATCGCTCTATTCGAGCTATTTAATGCGAGAAACACGTTATCTGGTGTTTTCACCACTCCACAGTGCGTATGATATACAGAACCGACGATATCTTGGTTTTCGTGGGGTTTCAAGCTCAGATATGCATTTTCTGCGATAATCTTGGTGAGACTTCTGTCCGAAGTATGCAGAGTCATCGAGATCGCTCTTTTCGAGCTATTTAATGCGAGAAACAAGTTATCTGGTGTTTTCACCACTCCGCAGTGCGTTTGATATGCAGAATCAGCGATATCTTGGGTTTCGTGGGGTTTCAAGCTCAGATATGCATTTTCTGCGATAATCTTGGTGAGACTTCTGTCCGAAGTATGCAGAGTCATCGAGATCGTACTTTTCGAGCTATTTAATGCGACAAACTCGTTTTCTGGGGTTTTCACCACTCCACAGTTCGTTGGATATGCAGAACAGGAGATATCTTGGTTTTCGTGGGGTTTCTAGCAGAGATATGCATTTTCTGCGATAATCTTGGTGAGACTTCTGTCCGAAGTATGCAGAGTCATCGAGATCGCTCTTTTCGAGCTATTTAATGCGAGAAACAAGTCATCTGGTGTTTTCACCACTCCGCAGTGCGTTTGATATGCAGAATCAGCGATATCTTGGTTTTCGTGGGGTTTCAAGCTCAGATATGCATTTTCTGCGATAATCTTGGTGAGACTTCTGTCCGAAGTATGCAGAGTCATCGAGATCGTACTTTTCGAGCTATTTAATGCGACAAACACGTTTTCTGGGGTTTTCACCACTCCACAGTTCGTTAGATATGCAGAACAGGAGATATCTTGGTTTTCGTGGGGTTTCTAGCAGAGATATGCATTTTCTGCGATAATCTTGGTGAGACCTCTGTCCGAAGTATGCAGAAACATGGAGATCGCTCTTTTCGACCTATTGAATGCGAGAAACACGTTATCTGGTGTTTTCACCACTCCACAGTGCGTTTGATATGCAGAACCAGCGAAATCTTGGTTTTCGTTGGGTTTCAAGCTGAGATATGCATTTTTTACGATAATCATGGTGAGACTTCTGTCCGAAGTATGCAGAATCATCGAGATCGCACTTTTGGAGCTATTTAATGCGACAAACACGTTATCTGGTGTTTTCAGCACTCCACAGTGCGTTCGATATGCAGAACCAGCGATATCTGGGTTTTCGTGGGGTTTCAAGCTGAGATATGCATTTTTTACGATAATCTTGATGAGACTTCTGTCCGAAGTATGCAGAAACATCGAGATCGCACTTTTCGAGCTATTTAATGCGACAAACACGTTATCTGGTGTTTTCAGCACTCTACAGTGCGTTTGATATGCAGAACCAGCGAAATCTTGGTTTTCGTGGGGTTTCAAGCTGAGATATGCATTTTTTTACGATAATCTTGGTGAGACTTCTGTCCGAAGTATGCTTAATCATCGAGATCGCTCGTTTCGAGCTATTTAATGCGACAAACACGTTATCTGGTGTTTTCAGCACTCCACAGTGCGTTCGATATGAAGAACCAGCGATATCTGGGTTTTCGTGGGGTTTCAAGCTGAGATATGCATTTTTTACGATAATCTTGATGAGACTTCTGTCCGAAGTATGCAGAGTCATCGAGATCGTACTTTTCGAGCTATTTAATGCGACAAACACGTTTTCTGGGGTTTTCACCACTCCACAGTTCGTTAGATATGCAGAACAGGAGATATCTTGGTTTTCGTGGGGTTTCTAGCAGAGATATGCATTTTCTGCGATAATCTTGGTGAGACCTCTGTCCGAAGTATGCAGAAACATGGAGATCGCTCTTTTCGACCTATTGAATGCGAGAAACACGTTATCTTGTGTTTTCACCACTCCACAGTGCGTTTGATATGCAGAACCAGCGAAATCTTGGTTTTCGTTGGGTTTCAAGCTGAGATATACATTTTTTACGATAATCATGGTGAGACTTCTGTCCGAAGTATGCAGAATCATCGAGATCGCTCGTTTCGAGCTATTTAATGCGACAAACACGTTATCTGGTGTTTTCAGCACTCCACAGTGCGTTCGATATGCAGAACCAGCGATATCTGGGTTTTCGTGGGGTTTCAAGCTGAGATATGCATTTTTTTACGATAATCTTGATGAGACTTCT
This sequence comes from Anthophora plumipes, assembly GCA_951804975.1. NCBI lineage: Eukaryota > Metazoa > Arthropoda > Insecta > Hymenoptera > Apidae > Anthophora > Anthophora plumipes. The sequence continues at coordinate 898,137 of CATORF010000171.1, read as the reverse complement.
GTCCGAAGTATGCAGAGTCATCGAGATCGCTCTATTCGAGCTATTTAATGCGAGAAACAAGTTATCTGGTGTTTTCACCACTCCGCAGTGCGTTTGATATGCAGAATCAGCGATATCTTGGTTTTCGTGGGGTTTCAAGCTCAGATATGCATTTTCTGCGATAATCTTGGTGAGACTTCTGTCCGAAGTATGCAGAGTCATCGAGATCGTACTTTTCGAGCTATTTAATGCGACAAACACGTTTTCTGGGGTTTTCACCACTCCACAGTTCGTTAGATATGCAGAACAGGAGATATCTTGGTTTTCGTGGGGTTTCTAGCAGAGATATGCATTTTCTGCGATAATCTTGGTGAGACCTCTGTCCGAAGTATGCCGAAACATGGAGATCGCTCTTTTCGACCTATTGAATGCGAGAAACACGTTATCTGGTGTTTTCACCACTCCACAGTGCGTTTGATATGCAGAACCAGCGAAATCTTGGTTTTCGTTGGGTTTCAAGCTGAGATATGCATTTTTTACGATAATCATGGTGAGACTTCTGTCCGAAGTATGCAGAATCATCGAGATCGCACTTTTCGAGCTATTTAATGCGACAAACACGTTATCTGGTGTTTTCAGCACTCCACAGTGCGTTCGATATGCAGAACCAGCGATATCTGGGTTTTCGTGGGGTTTCAAGCTGAGATATGCATTTTTTACGATAATCTTGATGAGACTTCTGTCCGAAGTATGCAGAAACATCGAGATCGCACTTTTCGAGCTATTTAATGCGACAAACACGTTATCTGGTGTTTTCAGCACTCCACAGTGCGTTTGATATGCAGAACCAGCGAAATCTTGGTTTTCGTGGGGTTTCAAGCTGAGATATGCATTTTTTTACGATAATCTTGGTGAGACTTCTGTCCGAAGTATGCTTAATCATCGAGATCGCTCGTTTCGAGCTATTTAATGCGACAAACACGTTATCTGGTGTTTTCAGCACTCCACAGTGCGTTCGATATGCAGAACCAGCGATATCTGGGTTTTCGTGGGGTTTCAAGCTGAGATATGCATTTTTTACGATAATCTTGATGAGACTTCTGTCCGAAGTATGCAGAAACATCGAGATCGCACTTTTCGAGCTATTTAATGCGACAAACACGTTATCTGGTGTTTTCAGCACTCCACAGTGCGTTTGATATGCAGAACCAGCGAAATCTTGGTTTTCGTGGGGTTTCAAGCTGAGATATGCATTTTTTTACGATAATCTTGGTGAGACTTCTGTCCGAAGTATGCTTAATCATCGAGATCGCTCGTTTCGAGCTATTTAATGCGACAAACACGTTATCTGGTGTTTTCAGCACTCCACAGTGCGTTCGATATGCAGAACCAGCGATATCTGGGTTTTCGTGGGGTTTCAAGCTGAGATATGCATTTTTTACGATAATCTTGATGAGACTTCTGTCCGAAGTATGCAGAGTCATCGAGATCGTACTTTTCGAGCTATTTAATGCGACAAACACGTTTTCTGGGGTTTTCACCACTCCACAGTTCGTTAGATATGCAGAACAGGAGATATCTTGGTTTTCGTGGGGTTTCTAGCAGAGATATGCATTTTCTGCGATAATCTTGGTGAGACCTCTGTCCGAAGTATGCAGAAACATGGAGATCGCTCTTTTCGACCTATTGAATGCGAGAAACACGTTATCTGGTGTTTTCAGCACTCCACAGTGCGTTTGATATGCAGAACCAGCGAAATCTTGGTTTTCGTGGGGTTTCAAGCTGAGATATGCATTTTTTTACGATAATCTTGGTGAGACTTCTTTCCGAAGTATGCTTAATCATCGAGATCGCTCGTTTCGAGCTATTTAATGCGACAAACACGTTATCTGGGGTTTTCACCACTCCACAGTTCGTTAGATATGCAGAACAGGAGATATCTTGGTTTTCGTGGGGTTTCTAGCAGAGATATGCATTTTCTGCGATAATCTTGGTGAGACCTCTGTCCGAAGTATGCAGAAACATGGAGATCGCTCTTTTCGACCTATTGAATGCGAGAAACACGTTATCTGGTGTTTTCACCACTCCACAGTGCGTTTGATATGCAGAACCAGCGAAATCTTGGTTTTCGTTGGGTTTCAAGCTGAGATATACATTTTTTACGATAATCATGGTGAGACTTCTGTCCGAAGTATGCAGAATCATCGAGATCGCTCGTTTCGAGCTATTTAATGCGACAAACACGTTATCTGGTGTTTTCAGCACTCCACAGTGCGTTCGATATGCAGAACCAGCGATATCTGGGTTTTCGTGGGGTTTCAAGCTGAGATATGCATTTTTTTACGATAATCTTGATGAGACTTCTGTCCGAAGTATGCAGAGTCATCGAGATCGCTCTTTTCGAGCTATTTAATGCGAGAAACACGTTATCTGGTGTTTTCACCACTCCACAGTGCGTTTGATATGCAGAACCAGCGAAATCTTGGTTTTCGTTGGGTTTCAAGCTGAGATATGCATTTTTTACGATAATCATGGTGAGACTTCTGTCCGAAGTATGCAGAATCATCGAGATCGCACTTTTCGAGCTATTTAATGCGACAAACACGTTATCTGGTGTTTTCAGCACTCCACAGTGCGTTCGATATGCAGAACCAGCGATATCTGGGTTTTCGTGGGGTTTCAAGCTGAGATATGCATTTTTTACGATAATCTTGATGAGACTTCTGTCCGAAGTATGCAGAAACATCGAGATCGCACTTTTCGAGCTATTTAATGCGACAAACACGTTATCTGGTGTTTTCAGCACTCCACAGTGCGTTTGATATGCAGAACCAGCGAAATCTTGGTTTTCGTGGGGTTTCAAGCTGAGATATGCATTTTTTTACGATAATCTTGGTGAGACTTCTGTCCGAAGTATGCTTAATCATCGAGATCGCTCGTTTCGAGCTATTTAATGCGACAAACACGTTATCTGGTGTTTTCAGCACTCCACAGTGCGTTCGATATGCAGAACCAGCGATATCTGGGTTTTCGTGGGGTTTCAAGCTGAGATATGCATTTTTTACGATAATCTTGATGAGACTTCTGTCCGAAGTATGCAGAAACATCGAGATCGCACTTTTCGAGCTATTTAATGCGACAAACACGTTATCTGGTGTTTTCAGCACTCCACAGTGCGTTTGATATGCAGAACCAGCGAAATCTTGGTTTTCGTGGGGTTTCAAGCTGAGATATGCATTTTTTTACGATAATCTTGGTGAGACTTCTGTCCGAAGTATGCTTAATCATCGAGATCGCTCGTTTCGAGCTATTTAATGCGACAAACACGTTATCTGGTGTTTTCAGCACTCCACAGTGCGTTCGATATGCAGAACCAGCGATATCTGGGTTTTCGTGGGGTTTCAAGCTGAGATATGCATTTTTTACGATAATCTTGATGAGACTTCTGTCCGAAGTATGCAGAGTCATCGAGATCGTACTTTTCGAGCTATTTAATGCGACAAACACGTTTTCTGGGGTTTTCACCACTCCACAGTTCGTTAGATATGCAGAACAGGAGATATCTTGGTTTTCGTGGGGTTTCTAGCAGAGATATGCATTTTCTGCGATAATCTTGGTGAGACCTCTGTCCGAAGTATGCAGAAACATGGAGATCGCTCTTTTCGACCTATTGAATGCGAGAAACACGTTATCTGGTGTTTTCAGCACTCCACAGTGCGTTTGATATGCAGAACCAGCGAAATCTTGGTTTTCGTGGGGTTTCAAGCTGAGATATGCATTTTTTTACGATAATCTTGGTGAGACTTCTTTCCGAAGTATGCTTAATCATCGAGATCGCTCGTTTCGAGCTATTTAATGCGACAAACACGTTATCTGGGGTTTTCACCACTCCACAGTTCGTTAGATATGCAGAACAGGAGATATCTTGGTTTTCGTGGGGTTTCTAGCAGAGATATGCATTTTCTGCGATAATCTTGGTGAGACCTCTGTCCGAAGTATGCAGAAACATGGAGATCGCTCTTTTCGACCTATTGAATGCGAGAAACACGTTATCTGGTGTTTTCACCACTCCACAGTGCGTTTGATATGCAGAACCAGCGAAATCTTGGTTTTCGTTGGGTTTCAAGCTGAGATATACATTTTTTACGATAATCATGGTGAGACTTCTGTCCGAAGTATGCAGAATCATCGAGATCGCTCGTTTCGAGCTATTTAATGCGACAAACACGTTATCTGGTGTTTTCAGCACTCCACAGTGCGTTCGATATGCAGAACCAGCGATATCTGGGTTTTCGTGGGGTTTCAAGCTGAGATATGCATTTTTTTACGATAATCTTGATGAGACTTCTGTCCGAAGTATGCAGAGTCATCGAGATCGCTCTTTTCGAGCTATTTAATGCGAGAAACAAGTTATCTGGTGTTTTCACCACTCCGCAGTGCGTTTGATATGCAGAATCAGCGATATCTTGGTTTTCGTGGGGTTTCAAGCTCAGATATGCATTTTCTGCGATAATCTTGGTGAGACTTCTGTCCGAAGTATGCAGAGTCATCGAGATCGTACTTTTCGAGCTATTTAATGCGACAAACACGTTTTCTGGGGTTTTCACCACTCCACAGTTCGTTAGATATGCAGAACAGGAGATATCTTGGTTTTCGTGGGGTTTCTAGCAGAGATATGCATTTTCTGCGATAATCTTGGTGAGACCTCTGTCCGAAGTATGCAGAAACATGGAGATCGCTCTTTTCGACCTATTGAATGCGAGAAACACGTTATCTGGTGTTTTCACCACTCCACAGTGCGTTTGATATGCAGAACCAGCGAAATCTTGGTTTTCGTTGGGTTTCAAGCTGAGATATACATTTTTTACGATAATCATGGTGAGACTTCTGTCCGAAGTATGCAGAATCATCGAGATCGCTCGTTTCGAGCTATTTAATGCGACAAACACGTTATCTGGTGTTTTCAGCACTCCACAGTGCGTTCGATATGCAGAACCAGCGATATCTGGGTTTTCGTGGGGTTTCAAGCTGAGATATGCATTTTTTTACGATAATCTTGATGAGACTTCTGTCCGAAGTATGCAGAGTCATCGAGATCGCTCTTTTCGAGCTATTTAATGCGAGAAACAAGTTATCTGGTGTTTTCACCACTCCGCAGTGCGTTTGATATGCAGAATCAGCGATATCTTGGTTTTCGTGGGGTTTCAAGCTCAGATATGCATTTTCTGCGATAATCTTGGTGAGACTTCTGTCCGAAGTATGCAGAGTCATCGAGATCGTACTTTTCGAGCTATTTAATGCGACAAACACGTTTTCTGGGGTTTTCACCACTCCACAGTTCGTTAGATATGCAGAACAGGAGATATCTTGGTTTTCGTGGGGTTTCTAGCAGAGATATGCATTTTCTGCGATAATCTTGGTGAGACCTCTGTCCGAAGTATGCAGAAACATGGAGATCGCTCTTTTCGACCTATTGAATGCGAGAAACACGTTATCTGGTGTTTTCACCACTCCACAGTGCGTTTGATATGCAGAACCAGCGAAATCTTGGTTTTCGTTGGGTTTCAAGCTGAGATATGCATTTTTTACGATAATCATGGTGAGACTTCTGTCCGAAGTATGCAGAATCATCGAGATCGCACTTTTCGAGCTATTTAATGCGACAAACACGTTATCTGGTGTTTTCAGCACTCCACAGTGCGTTCGATATGCAGAACCAGCGATATCTGGGTTTTCGTGGGGTTTCAAGCTGAGATATGCATTTTTTACGATAATCTTGATGAGACTTCTGTCCGAAGTATGCAGAAACATCGAGATCGCACTTTTCGAGCTATTTAATGCGACAAACACGTTATCTGGTGTTTTCAGCACTCCACAGTGCGTTTGATATGCAGAACCAGCGAAATCTTGGTTTTCGTGGGGTTTCAAGCTGAGATATGCATTTTTTTACGATAATCTTGGTGAGACTTCTGTCCGAAGTATGCTTAATCATCGAGATCGCTCGTTTCGAGCTATTTAATGCGACAAACACGTTATCTGGTGTTTTCAGCACTCCACAGTGCGTTCGATATGCAGAACCAGCGATATCTGGGTTTTCGTGGGGTTTCAAGCTGAGATATGCATTTTTTACGATAATCTTGATGAGACTTCTGTCCGAAGTATGCAGAAACATCGAGATCGCACTTTTCGAGCTATTTAATGCGACAAACACGTTATCTGGTGTTTTCAGCACTCCACAGTGCGTTTGATATGCAGAACCAGCGAAATCTTGGTTTTCGTGGGGTTTCAAGCTGAGATATGCATTTTTTTACGATAATCTTGGTGAGACTTCTGTCCGAAGTATGCTTAATCATCGAGATCGCTCGTTTCGAGCTATTTAATGCGAGAAACAAGTTATCTGGTGTTTTCACCACTCCACAGTGCGTTTGATATGCAGAAACAGCGATATCTTGGTTTTCGTGGGGTTTCAAGCTGAGATATGCATTTTTTACGATAATCATGGTGAGACTTCTGTCCGAAGTATGCAGAATCATCGAGATCGCACTTTTCAAGCTATTTAATGCGAGAAACAAGTTATCTGGTGTTTTCACCACTCCACAGTGCGTTTGATATGCAGAACCACCGATATCTTGGTTTTCGTGGGGTTTCAAGCTCAGATATGCATTTTCTGCGATAATCTTGGTGAGACTTCTGTCCGAAGTATGCAGAAACATCGAGATCGCACTTTTCGAGCTATTTAATGCGACAAACACGTTATCTGGTGTTTTCAGCACTCCACAGTGCGTTTGATATGCAGAACCAGCGAAATCTTGGTTTTCGTGGGGTTTCAAGCTGAGATATGCATTTTCTGCGATAATCTTGGTGAGACTTCTGTCCGAAGTATGCTTAATCATCGAGATCGCTCGTTTCGAGCTATTTAATGCGAGAAACAAGTTATCTGGTGTTTTCACCACTCCGCAGTGCGCTTGATATGCAGAACCAGCGATATCTTGGTTTTCGTGGGGTTTCGAGCTCAGATATGCATTTTCTGCGATAATCATTGTGAGACTTCTGTCCGAAGTATGCAGAGTCATCGAGATCGTACTATTCGAGCTATTTAATGCGAAAAACACGTTATCTGGTGTTTTCACCACTCCACAGTGCGTATGATATGCAGAACCGACGATATCTTGGTTTTCGTGGGGTTTCAAGCTCAGATATGCATTTTCTGCGATAATCTTGGTGAGACTTCTGTCCGAAGTATGCAGAAACATGGAGATCGCTCTTTTCGACCTATTGAATGCGAGAAACACGTTATCTGGTGTTTTCACCACTCCACAGTGCGTTTGATATGCAGAACCAGCGAAATCTTGGTTTTCGTTGGGTTTCAAGCTGAGATATGCATTTTTTACGATAATCATGGTGAGACTTCTGTCCGAAGTATGCAGAATCATCGAGATCGCACTTTTCGAGCTATTTAATGCGACAAACACGTTATCTGGTGTTTTCAGCACACCACAGTGCGTTTGATATGCAGAACCAGCGAAATCTTGGTTTTCGTGGGGTTTCAAGCTGAGATATGCATTTTTTACGATAATCTTGGTGAGACTTCTGTCCGAAGTATGCTTAATCATCGAGATCGCTCTATTCGAGCTATTTAATGCGAGAAACACGTTATCTGGTGTTTTCACCACTCCACAGTGCGTATGATATACAGAACCGACGATATCTTGGTTTTCGTGGGGTTTCAAGCTCAGATATGCATTTTCTGCGATAATCATGGTGAGACTTCAGTCCGAAGTATGCAGAGTCATCGAGATCGCTCTTTTCGAGCTATTTAATGTGAGAAACAAGTTATCTGGTGTTTTCACCACTCCGCAGTGCGTTTGATATGCAGAACCAGCGAAATCTTGGTTTTCGTGGGGTTTCAAGCTCAGATATGCATTTTCTGCGATAATCTTGGTGAGACTTCTGTCCGAAGTATGCTTAATCATCGAGATCGCTCTATTCGAGATATTTAATGCGAGAAACACGTTATCTGGTGTTTTCACCACTCCACAGTGCGTATGATATGCAGAACCGACGATATCTTGGTTTTCGTGGGGTTTCAAGCTCAGATATGCATTTTCTGCGATAATCTTGGTGAGACTTCTGTCCGAAGTATGCAGAGTCATCGAGATCGTACTTTTCGAGCTATTTAATGCGACAAACACGTTTTCTGGGGTTTTCACCACTCCACAGTTCGTTGGATATGCAGAACAGGAGATATCTTGGTTTTCGTGGGGTTTCTAGCAGAGATATGCATTTTCTGCGATAATCTTGGTGAGACTTCTGTCCGAAGTATGCAGAGTCATCGAGATCGCTCTTTTCGAGCTATTTAATGCGAGAAACAAGTTATCTGGTGTTTTCACCACTCCGCAGTGCGTTTGATATGCAGAATCAGCGATATCTTGGTTTTCGTGGGGTTTCAAGCTCAGATATGCATTTTCTGCGATAATCTTGGTGAGACTTCTGTCCGAAGTATGCAGAGTCATCGAGATCGTACTTTTCGAGCTATTTAATGCGACAAACACGTTTTCTGGGGTTTTCACCACTCCACAGTTCGTTAGATATGCAGAACAGGAGATATCTTGGTTTTCGTGGGGTTTCTAGCAGAGATATGCATTTTCTGCGATAATCTTGGTGAGACCTCTGTCCGAAGTATGCAGAAACATGGAGATCGCTCTTTTCGACCTATTGAATGCGAGAAACACGTTATCTGGTGTTTTCACCACTCCACAGTGCGTTTGATATGCAGAACCAGCGAAATCTTGGTTTTCGTTGGGTTTCAAGCTGAGATATGCATTTTTTACGATAATCATGGTGAGACTTCTGTCCGAAGTATGCAGAATCATCGAGATCGCACTTTTCGAGCTATTTAATGCGACAAACACGTTATCTGGTGTTTTCAGCACTCCACAGTGCGTTCGATATGCAGAACCAGCGATATCTGGGTTTTCGTGGGGTTTCAAGCTGAGATATGCATTTTTTACGATAATCTTGATGAGACTTCTGTCCGAAGTATGCAGAAACATCGAGATCGCACTTTTCGAGCTATTTAATGCGACAAACACGTTATCTGGTGTTTTCAGCACTCCACAGTGCGTTTGATATGCAGAACCAGCGAAATCTTCGTTTTCGTGGGGTTTCAAGCTGAGATATGCATTTTTTTACGATAATCTTGGTGAGACTTCTGTCCGAAGTATGCTTAATCATCGAGATCGCTCGTTTCGAGCTATTTAATGCGACAAACACGTTATCTGGTGTTTTCAGCACTCCACAGTGCGTTCGATATGCAGAACCAGCGATATCTGGGTTTTCGTGGGGTTTCAAGCTGAGATATGCATTTTTTACGATAATCTTGATGAGACTTCTGTCCGAAGTATGCAGAGTCATCGAGATCGTACTTTTCGAGCTATTTTATGCGACAAACACGTTTTCTGGGGTTTTCACCACTCCACAGTTCGTTAGATATGCAGAACAGGAGATATCTTGGTTTTCGTGGGGTTTCTAGCAGAGATATGCATTTTCTGCGATAATCTTGGTGAGACCTCTGTCCGAAGTATGCAGAAACATGGAGATCGCTCTTTTCGACCTATTGAATGCGAGAAACACGTTATCTGGTGTTTTCACCACTCCACAGTGCGTTTGATATGCAGAACCAGCGAAATCTTGGTTTTCGTTGGGTTTCAAGCTGAGATATACATTTTTTACGATAATCATGGTGAGACTTCTGTCCGAAGTATGCAGAATCATCGAGATCGCTCGTTTCGAGCTATTTAATGCGACAAACACGTTATCTGGTGTTTTCAGCACTCCACAGTGCGTTCGATATGCAGAACCAGCGATATCTGGGTTTTCGTGGGGTTTCAACCTGAGATATGCATTTTTTTACGATAATCTTGATGAGACTTCTGTCCGAAGTATGCAGAGTCATCGAGATCGTACTTTTCGAGCTATTTAATGCGACAAACACGTTTTCTGGGGTTTTCACCACTCCACAGTGCGTTCGATATGCAGAACCAGCGATATCTGGGTTTTCGTGGGGTTTCAGGCTGAGATATGCATTTTTTACGATAATCTTGATGAGACTTCTGTCCGAAGTATGCAGAAACATCGAGATCGCACTTTTCGAGCTATTTAATGCGACAAACACGTTATCTGGTGTTTTCAGCACTCCACAGTGCGTTTGATATGCAGAACCAGCGAAATCTTGGTTTTCGTGGGGTTTCAAGCTGAGATATGCATTTTATTACGATAATCTTGGTGAGACTTCTGTCCGAAGTATGCTTAATCATCGAGATCGCTCGTTTCGAGCTATTTAATGCGACAAACACGTTATCTGGTGTTTTCAGCACTCCACAGTGCGTTCGATATGCAGAACCAGCGATATCTGGGTTTTCGTGGGGTTTCAAGCTGAGATATGCATTTTTTACGATAATCTTGATGAGACTTCTGTCCGAAGTATGCAGAAACATCGAGATCGCACTTTTCGAGCTATTTAATGCGACAAACACGTTATCTGGTGTTTTCAGCGCTCCACAGTGCGTTTGATATGCAGAACCAGCGAAATCTTGGTTTTCGTGGGGTTTCAAGCTGAGATATGCATTTTTTTACGATAATCTTGGTGAGACTTCTGTCCGAAGTATGCTTAATCATCGAGATCGCTCGTTTCGAGCTATTTAATGCGAGAAACAAGTTATCTGGTGTTTTCACCACTCCACAGTGCGTTTGATATGCAGAAACAGCGATATCTTGGTTTTCGTGGAGTTTCAAGCTGAGATATGCATTTTTTACGATAATCATGGTGAGACTTCTGTCCGAAGTATGCAGAATCATCGAGATCGCACTTTTCAAGCTATTTAATGCGAGAAACAAGTTATCTGGTGTTTTCACCACTCCACAGTGCGTTTGATATGCAGAACCACCGATATCTTGGTTTACGTGGGGTTTCAAGCTCAGATATGCATTTTCTGCGATAATCTTGGTGAGACTTCAGTCCGAAGTATGCAGAATCATCGAGATCGTACTATTCGAGCTATTTAATGCGAAAAACACGTTATCTGGTGTTTTCACCACTCCACAGTGCGTTTGATATGCAGAACCAGCGAAATCTTGGTTTTCGTGGGGTTTCAAGCTGAGATATGCATTTTCTGCGATAATCTTGTTGAGACTTCTGTCCGAAGTATGCAGAATCATCGAGATTGCTCGATTCGAGCTATTTAATGCGAGAAACACGTTATCTGGTGTTTTCACCACTCCACAGTGCGTTGGATATGCTGAACCGGAGATATTTTGGTTTTCGTCGGGTTTCAAGCTGAGATATGCATTTTCTACGATTAGCTTGGTGAAACATCTGTCCGAAGTATGCAGAAACGTCGAGAGCGCTCTTTTCGAGCTATTTAATGCGAGAAACACGTTTTCTGGGGTTTTGACCACTCTACAGTGCGTTGGATATGCAGAACCGGAGATAACTCGGTTTTCGTCGGGTTTCAAGCTGAGATATGTATTTTTTACGATAATTTTGGTGAGACTTCTGTCCGAAGTATGCAGAATCATCGAGATCGCTCGTTTCGAGCTATTTAATGCGAGAAACACGTTATCTGGTGTTTTCACCACTCCACAGTGCGTTTGATATGCAGAACAGGCGATATCTTGGTTTTCGTGGGGTTTCAAGCTGAGATATGCATTTCCTGCGATAATCTTGGTGAGACTCCTGTCCGAAGTATGCTGAATCATCGAGATCGCTCTTTTCGAGCTATTTAATGCGAGAAACACGTTCTCTGGTTATTTTCACCACTCCACAGTGCGTTTGATATGCAGAACCGGCAACATCTTGATTTTCGTGAGGTTTCGAGCTGAGATATGCATTTTCTGCGATAATTTTGGTGAGACTTCTGTCAGAAGTATGCAGAATCTTCGAGAACGCTCTTTTCGAGCTACTTAATGCGCGAAACACGTTTTCTGCTGTTTTCACCACTCCACGGTACGTTTGATGTGCACAACCGGAGATAACTCGGTTTTCGTCGGGTTTCAAGCTGAGATATGCATTTTCTACGATAATCTTGGTGAGACTTCTGTCAGAAGTATGCAGGATCTTCGAGAACGCTCTTTTCGAGCTAGTTAAAGCGAGGAAAACCTTATCCGGTGTTTTCACTACTCCACAGTGCGTTTGATATGCAAAACCGGCGATATTTTGGTTTTCGTCGGGTTTCAAGCTGAGATATGCATTTTCCACGATAATCTTGGTGAAACATCTGTCCGAAGTATGCAGAAACATCGGGAGCGCTCTTTTCGAGCTATTTAATGCGAGAAACTCGTTTTCTGGGGTTTTCACCACTCCACAGTTCGTTGGATATGCAGAACCGGAGATATCTTGGTTTTCGTGGGGTTTCATGCTGGAATATGCATTTCCTGCGATAATCTTGGTGAGACTTCTGTCCGAAGTATGCTGAATCATCGAGATCGCTCGTTTCGAACTATTTAATGCGAGAAACACGTTATCTGGTGTTTTCACCACTCCACAGTGCGTTGGATATGCAGAACCGGAGATATTTTGGTTTTCGTCGGGTTTCAAGCTGAGATATGTATTTTCTGCGATAATCTTGGTGAGACTTCTGTTCGAAGTATGCAGAATCATCGAGATCGCACTTTTCGAGCTATTTAATGCGACAAACACGTTATCTGGTGTTTTCAGCACACCACATTGCGTTTGATATGCAGAACCAGCGAAATCTTGGTTTTCGTGGGGTTTCAAGCTGAGATATGCATTTTTTACGATAATCTTGGTGAGACTTCTGTCCGAAGTATGCTTAATCATCGAGATCGCTCTATTCGAGCTATTTAATGCGAGAAACACGTTATCTGGTGTTTTCACCACTCCACAGTGCGTATGATATACAGAACCGACGATATCTTGGTTTTCGTGGGGTTTCAAGCTCAGATATGCATTTTCTGCGATAATCATTGTGAGACTTCTGTCCGAAGTATGCAGAGTCATCGAGATCGCACTTTTCGAGCTATTTAATGCGACAAACACGTTATCTGGTGTTTTCAGCACACCACAGTGCGTTTGATATGCAGAACCAGCGAAATCTTGGTTTTCGTGGGGTTTCAAGCTCAGATATGCATTTTCTGCGATAATCTTGGTGAGACTTCTGTCCGAAGTATGCTTAATCATCGAGATCGCTCTATTCGAGATATTTAATGCGAGAAACACGTTATCTGGTGTTTTCACCACTCCACAGTGCGTATGATATGCAGAACCGACGATATCTTGGTTTTCGTGGGGTTTCAAGCTCAGATATGCATTTTCTGCGATAATCTTGGTGAGACTTCTGTCCGAAGTATGCAGAAACATCGAGATCGCACTTTTCGAGCTATTTAATGCGACAAACACGTTATCTGGTGTTTTCAGCACTCCACAGTGCGTTTGATATGCAGAACCAGCGAAATCTTGGTTTTCGTGGGGTTTCAAGCTGAGATATGCATTTTTTTACGATAATCTTGGTGAGACTTCTGTCCGAAGTATGCTTAATCATCGAGATCGCTCGTTTCTAGCTATTTAATGCGAGAAACAAGTTATCTGGTGTTTTCACCACTCCGCAGTGCGTTTGATATGCAGAACCAGCGATATCTTGGTTTTCGTGGGGTTTCAAGCTCAGATATGCATTTTCTGCGATAATCTTGATGAGACTTCTGTCCGAAGTATGCAGAGTCATCGAGATCGTACTTTTCGAGCTATTTAATGCGACAAACACGTTTTCTGGGGTTTTCACCACTCCACAGTTCGTTAGATATGCAGAACAGGAGATATCTTGGTTTTCGTGGGGTTTCTAGCAGAGATATGCATTTTCTGCGATAATCTTGGTGAGACCTCTGTCCGAAGTATGCAGAAACATGGAGATCGCTCTTTTCGACCTATTGAATGCGAGAAACACGTTATCTGGTGTTTTCACCACTCCACAGTGCGTTTGATATGCAGAACCAGCGAAATCTTGGTTTTCGTTGGGTTTCAAGCTGAGATATGCATTTTTTACGATAATCATGGTGAGACTTCTGTCCGAAGTATGCAGAATCATCGAGATCGCACTTTTCGAGCTATTTAATGCGACAAACACGTTATCTGGTGTTTTCAGCACTCCACAGTGCGTTCGATATGCAGAACCAGCGATATCTGGGTTTTCGTGGGGTTTCAAGCTGAGATATGCATTTTTTACGACAATCTTGATGAGACTTCTGTCCGAAGTATGCAGAAACATCGAGATCGCACTTTTCGAGCTATTTAATGCGACAAACACGTTATCTGGTGTTTTCAGCACTCCACAGTGCGTTTGATATGCAGAACCAGCGAAATCTTGGTTTTCGTGGGGTTTCAAGCTGAGATATGCATTTTTTTACGATAATCTTGGTGAGACTTCTGTCCGAAGTATGCTTAATCATCGAGATCGCTCGTTTCGAGCTATTTAATGCGAGAAACAAGTTATCTGGTGTTTTCACCACTCCACAGTGCGTTTGATATGCAGAAACAGCGATATCTTGGTTTTCGTGGGGTTTCAAGCTGAGATATGCATTTTTTACGATAATCATGGTGAGACTTCTGTCCGAAGTATGCAGAATCATCGAGATCGAACTTTTCAAGCTATTTAATGCGAGAAACAAGTTATCTGGTGTTTTCACCACTCCACAGTGCGTTTGATATGCAGAACCACCGATATCTTGGTTTACGTGGGGTTTCAAGCTCAGATATGCATTTTCTGCGATAATCTTGGTGAGACTTCAGTCCGAAGTATGCAGAATCATCGAGATCGTACTATTCGAGCTATTTAATGCGAAAAACACGTTATCTGGTGTTTTCACCACTCCACAGTGCGTTTGATATGCAGAACCAGCGAAATCTTGGTTTTCGTGGGGTTTCAAGCTGAGATATGCATTTTTTTACGATAATCTTGGTGAGACTTCTGTCCGAAGTATGCTTAATCATCGAGATCGCTCGTTTCCAGCTATTTAATGCGAGAAACAAGTTATCTGGTGTTTTCACCACTCCACAGTGCGTTTGATATGCAGAAACAGCGATATCTTGGTTTTCGTGGGGTTTCAAGCTGAGATATGCATTTTTTTACGATAATCTTGGTGAGACTTCTGTCCGAAGAATGCTTAATCATCGAGATCGCTCGTTTCGAGCTATTTAATGCGAGAAACAAGTTATCTGGTGTTTTCACCACTCCACAGTGCGTTTGATATGCAGAACCAGCGATATCTTGGTTTACGTGGGGTTTCAAGCTCAGATATGCATTTTCTGCGATAATCTTGGTGAGACTTCAGTCCGAAGTATGCAGAATCATCGAGATCGTACTATTCGAGCTATTTAATGCGAAAAACACGTTATCTGGTGTTTTCACCACTCCACAGTGCGTTTGATATGCAGAACCAGCGAAATCTTGGTTTTCGTTGGGTTTCAAGCTGAGATATGCATTTTTTACGATAATCATGGTGAGACTTCTGTCCGAAGTATGCAGAATCATCGAGATCGCACTTTTCGAGCTATTTAATGCGACAAACACGTTATCTGGTGTTTTCACCACTCCGCAGTGCGTTTGATATGCAGAACCAGCGAAATCTTGGTTTTCGTTGGGTTTCAAGCTGAGATATGCATTTTTTACGATAATCATGGTGAGACTTCTGTCCGAAGTATGCAGAATCATCGAGATCGCACTTTTCGAGCTATTTAATGCGACAAACACGTTATCTGGTGTTTTCAGCACACCACAGTGCGTTTGATATGCAGAATCAGCGAAATCTTGGTTTTCGTGGGGTTTCAAGCTGAGATATGCATTTTTTACGATAATCTTGGTGAGACTTCTGTCCGAAGTATGCTTAATCATCGAGATCGCTCTATTCGAGCTATTTAATGCGATAAACACGTTATCTGGTGTTTTCACCACTCCACAGTGCGTATGATATGCAGAACCGACGATATCTTGGTTTTCGTGGGGTTTCAAGCTCAGATATGCATTTTCTGCGATAATCTTGGTGAGACTTCTGTCCGAAGTATGCAGAGTCATCGAGATCGCTCTTTTCGAGCTATTTAATGCGAGAAACAAGTTATCTGGTGTTTTCACCACTCCGCAGTGCGTTTGATATGCAGAACCAGCGATATCTTGGTTTTCGTGGGGTTTCAAGCTCAGATATGCATTTTCTGCGATAATCTTGGTGAGACTTCTGTCCGAAGTATGCAGAGTCATCGAGATCGTACTTTTCGAGCTATTCAATGCGAGAAACACGTTTTCTGGGGTTTTCACCACTCCACAGTTCGTTGGATATGCAGAACAGGAGATATCTTGGTTTTCGTGGGGTTTCTAGCAGAGATATGCATTTTCTGCGATAATCTAGGTGAGACTTCTGTCCGAAGTATGCTTATTCATCGAGATCGCTCGTTTCGAGCTATTTAATGCGAGAAACAAGTTATCTGGTGTTTTCACCACTCCACAGTGCGTTTGATATGCAGAAACAGCGATATCTTGGTTTTCGTGGGGTTTCAAGCTGAGATATGCATTTTTTACGATAATCATGGTGAGACTTCTGTCCGAAGTATGCAGAATCATCGAGATCGCACTTTTCGAGCTATTTAATGCGACAAACACGTTATCTGGTGTTTTCAGCACTCCACAGTGCGTTCGATATGCAGAACCAGCGATATCTGGGTTTTCGTGGGGTTTCAAGCTGAGATATGCATTTTTTACGATAATCTTGGTGAGACTTCTGTCCGAAGTATGCAGAATCATCGAGATCGCACTTTTCGAGCTATTTAATGCGACAAACACGTTATCTGGTGTTTTCAGCACTCCACAGTGCGTTTGATATGCAGAACCAGCGAAATCTTGGTTTTCGTGGGGTTTCAAGCTGAGATATGCAATTTTTTACGATAATCTTGGTGAGACTTCTGTCCGAAGTATGATTAATCATCGAGATCGCTCTATTCGAGATATTTAATGCGAGAAACACGTTATCTGGTGTTTTCAGCACTCCACAGTGCGTTTGATATGCAGAACCAGCGATATCTTGGTTTACGTGGGGTTTCAAGCTCAGATATGCATTTTCTGCGATAATCTTGGTGAGACTTCAGTCCGAAGTATGCAGAATCATCGAGATCGTACTATTCGAGCTATTTAATGCGAAAAACACGTTATCTGGTGTTTTCACCACTCCACAGTGCGTATGATATGCAGATCCGACGATATCTTGGTTTTCGTGGGGTTTCAAGCTCAGATATGCATTTTCTGCGATAATCTTGGTGAGACTTCTGTCCGAAGTATGCAGAGTCATCGAGATCGTACTTTTCGAGCTATTTAATGCGACAAACACGTTTTCTGGGGTTTTCACCACTCCACAGTTCGTTGGATATGCAGAACAGGAGATATCTTGGTTTTCGCGGGGTTTCTAGCAGAGATATGCATTTTCTGCGATAATCTGGGTGAGACCTGTGTCCGAAGTAAGCAGAAACATCGAGATCGCTCTTTTCGACCTATTTAATGCGAGAAACACGTTATCTGGTGTTTTCAGCACTCCACAGTGCGTTTGATATGCAGAACCAGCGATATCTTGGTTTACGTGGGGTTTCAAGCTCAGATATGCATTTTCTGCGATAATCTTGGTGAGACTTCAGTCCGAAGTATGCAGAATCATCGAGATCGTACTATTCGAGCTATTTAATGCGAAAAACACGTTATCTGGTGTTTTCACCACTCCACAGTGCGTATGATATGCAGATCCGACGATATCTTGGTTTTCGTGGGGTTTCAAGCTCAGATATGCATTTTCTGCGATAATCTTGGTGAGACTTCTGTCCGAAGTATGCAGAGTCATCGAGATCGCTCTTTTCGAGCTATTTAATGCGAGAAACAAGTTATCTGGTGTTTTCACCATTCCGCAGTGCGTTTGATATGCAGAACCAGCGATATCTTGGTTTTCGTGGGGTTTCAAACTCAGATACGCATTTTCTGCGATAATCTTGGTGAGACTTCTGTCCGAAGTATGCAGAGTCATCGAGATCGTACTTTTCGAGCTATTTAATGCGACAAACACGTTTTCTGGGGTTTTCACCGCTCCACAGTTCGTTGGATATGCAGAACAGGAGATATCTTGGTTTTCGTGGGGTTTCTAGCAGAGATATGCATTTTCTGCGATAATTTTGGTGAGACCTCTGTCCGAAGTATGCAGAAACATGGAGATCGCTCTTTTCGACCTATTGAATGCGAGAAACACGTTATCTGGTGTTTTCACCACTCCACAGCGCGTTTGATATGCAGAACCAGCGAAATCTTGGTTTTCGTTGGGTTTCAAGCTGAGATATGCATTTTTTACGATAATCATGGTGAGACTTCTGTCCGAAGTATGCAGAATCATCGAGATCGCACTTTTCGAGCTATTTAATGCGACAAACACGTTATCTGGTGTTTTCAGCACACCACAGTGCATTTGATATGCAGAACCAGCGAAATCTTGGTTTTCGTGGGGTTTCAAGCTGAGATATGCATTTTTTACGATAATCTTGGTGAGACTTCTGTCCGAAGTATGCTTAATCATCGAGATCGCTCTATTCGAGCTATTTAATGCGAGAAACACGTTATCTGGTGTTTTCACCACTCCACAGTGCGTATGATATACAGAACCGACGATATCTTGGTTTTCGTGGGGTTTCAAGCTCAGATATGCATTTTCTGCGATAATCTTGGTGAGACTTCTGTCCGAAGTATGCAGAAACATCGAGATCGCTCTTTTCGACCTATTTAATGCGAGAAACACGTTATCGGGTGTTTTCACCACTCCACAGTGCGGTTGAAATGCAGAACCAGCGAAATCTTGGTTTTCGTGTGGTTTCAACTTCAGATATGCATTTTCTGCGATAATCATGGTGAGACTTCTGTCCGAAGTATGCAGAATCATCGAGATCGCACTTTTCGAGCTATTTAATGCGAGAAACACGTTATCTGGTGTTTTCACCACTCCACAGTGCGTATGATATGCAGAACCGACGATATCTTGGTTTTTGTGGGGTTTCAAGCTCAGATATGCATGTTCTGCGATAATCTTGGTGAGACATCTGTCCGAAGTATGCAGAGTCATCGAGATCGTACTTTTCGAGCTATTTAATGCGAGAAACACGTTTTCTGGGGATTTCACCACTCCACAGTTCGTTGGATATGCAGAACAGGAGATATCTTGGTTTTCGTGGGGTTTCTAGCAGAGATATGCATTTTCTGCGGTAATCTTAGTGAGACCTCTCTCCGAAGTATGCAGAAACATCGAGATCGCTCTTTTCGACCTATTTAATGCGAGAAACACGTTATCTGGTGTTTTCACCACTCCACAGTGCGTTTGATTAGCAGAACCAGCAAAATCTTGGTTTTCGTGGGGTTTCAAGCTGAGATATGCATCTTTTACGATAATCTTGGTGGGACTTCTGTCCGAAGTATGCTTAATCATCGAGACCGCTCTATTCGAGCTATTTAATGCGAGAAAAACCTTCTCTGGTGTTTTCACCACTCCACAGTGCGTTTGATATGCAGAACCAGCAATATCTTGGTTTTCGGGTGGTTTCAAGCTCAGATATGCATTTTCTGCGATAATCTTGGTGAGACTTCTGTCCGAAGTATGCAGAATCATCGAGATCGCACTTTTCGAGATATTTAATGCGAGAAACACGTTATCTGGTGTTTCCACCACTCCACAGTGCGTTTGATATGCAGAACCGGCGATATCTTGGTTTTTGTGGGGTTTCAAGCTGAGATATGCATTTTTTACGATAATCTTGGTGAGACTTCTGTCCGAAGTATGCTTAATCATCGAGACCGCTCTATTCGAGCTATTTAATGCGAGAAAAACCTTGTCTGGTGTTTTCACCACTCCACAGTGCGTTTGATATGCAGAACCAGCGATATCTTGGTTTTCGTGTGGTTTCAAGCTCAGATATGAATTCTCTGCGATAATCTTGGTGAGACTTCTGTCCGAAGTATGCAGAATCATCGAGATCGCACTTTTCGAGCTATTTAATGCGAGAAACACGTTATCTGGTGTTTTCACCACTCCACAGTGCGTATGATACGCAGAACCGACGATATCTTGGTTTTCGTGCGGGTTCAAGCTCAGATATGCATTTTCTGCGATAATCTTGGTGAGACTTCTGTCCGAAGTATGCAGAGTCATCGAGATCGTACTTTTCGAACTATTTAATGCGAGAAACACGTTATCTGGTGTTTTCACCACTCCACAGTGCGTATGATATGCAGAACCGACGATATCTTGGTTTTCGTGGGGTTTCAAGCTCAGATATGCATTTTCTGCGATAATCTTGGTGAGACTTCTGTCCGAAGTATGCAGAGTCATCGAGATCGTACTTTTCGAGCTATTTAATGCGACAAACACGTTATCTGGTGTTTTCAGCACTCCACAGTGCGTTCGATATGCAGAACCAGCGATATCTGGGTTTACGTGGGGTTTCAAGCTGAGATATGCATTTTTTACGATAATCTTGGTGAGACTTCTGTCCGAAGTATGCAGAATCATCGAGATCGCACTTTTCGAGCTATTTAATGCGACAAACACGTTATCTGGTGTTTTCAGCACACCACAGTGCGTCTGATATGCAGAACCAGCGAAATCTTGGTTTTCGTGGGGTTTCAAGCTGAGATATGCATTTTTTACGATAATCTTGGTGAGACTTCTGTCCGAAGTATGCTTAATCATCGAGATCGCTCTATTCGAGCTATTTAATGCGAGAAACACGTTATCTGGTGTTTTCACCACTCCACAGTGCGTATGATATACAGAACCGACGATATCTTGGTTTTCGTGGGGTTTCAAGCTCAGATATGCATTTTCTGCGATAATCATGGAGAGACTTCTGTCCGAAGTATGCAGAGTCATCGAGATCGCTCTTTTCGAGCTATTTAATGCGAGAAACAAGTTATCTGGTGTTTTCACCACTCCGCAGTGCGTTTGATATGCAGAACCAGCGAAATCTTGGTTTTCGTGGGGTTTCAAGCTGAGATATGCATTTTTTACGATAATCTTGGTGAGACTTCTGTCCGAAGTATGCTTAATCATCGAGATCGCTCTATTCGAGCTATTTAATGCGAGAAACACGTTAGCTGGTGTTTTCACCACTCCACAGTGCGTATGATATGCAGAACCGACGATATCTTGGTTTTCGTGGGGTTTCAAGCTCAGATATGCATTTTCTGCGATAATCTTGGTGAGACTTCTGTCCGAAGTATGCAGAGTCATCGAGATCGCTCTTTTCGAGCTATTTAATGCGAGAAACAAGTTATCTGGTGTTTTCACCACTCCGCAGTGCGTTTGATATGCAGAACCAGCGATATCTTGGTTTTCGTGGGGTTTCAAGTTCAGATATGCATTTTCTGCGATAATCTTGGTGAGACTTCTGTCCGAAGTATGCAGAGTCATCGAGATCGTACTTTTCGAGCTATTCAATGCGAGAAACACGTTTTCTGGGTTTTTCACCACTCCACAGTGCGTTCGATATGCAGAACCAGCGATATCTGGGTTTTCGTGGGGTTTCAAGCTGAGATATGCATTTTTTACGATAATCTTGGTGAGACTTCTGTCCGAAGTATGCAGAATCATCGAGATCGCACTTTTCGAGCTATTTAATGCGACAAACACGTTATCTGGTGTTTTCAGCACTCCACAGTGCGTTTGATATGCAGAACCAGCGAAATCTTGGTTTTCGTGGGGTTTCAAGCTGAGATATGCATTTTTTTACGATAATCTTGGTGAGACTTCTGTCCGAAGTATGCTTAATCATCTAGATCGCTCTATTCGAGATATTTAATGCGAGAAACACGTTATCTGGTGTTTTCACCACTCCACAGTGCGTATGATATGCAGAACCGACGATATCTTGGTTTCCGTGGGGTTTCAAGCTCAGATATGCATTTTCTGCGATAATCTTGGTGAGACTTCTGTCCGAAGTATGCAGAGTCATCGAGATCGTACTTTTTGAGCTATTTAATGCGACAAACAGGTTTTCTGGGGTTTTCACCACTCCACAGTTCGTTGGATATGCAGAACAGGAGATATCTTGGTTTTCGTGGGGTTTCTAGCAGAGATATGCATTTTCTGCGATAATCTTGGTGAGACCTGTGTCCAAAGTATGCAGAAACATCGAGATCGCTCTTTTCGACCTATTTAATGCGAGAAACACGTTATCTGGTGTTTTCACCACTCCACAGTGCGTTTGATATGCAGAACCAGCGATATCTTGGTTTTCGTTGGGTTTCAAGCTGAGATATGCATTTTTTACGATAATCATGGTGAGACTTCTGTCCGAAGTATGCAGAATCATCGAGATCGCACTTTTCGAGCTATTTAATGCGACAAACACGTTATCTGGTGTTTTCAGCAGTCCACAGTGCGTTTGATATGCAGAACCAGCGAAATCTTGGTTTTGTGGGGTTTCAAGCTGAAATATGCATTTTCTGCGATAATCTTGGTGAGACTTCTGTCCGAAGTATGCAGAATCATCGAGATCGCACTTTTCGAGCTATTTAATGCGACGAACACGTTATCTGGTGTTTTCAGCACTCCACAGTGCGTTTGATATGCAGAACCAGCGATATCTGGGTTTTCGTGGGGTTTCAAGCTGAGATATGCATTTCTTACGATAATCTTGGTGAGACTTCTGTCCGAAGTATGCAGAATCATCGAGATCGCTCTTTTCAAGCTATTTAATGCGAGAAACACGTTTTCTGGGGTTTTCACCACTCCACAGTGCGTTTGATATGCAGAACCAGCGAAATCTTGGTTTTCGTGGGGTTTCAAGCTGAGATATGCATTTTTTACGATAATCTTGGTGAGACTTCTGTCCGAAGTATGCTTAATCATCGAGATCGCTCTATTGGAGATATTTAATGCGAGAAACACGTTATCTGGTGTTTTCACCACTCCACAGTGCGCATGATATGCAGAACCGACGATATCTTGGTTTTCGTGGGGTTTCAAGCTCACATATGCATTTTCTGCGATAATCTTGGTGAGACTTCTGTCCGAAGTATGCAGAGTCATCGAGATCGTGCTTTTCGAGCTATTCAATGCGAGAAAAACGTTTTCTGGGGTTTTCACCACTCCACAGTTCGATGGATATGCAGAACAGGAGATATCTTGGTTTTCGTGGGGTTTCTAGCCGAGATATGCATTTTCTGCGATAATCTTGGTGAGACTTCTGTCCGAAGTATGCAGAATCATCGAGATCGCACTTTTCGAGCTATTTAATGCGACAAACACGTTATCTGGTGTTTTCAGCACTCCACAGTGCGTTTGATATGCAGAACCAGCGATATCTTGGTTTTCGTGGGGTTTCAAGCTCAGATATGCATTTTCTGCGATAATCTTGGTGAGACTTCTGTCCGAAGTATGCAGAGTCATCGAGATCGCTCTTTTCGAGCTATTTAATGCGAGAAACAAGTTATCTGGTGTTTTCACCACTCCGCAGTGCGTTTGATATGCAGAACCAGCGATATCTTGGTTTTCGTGGGGTTTCAAGCTCAGATATGCATTTTCTGCGATAATCTTGGTGAGACTTCTGTCCGAAGTATGCAGAGTCATCGACATCGTACTTTTCGAGCTATTCAATGCGAGAAACACGTTTTCTGGGGTTTTCACCACTCCACAGTGCGTTCGATATGCAGAACCAGCGATATCTGGGTTTTCGTGGGGTTTCAAGCTGAGATATGCATTTTTTGCGATAATCTTGGTGAGACTTCTGTCCGAAGTATGCAGAATCATCGAAATCGCTCTATTCGAGATATTTAATGCGAGAAACACGTTATCTGGTGTTTTCACCACTCCACAGTGCGTATGATATGCAGAACCGACGATATCTTGGTTTCCGTGGGGTTTCAAGCTCAGATATGCATTTTCTGCGATAATCTTGGTGAGACTTCTGTCCGAAGTATGCAGAGTCATCGAGATCGTACTTTTTGAGCTATTTAATGCGACAAACACGTTTTCTGGGGTTTTCACCACTCCACAGTTCGTTGGATATGCAGAACAGGAGATATCTTGGTTTTCGTGGGGTTTCTAGCAGAGATATGCATTTTCTGCGATAATCTTGGTGAGACCTGTGTCCAAAGTATGCAGAAACATCGAGATCGCTCTTTTCGACCTATTTAATGCGAGAAACACGTTATCTGGTGTTTTCACCACTCCACAGTGCGTTTGATATGCAGAACCAGCGATATCTTGGTTTTCGTTGGGTTTCAAGCTGAGATATGCATTTTTTACGATAATCATGGTGAGACTTCTGTCCGAAGTATGCAGAATCATCGAGATCGCACTTTTCGAGCTATTTAATGCGACAAACACGTTATCTGGTGTTTTCAGCACTCCACAGTGCGTTTGATATGCAGAACCAGCGAAATCTTGGTTTTCGTGGGGTTTCAAGCTGAGATATGCATTTTCTGCGATAATCTTGGTGAGACTTCTGTCCGAAGTATGCAGAATCATCGAGATCGCTCTTTTCAAGCTATTTAATGCGAGAAACACGTTTTCTGGGGTTTTCACCACTCCACAGTGCGTTTGATATGCAGAACCAGCGATATCTTGGTTTTCGTGGGGTTTCAAGCTCAGATATGCATTTTCTGCGATAATCTTGGTGAGACTTCTGTCCGAAGTATGCAGAGTCATCGAGATCGTACTTTTCGAGCTATTTAATGCGACAAACACGTTTTCTGGGGTTTTCACCACTCCACAGTTCGTTGGATATGCAGAACAGGAGATATCTTGGTTTTCGTGGGGTTTCTAGCAGAGATATGCATTTTCTGCGATAATCTTGGTGAGACTTCTGTCCGAAGTATGCAGAATCATCGAGATCGCACTTTTCGAGCTATTTAATGCGACAAACACGTTATCTGGTGTTTTCAGCACTCCACACTGCGTTTGATATGCAGAACCAGCGATATCTGGGTTTTCGTGGGGTTTCAAGCTGAGATATGCATTTCTTACGATAATCTTGGTGAGACTTCTGTCCGAAGTATGCAGAGTCATCGAGATCGTACTTTTCGAGCTATTCAATGCGAGAAACACGTTTTCTCGGGTTTTCACCACTCCACAGTGCGTTTGATATGCAGAACCAGCGATATCTTGGTTTTCGTGGGGTTTCAAGCTCAGATATGCATTTTCTGCGATAATCTTGGTGAGACTTCTGTCCGAAGTATGCAGAGTCATCGAGATCGTACTTTTCGAGCTATTCAATGCGAGAAACACGTTTTCTCGGGTTTTCACCACTCCACAGTGCGTTTGATATGCAGAACCGGCGATATCTTGGTTTTCGTGGGGTTTCAAGCTCAGATATGCATTTTCTGCGATAATCTTGGTGAGACTTCTGTCCGAAGTATGCAGAGTCATCGAGATCGTACTTTTCGAGCTATTCTATGCGAGAAAAACGTTTTCTGGGGTTTTCACCACTCCACAGATCGTTGGATATGCAGAACAGGAGATATCTTGGTTTTCGTGGGGTTTCTAGCAGAGATATGCATTGTCTGCGATAATCTTGGTGAGACTTCTGTCCGAAGTGTGCAGAGTCATCGAGATCGTACTTTTCGAGCTATTTAATGCGACAAACACGTTTTCTGGGGTTTTCACCACTCCACAGTTCGTTGGATATGCAGAACAGGAGATATCTTGGTTTTCGTGGGGTTTCTAGCAGAGATATGCATTTTCTGCGATAATCTTGGTGAGACCTGTGTCCAAAGTATGCAGAAACATCGAGATCGCTCTTTTCGACCTATTTAATGCGAGAAACACGTTATCTGGTGTTTTCACCACTCCACAGTGCGTTTGATATGCAGAACCAGCGATATCTTGGTTTTCGTTGGGTTTCAAGCTGAGATATGCATTTTTTACGATAATCATGGTGAGACTTCTGTCCGAAGTATGCAGAATCATCGAGATCGCACTTTTCGAGCTATTTAATGCGACAAACACGTTATCTGGTGTTTTCAGCACTCCACAGTGCGTTTGATATGCAGAACCAGCGAAATCTTGGTTTTCGTGGGGTTTCAAGCTGAGATATGCATTTTCTGCGATAATCTTGGTGAGACTTCTGTCCGAAGTATGCAGAATCATCGAGATCGCTCTTTTCAAGCTATTCAATGCGAGAAACACGTTTTCTGGGGTTTTCACCACTCCACAGTGCGTTTGATATGCAGAACCAGCGAAATCTTGGTTTTCGTTGGGTTTCAAGCTGAGATATGCATTTTTTACGATAATCATGGTGAGACTTCTGTCCGAAGTATGCAGAATCATCGAGATCGCACTTTTCGAGCTATTTAATGCGACAAACACGTTATCCGGTGTTTTCAGCACTCCACAGTGCGTTTGATATGCAGAACCAGCGAAATCTTGGTTTTCGAGGGGTTTCAAGCTGAGATATGCATTTTTTACGATAATCTTGGTGAGACTTCTGTCTGAAGTATGCTTAATCATCGAGATCGCTCAATTCGGGATATTTAATGCGAGAAACACGTTATCTGGTGTTTTCACTACTCCACAGTGCGTATGATATGCAGAACCGACGATATCTTGGTTTTCGTGGGGTTTCAAGCTCAGATATGCATTTTCTGCGATAATCTTGGTGAGACTTCTGTCCGAAGTATGCAGAGTCATCGAGATCGTACTTTTAGAGCTATTCAATGCGAGAAACACGTTTTCTCGGGTTTTCACCACTCCACAGTGCGTTTGATATGCAGAACCAGCGATATCTTGGTTTTCGTGGGGTTTCAAGCTCAGATATGCATTTTCTGCGATAATCTTGGTGAGACTTCTGTCCGAAGTATGCAGAGTCATCGAGATCGTACTTTTCGAGCTATTCTATGCGACAAACACGTTTTCTGGGGTTTTCACCACTCCACAGTTCGTTGGATATGCAGAACAGGAGATATCTTGGTTTTCGTGGGGTTTCTAGCAGAGATATGCATTTTCTGCGATAATCTTGGTGAGACTTCTGTCCGAAGTATGCAGAATCATCGAGATCGCACTTTTCGAGCTATTTAATGCGACAAACACGTTATCCGGTGTTTTCAGCACTCCACAGTGCGTTTGATATGCAGAACCAGCGAAATCTTGGTTTTCGTGGGGTTTCAAGCTGAGATATGCATTTTTTACGATAATCTTGGTGAGACTTCTGTCTGAAGTATGCTTAATCATCGAGATCGCTCAATTCGAGATATTTAATGCGAGAAACACGTTATCTGGTGTTTTCACTACTCCACAGTGCGTATGATATGCAGAACCGACGATATCTTGGTTTTCGTGGGGTTTCAAGCTCAGATGTGCATTTTCTGCGATAATCTTGGTGAGACTTCTGTCCGAAGTATGCAGAGTCATCGAGATCGTACTTTTCGAGCTATTTAATGCGACAAACACGTTTTCTGGGGTTTTCACCACTCCACAGTTCGTTGGATATGCAGAACAGGAGATATCTTGGTTTTCGTGGGGTTTCTAGCAGAGATATGCATTTTCTGCGATAATCTTGGTGAGACTTCTGTCCGAAGTATGCAGAATCATCGAGATCGCACTTTTCGAGCTATTTAATGCGACAAACACGTTATCTGGTGTTTTCAGCACTCCACAGTGCGTTTGATATGCAGAACCAGCGATATCTGGGTTTTCGTGAGGTTTCAAGCTGAGATATGCATTTCTTACGATAATCTTGGTGAGACTTCTGTCCGAAGTATGCAGAATCATCGAGATCGCTCTTTTCAAGCTATTTAATGCGAGAAACACGTTTTCTGGGGTTTTCACCATTCCACAGTGCGTTTGATATGCATAACCAGCGAAATCTTGGTTTTCGTGGGGTTTCAAGCTGAGATATGCATTTTTTACGATAATCTTGGTGAGACTTCTGTCCGAAGTATGCTTAATCATCGAGATCGCTCTATTCGAGATATTTAATGCGAGAAACACGTTATCTGGTGTTTTCACCACTCCACAGTGCGTATGATATGCAGAACCGACGATATCTTGGTTTTCGTGGGGTTTCAAGCTCAGATATGCATTTTCTGCGATAATCTTGGTGAGACTTCTGTCCGAAGTATGCAGAGTCATCGAGATCGTACTTTTCGAGCTATTTAATGCGACAAACACGTTTTCTGGGGTTTTCACCACTCCACAGTTCGTTGGATATGCAGAACAGGGGATATCTTGGTTTTCGTGGGGTTTCTAGCAGAGATATGCATTTTCTGCGATAATCTTGGTGAGACCTCTGTCCGAAGTATGCAGAAACATCGAGATCGCTCTTTTCTACCTATTTAATGCGAGAAACACGTTATCTGGTGTTATCACCACTCCACAGTGCGTTTGATATGCACAACCAGCGAAATCTTGGTTTTCGTTGGGTTTCAAGCTGAGATATGCATTTTTTACGATAATCATGGTGAGACTTCTGTCCGAAGTATGCAGAATCATCGAGATCGCACTTTTCGAGCTATTTAATGCGACAAACACGTTATCCGGTGTTTTCAGCACTCCACAGTGCGTTTGATATGCAGAACCAGCGATATCTGGGTTTTCGTGGGGTTTCAAGCTGAGATATGCATTTTTTACGATAATCTTGGTGAGACTTCTGTCCGAAGTATGCAGAATCATCGAGATCGCACCTTTCGAGCTATTTAATGCGACAAACACGTTATCTGGTGTTTTCAGCACTCCACAGTGCGTTTGATATGCAGAACCAGCGAAATCTTGGTTTTCGTGGGGTTTCAAGCTGAGATATGCATTTTTTACGATAATCTTGGTGAGACTTCTGTCTGAAGTATGCTTAATCATCGAGATCGCTCAATTCGAGATATTTAATGCGAGAAACACGTTATCTGGTGTTTTCACTACTCCACAGTTCGTATGATATGCAGAACCGACGATATCTTGGTTTTCGTGGGGTTTCAAGCTCAGATATGCATTTTCTGCGATAATCTTGGTGAGACTTCTGTCCGAAGTATGCAGAGTCATCGAGATCGTACTTTTCGAGCTATTTAATGCGACAAACACGTTTTCTGGGGTTTTCACCACTCCACAGTTCGTTGGATATGCAGAACAGGAGATATCTTGGTTTTCGTGGGGTTTCTAGCAGAGATATGCATTTTCTGCGATAATCTTGTTGAGACCTCTGTCCGAAGTATGCAGAAACATCGAGATCGCTCTTTTCGACCTATTTAATGCGAGAAACACGTTATCTGGTGTTATCACCACTCCACAGTGCGTTTGATATGCACAACCAGCGAAATCTTGGTTTTCGTTGGGTTTCAAGCTGAGATATGCATTTTTTACGATAATCATGGTGAGACTTCTGTCCGAAGTATGCAGAATCATCGAGATCGCACTTTTCGAGCTGTTTAATGCGACAAACACGTTATCCGGTGTTTTCAGCACTCCACAGTGCGTTTGATATGCAGAACCAGCGATATCTGGGTTTTCGTGGGGTTTCAAGCTGAGATATGCATTTTTTACGATAATCTTGGTGAGACTTCTGTCCGAAGTATGCAGAATCATCGAGATCGCACCTTTCGAGCTATTTAATGCGACAAACACGTTATCTGGTGTTTTCAGCACTCCACAGTGCGTTTGATATGCAGAACCAGCGAAATCTTGGTTTTCGTGGGGTTTCAAGCTGAGATATGCATTTTTTACGATAATCTTGGTGAGACTTCTGTCTGAAGTATGCTTAATCATCGAGATCGCTCAATTCGAGATATTTAATGCGAGAAACACGTTATCTGGTGTTTTCACTACTCCACAGTGCGTATGATATGCAGAACCGACGATATCTTGGTTTTCGTGGGGTTTCAAGCTCAGATATGCATTTTCTGCGATAATCTTGGTGAGACTTCTGTCCGAAGTATGCAGAGTCATCGAGATCGTACTTTTCGAGCTATTCAATGCGAGAAACACGTTTTCTCGGGTTTTCACCACTCCACAGTGCGTTTGATATGCAGAACCAGCGATATCTGGGTTTTCGTGGGGTTTCAAGCTGAGATATGCATTTTTTACGATAATCTTGGTGAGACTTCTGTCCGAAGTATGCAGAATCATCGAGATCGCACCTTTCGAGCTATTTAATGCGACAAACACGTTATCTGGTGTTTTCAGCACTCCACAGTGCGTTTGATATGCAGAACCAGCGAAATCTTGGTTTTCGTGGGGTTTCAAGCTGAGATATGCATTTTTTACGATAATCTTGGTGAGACTTCTGTCTGAAGTATGTTTAATCATCGAGATCGCACTTTTCGAGCTATTTAATGCGACAAACACGTTATCCGGTGTTTTCAGCACTCCACAGTGCGTTTGATATGCAGAACCAGCGAAATCTTGGTTTTCGTGGGGTTTCAAGCTGAGATATGCATTTTTTACGATAATCTTGGTGAGACTTCTGTCTGAAGTATGCTTAATCATCGAGATCGCTCAATTCGAGATATTTAATGCGAGAAACACGTTATCTGGTGTTTTCACTACTCCACAGTGCGTATGATATGCAGAACCGACGATATCTTGGTTTTCGTGGGGTTTCAAGCTCAGATGTGCATTTTCTGCGATAATCTTGGTGAGACTTCTGTCCGAAGTATGCAGAGTCATCGAGATCGTACTTTTCGAGCTATTTAATGCGACAAACACGTTTTCTGGGGTTTTCACCACTCCACAGTTCGTTGGATATGCAGAACAGGAGATATCTTGGTTTTCGTGGGGTTTCTAGCAGAGATATGCATTTTCTGCGATAATCTTGGTGAGACTTCTGTCCGAAGTATGCAGAATCATCGAGATCGCACTTTTCGAGCTATTTAATGCGACAAACACGTTATCTGGTGTTTTCAGCACTCCACAGTGCGTTTGATATGCAGAACCAGCGATATCTGGGTTTTCGTGAGGTTTCAAGCTGAGATATGCATTTCTTACGATAATCTTGGTGAGACTTCTGTCCGAAGTATGCAGAATCATCGAGATCGCTCTTTTCTACCTATTTAATGCGAGAAACACGTTATCTGGTGTTATCACCACTCCACAGTGCGTTTGATATGCACAACCAGCGAAATCTTGGTTTTCGTTGGGTTTCAAGCTGAGATATGCATTTTTTACGATAATCATGGTGAGACTTCTGTCCGAAGTATGCAGAATCATCGAGATCGCACTTTTCGAGCTATTTAATGCGACAAACACGTTATCCGGTGTTTTCAGCACTCCACAGTGCGTTTGATATGCAGAACCAGCGATATCTGGGTTTTCGTGGGGTTTCAAGCTGAGATATGCATTTTTTACGATAATCTTGGTGAGACTTCTGTCCGAAGTATGCAGAATCATCGAGATCGCACCTTTCGAGCTATTTAATGCGACAAACACGTTATCTGGTGTTTTCAGCACTCCACAGTGCGTTTGATATGCAGAACCAGCGAAATCTTGGTTTTCGTGGGGTTTCAAGCTGAGATATGCATTTTTTACGATAATCTTGGTGAGACTTCTGTCTGAAGTATGCTTAATCATCGAGATCGCTCAATTCGAGATATTTAATGCGAGAAACACGTTATCTGGTGTTTTCACTACTCCACAGTTCGTATGATATGCAGAACCGACGATATCTTGGTTTTCGTGGGGTTTCAAGCTCAGATATGCATTTTCTGCGATAATCTTGGTGAGACTTCTGTCCGAAGTATGCAGAGTCATCGAGATCGTACTTTTCGAGCTATTTAATGCGACAAACACGTTTTCTGGGGTTTTCACCACTCCACAGTTCGTTGGATATGCAGAACAGGAGATATCTTGGTTTTCGTGGGGTTTCTAGCAGAGATATGCATTTTCTGCGATAATCTTGTTGAGACCTCTGTCCGAAGTATGCAGAAACATCGAGATCGCTCTTTTCGACCTATTTAATGCGAGAAACACGTTATCTGGTGTTATCACCACTCCACAGTGCGTTTGATATGCACAACCAGCGAAATCTTGGTTTTCGTTGGGTTTCAAGCTGAGATATGCATTTTTTACGATAATCATGGTGAGACTTCTGTCCGAAGTATGCAGAATCATCGAGATCGCACTTTTCGAGCTGTTTAATGCGACAAACACGTTATCCGGTGTTTTCAGCACTCCACAGTGCGTTTGATATGCAGAACCAGCGATATCTGGGTTTTCGTGGGGTTTCAAGCTGAGATATGCATTTTTTACGATAATCTTGGTGAGACTTCTGTCCGAAGTATGCAGAATCATCGAGATCGCACCTTTCGAGCTATTTAATGCGACAAACACGTTATCTGGTGTTTTCAGCACTCCACAGTGCGTTTGATATGCAGAACCAGCGAAATCTTGGTTTTCGTGGGGTTTCAAGCTGAGATATGCATTTTTTACGATAATCTTGGTGAGACTTCTGTCTGAAGTATGCTTAATCATCGAGATCGCTCAATTCGAGATATTTAATGCGAGAAACACGTTATCTGGTGTTTTCACTACTCCACAGTGCGTATGATATGCAGAACCGACGATATCTTGGTTTTCGTGGGGTTTCAAGCTCAGATATGCATTTTCTGCGATAATCTTGGTGAGACTTCTGTCCGAAGTATGCAGAGTCATCGAGATCGTACTTTTCGAGCTATTCAATGCGAGAAACACGTTTTCTCGGGTTTTCACCACTCCACAGTGCGTTTGATATGCAGAACCAGCGATATCTGGGTTTTCGTGGGGTTTCAAGCTGAGATATGCATTTTTTACGATAATCTTGGTGAGACTTCTGTCCGAAGTATGCAGAATCATCGAGATCGCACCTTTCGAGCTATTTAATGCGACAAACACGTTATCTGGTGTTTTCAGCACTCCACAGTGCGTTTGATATGCAGAACCAGCGAAATCTTGGTTTTCGTGGGGTTTCAAGCTGAGATATGCATTTTTTACGATAATCTTGGTGAGACTTCTGTCTGAAGTATGTTTAATCATCGAGATCGCTCAATTC
The DNA here is from genome assembly GCA_951804975.1 of Anthophora plumipes. Classification (NCBI taxonomy): domain Eukaryota; kingdom Metazoa; phylum Arthropoda; class Insecta; order Hymenoptera; family Apidae; genus Anthophora; species Anthophora plumipes. Next base: position 865,139 of record CATORF010000171.1, on the reverse strand, counting down.
GAGATATTTAATGCGAGAAACACGTTATCTGGTGTTTTCACTACTCCACAGTTCGTATGATATGCAGAACCGACGATATCTTGGTTTTCGTGGGGTTTCAAGCTCAGATATGCATTTTCTGCGATAATCTTGGTGAGACTTCTGTCCGAAGTATGCAGAGTCATCGAGATCGTACTTTTCGAGCTATTTAATGCGACAAACACGTTTTCTGGGGTTTTCACCACTCCACAGTTCGTTGGATATGCAGAACAGGAGATATCTTGGTTTTCGTGGGGTTTCTAGCAGAGATATGCATTTTCTGCGATAATCTTGTTGAGACCTCTGTCCGAAGTATGCAGAAACATCGAGATCGCTCTTTTCGACCTATTTAATGCGAGAAACACGTTATCTGGTGTTATCACCACTCCACAGTGCGTTTGATATGCACAACCAGCGAAATCTTGGTTTTCGTTGGGTTTCAAGCTGAGATATGCATTTTTTACGATAATCATGGTGAGACTTCTGTCCGAAGTATGCAGAATCATCGAGATCGCACTTTTCGAGCTATTTAATGCGACAAACACGTTATCCGGTGTTTTCAGCACTCCACAGTGCGTTTGATATGCAGAACCTGCGATATCTGGGTTTTCGTGGGGTTTCAAGCTGAGATATGCATTTTTTACGATAATCTTGGTGAGACTTCTGTCCGAAGTATGCAGAATCATCGAGATCGCACCTTTCGAGCTATTTAATGCGACAAACACGTTATCTGGTGTTTTCAGCACTCCACAGTGCGTTTGATATGCAGAACCAGCGAAATCTTGGTTTTCGTGGGGTTTCAAGCTGAGATATGCATTTTTTACGATATCTTGGTGAGACTTCTGTCTGAAGTATGCTTAATCATCGAGATCGCTCAATTCGAGATATTTAATGCGAGAAACACGTTATCTGGTGTTTTCACTACTCCACAGTGCGTATGATATGCAGAACCGACGATATCTTGGTTTTCGTGGGGTTTCAAGCTCAGATATGCATTTTCTGCGATAATCTTGGTGAGACTTCTGTCCGAAGTATGCAGAGTCATCGAGATCGTACTTTTCGAGCTATTCAATGCGAGAAACACGTTTTCTCGGGTTTTCACCACTCCACAGTGCGTTTGATATGCAGAACCAGCGATATCTTGGTTTTTGTGGGGTTTCAAGCTCAGATATGCATTTTCTGCGATAATCTTGGTGAGACTTCTGTCCGAAGTATGCAGAGTCATCGAGATCGTACTTTTCGAGCTATTCTATGCGAGAAAAACGTTTTCTGGGGTTTTCACCACTCCACAGTTCGTTGGATATGCAGAACAGGAGATATCTTGGTTTTCGTGGGGTTTCTAGCAGAGATATGCATTGTCTGCGATAATCTTGGTGAAACTTCTGTCCGAAGTGTGCAGAGTCATCGAGATCGTACTTTTCCAGCTATTTAATGCGACAAACACGTTTTCTGGGGTTTTCACCACTCCACAGTTCGTTGGATATGCAGAACAGGAGATATCTTGGTTTTCGTGGGGTTTCAAGCTGAGATATGCATTTTTTACGATAATCTTGGTGAGACTTCTGTCCGAAGTATGCTTAATCATCGAGATCGCTCTATTCGAGATATTTAATGCGAGAAACACGTTATCTGGTGTTTTCACCACTCCACAGTGCGTATGATATGCAGAACCGACGATATCTTGGTTTTCGTGGGGTTTCAAGCTCAGATATGCATTTTCTGCGATAATCTTGGTGAGACTTCTGTCCGAAGTATGCAGAGTCATCGAGATCGTACTTTTCGAGCTATTTAATGCGACAAACACGTTTTCTGGGGTTTTCACCACTCCACAGTTCGTTGGATATGCAGAACAGGAGATATCTTGGTTTTCGTGGGGTTTCTAGCAGAGATATGCATTTTCTGCGATAATCTTGGTGAGACCTCTGTCCGAAGTATGCAGAAACATCGAGATCGCTCTTTTCGACCTATTTAATGCGAGAAACACGTTATCTGGTGTTATCACCACTCCACAGTGCGTTTGATATGCAGAACCAGCGAAATCTTGGTTTTCGTTGGGTTTCAAGCTGAGATATGCATTTTTTACGATAATCATGGTGCGACTTCTGTCCGAAGTATGCAGAATCATCGAGATCGCACTTTTCGAGCTATTTAATGCGACAAACACGTTATCCGGTGTTTTCAGCACTCCACAGTGCGTTTGATATGCAGAACCAGCGATATCTGGGTTTTCGTGGGGTTTCAAGCTGAGATATGCATTTTTTACGATAATCTTGGTGAGACTTCTGTCCGAAGTATGCAGAATCATCGAGATCGCACTTTTCGAGCTATTTAATGCGACAAACACGTTATCTGGTGTTTTCAGCACTCCTCAGTGCGTTTGATATGCAGAACCAGCGAAATCTTGGTTTTCGTGGGGTTTCAAGCTGAGATATGAATTTTTTTACGATAATCTTGGTGAGACTTCTGTCCGAAGTATGCTTAATCATCGAGATCGCTCAATTCGAGATATTTAATGCGAGAAACACGTTATCTGGTGTTTTCACTACTCCACAGTGCGTATGATATGCAGAACCGACGATATCTTGGTTTTCGTGGGGTTTCAAGCTCAGATATGCATTTTCTGCGATAATCTTGGTGAGACTTCTGTCCGAAGTATGCAGAGTCATCGAGATCGTACTTTTCGAGCTATTTAATGCGACAAACACGTTTTCTGGGGTTTTCACCACTCCACAGTTCGTTGGATATGCAGAACAGGAGATATCTTGGTTTTCGTGGGGTTTCTAGCAGAGATATGCATTTTCTGCGATAATCTTGTTGAGACCTCTGTCCGAAGTATGCAGAAACATCGAGATCGCTCTTTTCGACCTATTTAATGCGAGAAACACGTTATCTGGTGTTATCACCACTCCACAGTGCGTTTGATATGCACAACCAGCGAAATCTTGGTTTTCGTTGGGTTTCAAGCTGAGATATGCATTTTTTACGATAATCATGGTGAGACTTCTGTCCGAAGTATGCAGAATCATCGAGATCGCACTTTTCGAGCTATTTAATGCGACAAACACGTTATCCGGTGTTTTCAGCACTCCACAGTGCGTTTGATATGCAGAACCAGCGATATCTGGGTTTTCGTGGGGTTTCAAGCTGAGATATGCATTTTTTACGATAATCTTGGTGAGACTTCTGTCCGAAGTATGCAGAATCATCGAGATCGCACCTTTCGAGCTATTTAATGCGACAAACACGTTATCTGGTGTTTTCAGCACTCCACAGTGCGTTTGATATGCAGAACCAGCGAAATCTTGGTTTTCGTGGGGTTTCAAGCTGAGATATGCATTTTTTACGATAATCTTGGTGAGACTTCTGTCTGAAGTATGCTTAATCATCGAGATCGCTCAATTCGAGATATTTAATGCGAGAAACACGTTATCTGGTGTTTTCACTACTCCACAGTGCGTATGATATGCAGAACCGACGATATCTTGGTTTTCGTGGGGTTTCAAGCTCAGATATGCATTTTCTGCGATAATCTTGGTGAGACTTCTGTCCGAAGTATGCAGAGTCATCGAGATCGTACTTTTCGAGCTATTCAATGCGAGAAACACGTTTTCTCGGGTTTTCACCACTCCACAGTGCGTTTGATATGCAGAACCAGCGATATCTTGGTTTTTGTGGGGTTTCAAGCTCAGATATGCATTTTCTGCGATAATCTTGGTGAGACTTCTGTCCGAAGTATGCAGAGTCATCGAGATCGTACTTTTCGAGCTATTCTATGCGAGAAAAACGTTTTCTGGGGTTTTCACCACTCCACAGTTCGTTGGATATGCAGAACAGGAGATATCTTGGTTTTCGTGGGGTTTCTAGCAGAGATATGCATTGTCTGCGATAATCTTGGTGAGACTTCTGTCCGAAGTGTGCAGAGTCATCGAGATCGTACTTTTCCAGCTATTTAATGCGACAAACACGTTTTCTGGGGTTTTCACCACTCCACAGTTCGTTGGATATGCAGAACAGGAGATATCTTGGTTTTCGTGGGGTTTCAAGCTGAGATATGCATTTTTTACGATAATCTTGGTGAGACTTCTGTCCGAAGTATGCTTAATCATCGAGATCGCTCTATTCGAGATATTTAATGCGAGAAACACGTTATCTGGTGTTTTCACCACTCCACAGTGCGTATGATATGCAGAACCGACGATATCTTGGTTTTCGTGGGGTTTCAAGCTCAGATATGCATTTTCTGCGATAATCTTGGTGAGACTTCTGTCCGAAGTATGCAGAGTCATCGAGATCGTACTTTTCGAGCTATTTAATGCGACAAACACGTTTTCTGGGGTTTTCACCACTCCACAGTTCGTTGGATATGCAGAACAGGAGATATCTTGGTTTTCGTGGGGTTTCTAGCAGAGATATGCATTTTCTGCGATAATCTTGGTGAGACCTCTGTCCGAAGTATGCAGAAACATCGAGATCGCTCTTTTCGACCTATTTAATGCGAGAAACACGTTATCTGGTGTTATCACCACTCCACAGTGCGTTTGATATGCAGAACCAGCGAAATCTTGGTTTTCGTTGGGTTTCAAGCTGAGATATGCATTTTTTACGATAATCATGGTGCGACTTCTGTCCGAAGTATGCAGAATCATCGAGATCGCACTTTTCGAGCTATTTAATGCGACAAACACGTTATCCGGTGTTTTCAGCACTCCACAGTGCGTTTGATATGCAGAACCAGCGATATCTGGGTTTTCGTGGGGTTTCAAGCTGAGATATGCATTTTTTACGATAATCTTGGTGAGACTTCTGTCCGAAGTATGCAGAATCATCGAGATCGCACTTTTCGAGCTATTTAATGCGACAAACACGTTATCTGGTGTTTTCAGCACTCCTCAGTGCGTTTGATATGCAGAACCAGCGAAATCTTGGTTTTCGTGGGGTTTCAAGCTGAGATATGAATTTTTTTACGATAATCTTGGTGAGACTTCTGTCCGAAGTATGCTTAATCATCGAGATCGCTCTATTCGAGATATTTAATGCGAGAAACACGTTATCTGGTGTTTTCACCACTCCACAGTGCGTATGATATGCAGAACCGACGATATCTTGGTTTTCGTGGGGTTTCAAGCTCAGATATGCATTTTCTGCGATAATCTTGGTGAGACTTCTGTCCGAAGTATGCAGATTCATCGAGATCGTACTTTTCGAGCTATTTAATGCGACAAACACGTTTTCTGGGGTTTTCACCACTCCACAGTTCGTTGGATATGCAGAACAGGAGATATCTTGGTTTTCGTGGGGTTTCTAGCAGAGATATGCATTTTCTGCGATAATCTTGGTGAGACCTCTGTCCGAAGTATGCAGAAACATCGAGATCGCTCTTTTCGACCTATTTAATGCGAGAAACACGTTATCTGGTGTTTTCACCACTCCGCAGTGCGTTTGATATGCAGAACCGACGATATCTTGGTTTTCGTGGGGTTTCAAGCTCAGATATGCATTTTCTGCGATAATCTTGGTGAGACTTCTGTCCGAAGTATGCAGAGTCATCGAGATCGCTCTTTTCGAGCTATTTAATGCGAGAAACAAGTTATCAGGTGTTTTCACCACTCCGCAGTGCGTTTGATACGCAGAACCGACGATATCTTGGTTTTCGTGGGGTTTCAAGCTCAGATATGCATTTTCTGCGATAATCTTGGTGAAACGTCTGTCCGAAGTATGCAGAAACATCAAGAGCGCTCTTTTCGAGCTATTTAATGCGAGGAACACGTTATCTGGTGTTTTCAGCACTCCACAGTGCGTTTGATATGCAGAACCAGCGATATCTTGGTTTTCGTGGGGATTCAAGCTGAGATATGCAATTTCTGCGATAATCTAGGTGAGACTTCTGTCCGAAGTATGCTTAATCATCGAGATCGCTCTTTTCGAGCTATTTAATGCGAGAAACAAGTTATCTGGTGTTTTCACCACTCCGCAGTGCGTTTGATATGCAGAACCGACGATATCTTGGTTTTCGTGGGGTTTCAAGCTCAGATATGCATTTTCTGCGATAATCTTGGTAAAACGTCTGTCCCAAGTACGCAGAGTCATCGAGATCGCTCGTTTCGACCTATTTAATGCCAGAAACACGTTATCAGGTGTTTTCACCACTCCACAGTGCGTATGATATGCAGAACCGGCGATATCTTGGTTTTCGTGGGGATTCAAGCTGAGATATGCAATTTCTGCGATAATCTAGGTGAGACTTCTGTCCGAAGTATGCTTAATCATCGAGATCGCTCTTTTCGAGCTATTTAATGCGAGAAACAAGTTATCTGGTGTTTTCACCACTCCGCAGTGCGTTTGATATGCAGAACCGACGATATCTTGGTTTTCGTGGGGTTTCAAGCTCAGATATGCATTTTCTGCGATAATCTTGGTGAGACTTCTGTCCGAAGTATGCAGAGTCATCGAGATCGCTCTTTTCGAGCTATTTAATGCGAGAAACAAGTTATCAGGTGTTTTCACCACTCCGCAGTGCGTTTGATACGCAGAACCGACGATATCTTGGTTTTCGTGGGGTTTCAAGCTCAGATATGCATTTTCTGCGATAATCTTGGTGAAACGTCTGTCCGAAGTATGCAGAAACATCAAGAGCGCTCTTTTCGAGCTATTTAATGCGAGGAACACGTTATCTGGTGTTTTCAGCACTCCACAGTGCGTTTGATATGCAGAACCAGCGATATCTTGGTTTTCGTGGGGATTCAAGCTGAGATATGCAATTTCTGCGATAATCTAGGTGAGACTTCTGTCCGAAGTATGCTTAATCATCGAGATCGCTCTTTTCGAGCTATTTAATGCGAGAAACAAGTTATCTGGTGTTTTCACCACTCCGCAGTGCGTTTGATATGCAGAACCGACGATATCTTGGTTTTCGTGGGGTTTCAAGCTCAGATATGCATTTTCTGCGATAATCTTGGTGAGACTTCTGTCCGAAGTATGCAGAGTCATCGAGATCGTACTTTTCGAGCTATTCTATGCGAGAAAAACGTTTTCTGGGGTTTTCAACACTCCACAGTTCGTTGGATATGCAGAACAGGAGATATCTTGGTTTTCGTGGGGTTTCTAGCAGAGATATGCATTGTCTGCGATAATCTTGGTGAGACTTCTGTCCGAAGTGTGCAGAGTCATCGAGATCGTACTTTTCGAGCTATTTAATGCGACAAACACGTTTTCTGGGGTTTTCACCACTCCACAGTTCGTTGGATATGCAGAACAGGAGATATCTTGGTTTTCGTGGGGTTTCAAGCTGAGATATGCATTTTTTACGATAATCTTGGTGAGACTTCTGTCCGAAGTATGCTTAATCATCGAGATCGCTCTATTCGAGATATTTAATGCGAGAAACACGTTATCTGGTGTTTTCACCACTCCACAGTGCGTATGATATGCAGAACCGACGATATCTTGGTTTTCGTGGGGTTTCAAGCTGAGATATGCATTTTTTACGATAATCTTGGTGAGACTTCTGTCCGAAGTATGCTTAATCATCGAGATCGCTCTATTCGAGATATTTAATGCGAGAAACACGTTATCTGGTGTTTTCTCCACTCCACAGTGCGTATGATATGCAGAACCGACGATATCTTGGTTTTCGTGGGGTTTCAAGCTCAGATATGCATTTTCTGCGATAATCTTGGTGAGACTTCTGTCCGAAGTATGCAGAGTCATCGAGATCGTACTTTTCGAGCTATTCTATGCGAGAAAAACGTTTTCTGGGGTTTTCAACACTCCACAGTTCGTTGGATATGCAGAACAGGAGATATCTTGGTTTTCGTGGGGTTTCTAGCAGAGATATGCATTGTCTGCGATAATCTTGGTGAGACTTCTGTCCGAAGTATGCAGAGTCATCGAGATCGTACTTTTCGAGCTATTTAATGCGACAAACACGTTTTCTGGGGTTTTCACCACTCCACAGTTCGTTGGATATGCAGAACAGGAGATATCTTGGTTTTCGTGGGGTTTCTAGCAGAGATATGCATTTCCTGCGATAATCTTGGTGAGACCTCTGTCCGAAGTATGCAGAAACATCGAGATCGCTCTTTTCGACCTATTTAATGCGAGAAACACGTTATCTGGTGTTATCACCACTCCACAGTGCGTTTGATATGCAGAACCAGCGAAATCTTGGTTTTCGTTGGGTTTCAAGCTGAGATATGCATTTTTTACGATAATCATGGTGAGACTTCTGTCCGAAGTATGCAGAATCATCGAGATCGCACTTTTCGAGCTATTTAATGCGACAAACACGTTATCCGGTGTTTTCAGCACTCCACAGTGCGTTTGATATGCAGAACCAGCGATATCTGGGTTTTCGTGGGGTTTCAAGCTGAGATATGCATTTTTTACGATAATCTTGGTGAGACTTCTGTCCGAAGTATGCTTAATCATCGAGATCGCACTATTCGAGATATTTAATGCGAGAAACACGTTATCTGGTGTTTTCACCACTCCACAGTGCGTATGATATGCAGAACCGACGATATCTTGGTTTTCGTGGGGTTTCAAGCTCAGATATGCATTTTCTGCGATAATCTTGGTGAGACTTCTGTCCGAAGTATGCAGAGTCATCGAGATCGTACTTTTCGAGCTATTTAATGCGACAAACACGTTTTCTGGGGTTTTCACCACTCCACAGTTCGTTGGATATGCAGAACAGGAGATATCTTGGTTTTCGTGGGGTTTCTAGCAGAGATATGCATTTTCTGCGATAATCTTGGTGAGACCTCTGTCCGAAGTATGCAGAAACATCGAGATCGCTCTTTTCGACCTATTTAATGCGAGAAACACGTTATCTGGTGTTTTCACCACTCCGCAGTGCGTTTGATATGCAGAACCGACGATATCTTGGTTTTCGTGGGGTTTCAAGCTCAGATATGCATTTTCTGCGATAATCTTGGTGAGACTTCTGTCCGAAGTATGCAGAGTCATCGAGATCGCTCTTTTCGAGCTATTTAATGCGAGAAACAAGTTATCTGGTGTTTTCACCACTCCGCAGTGCGTTTGATACGCAGAACCGACGATATCTTGGTTTTCGTAGGGTTTCAAGCTCAGATATGCATTTTCTGCGATAATCTTCGTGAAACGTCTGTCCGAAGTATGCAGAAACATCAAGAGCGCTCTTTTCGAGCTATTTAATGCGAGGAACACGTTATCTGGTGTTTTCAGCACTCCACAGTGCGTTTGATATGCAGAACCTGCGATATCTTGGTTTTCGTGGGGATTCAAGATGAGATATGCAATTTCTGCGATAATCTAGGTGAGACTTCTGTCCGAAGTATGCTTAATCATCGAGATCGCTCTTTTCGAGCTATTTAATGCGAGAAACAAGTTATCTGGTGTTTTCACCACTCCGCAGTGCGTTTGATATGCAGAACCGACGATATCTTGGTTTTCGTGGGGTTTCAAGCTCAGATATGCATTTTCTGCGATAATCTTGGTGAAACGTCTGTCCGAAGTGTGCAGAACCATCGAGATCGCTCTTTTCGAGCTATTTAATGCGAGAAACAAGTTATCTGGAGTTTTTACCACTCCACAGTGCGTTTTATATGCATAACCGGAGATATCCTGGTTTTCGTGGGGTTTCAAGCTGAGATATGCAATTTCTGCGATAATCTAGGTGAGACTTCTGTCCGAAGTATGCTTAACCATCGAGATCGCTCGTTTCGAGCTATTTAATGCGAGAAACATGTTATCTGGTGTTTTCACCACTCCACAGTGCGAATGATATGCAGAACCGACGATATCTTGGTTTTCGTGGGGTTTCAAGCTGAGATATGCAATTTCTGCGATAATCTTGGTGAGACTTCTGTCCGAAGTATGCTTAAACATTGAGATCGCTCTATTCGAGCTATTTAATGCGAGAAACACGTTATCTGGTGTTTTCAGCACTCCAGAGTGCGTTTTATATGCAGAACCAGCGAAACCTTGGTTTTCGTGGGGTTTCAAGCTGAGATATGCATTTTTTACGATAATCTTGGTGAGACTTCTGTCCGAAGTATGCTTAATCATCCAGATCGCTCTATTCGAGCTATTTAATGCGAGAAACACGTTATCTGGTGTTTTCACCACTCCACAGTGCGTATGATATGCAGAACCGACGATATCTTGGTTTTCGTGGGGTTTCAAGCTGAGATATGCATTTTCTGCGATAATCTTGGTGAGACTTCTGTCCGAAGTATGCAGAGTCATCGAGATCGCTCTTTTCGAGCTATTTAATGCGAGAAACAAGTTATCTGGTGTTTTCACCATTCCACAGTGCGTTTGATATGCAGAACCAGCGTAACCTTGGTTGTCGTGGGGTTTCAAGCTGAGATATGCATTTTTTACGATAATCTTGGTGAGACTTCAGTCCGAAGTATGCAAAGTCATCGAGATCGTACTTTTCGAGCTATTTAATGCGAGAAACATGTTATCTGGTGTTTTCACCACTCCACAGTGCGTATGATATGCAGAACCGACGATATCTTGGTTTTCGTGGGGTTTCAAGCTCAGATATGCATTTTCTGCGATAATCTTGGTGAGACTTCTGTCCGAAGTATGCAGAGTCATCGAGATCGTACTTTTCGAGCTATTTAATGGGACAATCACGTTTTCTGGGGTTTTCACCACTCCACAGTTCGATGGATATGCAGAACAGGAGATGTCTTGGTTTTCGTGGGGTTTCTAGCAGAGATATGCATTTTCTGCGATAATCTTGGTGAGACCTCTGTCCGAAGTATGCAGAAACATCGAGATCGCTCTTTTCGACCTATTTAATGCGAGAAACACGTTATCTGGTGTTATCACCACTCCACAGTGCGTTTGATATGCAGAACCAGCGAAATCTTGGTTTTCGTTGGGTTTCAAGCTGAGATATGCATTTTTTACGATAATCATGGTGAGACTTCTGTCCGAAGTATGCAGAATCATCGAGATCGCACTTTTCGAGCTATTTAATGCGACAAACACGTTATCCGGTGTTTTCAGCACTCCACAGTGCGTTTGATATGCAGAACCAGCGATATCTGGGTTTTCGTGGGGTTTCAAGCTGAGATATGCATTTTTTACGATAATCTTGGTGAGACTTCTGTCCGTAGTATGCAGAATCATCGAGATCGCACTTTTCGAGCTATTTAATGCGACAAACACGTTATCTGGTGTTTTCAGCACTCCACAGTGCGTTTGATATGCAGAACCAGCGAAATCTTGGATTTCGTGGGGTTTCAAGCTGAGATATGCATTTTTTACGATAATCTTGGTGATACTTCTGTCTGAAGTATGCTTAATCATCGAGATCGCTCAATTCGAGATATTTAATGCGAGAAACACGTTATCTGGTGTTTTCACAACTCCACAGTGCGTATGATATGCAGAACCGACGATATCTTGGTTTTCGTGGGGTTTCAAGCTCAGATATGCATTTTCTGCGATAATCTTGGTGAGACTTCTGTCCGAAGTATGCAGAGTCATCGAGATCGTACTTTTCGAGCTATTCAATGCGAGAAACACGTTTTCTCGGGTTTTGACCACTCCACAGTGCGTTTGATATGCAGAACCAGCGATATCTTGGTTTTCGTGGGGTTTCAAGCTCAGATATGCATTTTCTGCGATAATCTTGGTGAGACTTCTGTCCGAAGTATGCAGAGTCATCGAGATCGTACTTTTCGAGCTATTCTATGCGAGAAAAACGTTTTCTGGGGTTTTCACCACTCCACAGTTCGTTGGATATGCAGAACAGGAGATATCTTGGTTTTCGTGGGGTTTCTAGCAGAGATATGCATTTTCTGCGATAATCTTGGTGAGACCTCTGTCCGAAGTATGCAGAAACATCGAGATCGCTCTTTTCGACCTATTTAATGCGAGAAACACGTTATCCGGTGTTTTCAGCACTCCACAGTGCTTTTGATATGCAGAACCAGCGATATCTGGGTTTTCGTGGGGTTTCAAGCTGAGATATGCATTTTTTACGATAATCTTGGTGAGACTTCTGTCCGTAGTATGCAGAATCATCGAGATCGCACTTTTCGAGCTATTTAATGCGACAAACACGTTATCTGGTGTTTTCAGCACTCCACAGTGCGTTTGATATGCAGAACCAGCGAAATCTTGGTTTTCGTGGGGTTTCAAGCTGAGATATGAATTTTTTTACGATAATCTTGGTGAGACTTCTGTCCGAAGTATGCTTAATCATCGAGATCGCTCTATTCGAGATATTTAATGCGAGAAACACGTTATCTGGTGTTTTCACCACTCCACAGTGCGTATGATATGCAGAACCGACGATATCTTGGTTTTCGTGGGGTTTCAAGCTCAGATATGCATTTTCTGCGATAATCTTGGTGAGACTTCTGTCCGAAGTATGCAGAGTCATCGAGATCGTACTTTTCGAGCTATTTAATGCGACAAACACGTTTTCTGGGGTTTTCACCACTCCACAGTTCGTTGGATATGCAGAACAGGAGATATCTTGGTTTTCGCGGGGTTTCTAGCAGAGATATGCATTTTCTGCGATAATCTTGGTGAGACCTCTGTCCGAAGTATGCAGAAACATCGAGATCGCTCTTTTCGACCTATTTAATGCGAGAAACACGTTATCTGGTGTTTTCACCACTCCGCAGTGCGTTTGATATGCAGAACCGACGATATCTTGGTTTTCGTGGGGTTTCAAGCTCAGATATGCATTTTCTGCGATAATCTTGTTGAGACTTCTGTCCGAAGTATGCAGAGTCATCGAGATCGCTCTTTTCGAGCTATTTAATGCGAGAAACAAATTATCTGGTGTTTTCACCACTCCGCAGTGCGTTTGATATGCAGAACCGACGATATCTTGGTTTTCGTGGGGTTTCAAGCTCAGATATGCATTTTCTGCGATAATCTTGGTGAAACGTCTGTCCGAAGTATGCAGAAACATCAAGAGCGCTCTTTTCGAGCTATTTAATGCGAGGAACACGTTATCTGGTGTTTTCAGCACTCCACAGTGCGATTGATATGCAGAACCAGCGATATCTTGGTTTTCGTGGGGATTCAAGCTGAGATATGCAATTTCTGCGATAATCTAGCTGAGACTTCTGTCCGAAGTATGCTTAATCATCGAGATCGCTCTTTTCGAGCTATTTAATGCGAGAAACAAGTTATCTGGTGTTTTCACCACTCCGCAGTGCGTTTGATATGCAGGACCGACGATATCTTGGTTTTCGTGGGGTTTCAAGCTCAGATATGCATTTTCTGCGATAATCTTGGTAAAACGTCTGTCCCAAGTACGCAGAGTCATCGAGATCGCTCGTTTCGATCTATTTAATGCCAGAAACACGTTATCAGGTGTTTTCACCACTCCACAGTGCGTATGATATGCAGAACCGGCGATATCGTGGTTTTCGTGGGGTTTCAAGCTGAGATATGCATTATCTGCGATAATCTTGGTGAGACTTCTGTCCGAAGTGTGCAGAACCATCGAGATCGCTCTTTTCGAGCTATTTAATGCGAGAAACAAGTTATCTGGAGTTTTTACCACTCCACAGTGCGTTTTATATGCATAACCGGAGATATCCTGGTTTTCGTGGGGTTTCAAGCTGAGATATGCAATTTCTGCGATAATCTAGGTGAGACTTCTGTCCGAAGTATGCTTAACCATCGAGATCGCTCGTTTCGAGCTATTTAATGCGAGAAACATGTTATCTGGTGTTTTCACCACTCCACAGTGCGAATGATATGCAGAACCGACGATATCTTGGTTTTCGTGGGGTTTCAAGCTGAGATATGCAATTTCTGCGATAATCTTGGTGAGACTTCTGTCCGAAGTATGCTTAATCATCGAGATCGCTCTATTCGAGCTATTTAATGCGAGAAACACGTTGTCTGGTGTTTTCACCACTCCAGAGTTGGTTTGATATGCAGAACCGGCGATGTTTGGTTTTCGTCGTTTTTCAAGCTGAGATATGCATTTTCTACGATAATCTTGGTGAAACGTCTGTCCGAAGTATGCAGAAACATCAAGAGCGCTCTTTTCGAGCTATTTAATGCCAGGAACACGTTATCTGGTGTTTTCAGCACTCCACAGTGCGTTTGATATGCAGAACCAGCGATATCTTGGTTTTCGTGGGGATTCAAGCTGAGATATGCAATTTCTGCGATAATCTAGGTGAGACTTCTGTCCGAAGTATGCTTAATCATCGAGATCGCTCTATTCGAGCTATTTAATGCGAGAAACACGTTATCTGGTGTTTTCAGCACTCCACAGTGCGTTTGATATGCAGAACCAGCGATATCTTGGTTTTCGTGGGGTTCAAGCTCAGATATGCATTTTCTGCGATAATCTTGGTGAGACTTCAGTCCGAAGTATGCAGAGTCATCGAGATCGTACTTTTCGAGCTATTTAATGCGAGAAACATGTTATCTGGTGTTTTCACCACTCCACAGTGCGTATGATATGCAGAACCGACGATATCTTGGTTTTCGTGGTGTTTCAAGCTCAGATATGCATTTTCTCCGATAATCTTGGTGAGACTTCTGTCCGAAGTATGCAGAGTCATCGAGATCGTACTTTTCGAGCTATTTAATGCGACAAACACGTTTTCTGGGGTTTTCACCACTCCGCAGTTCGTTGGATATGCAGAACAGGAGATATCTTGGTTTTCGTGGGATTTCTAGCAGAGATATGCATTTTCTGCGATAATCTTGGTGAGACTTCTGTCCGAAGTATGCAGAGTCATCGAGATCGTACTTTTCGAGCTATTTAATGCGAGAAACACGTTTTCTGGGGATTTCACCACTCCACAGTTCGTTGGATATGCAGAACCAGCGAAACCATGGTTTTCGTGGGGTTTCAAGCTGAGATATGCATTTTTTACGATAATCTTGGTGAGACTTCAGTCCGAAGTATGCAGAGTCATCGAGATCGTACTTTTCGAGCTATTTAATGCGAGAAACATGTTATCTGGTGTTTTCACCACTCCACAGTGCGTATGATATGCAGAACCGACGATATCTTGGTTTTCGTGGTGTTTCAAGCTGAGATATGCATTTTTTACGATAATCTTGGTGAGACTTCTGTCCGAAGTATGCTTAATCATCCAGATCGCTCTATTCGAGCTATTTAATGCGAGAAACACGTTATCTGGTGTTTTCACCACTCCACAGTGCGTATGATATGCAGAACCGACGATATCTTGGTTTTCGTGGGGTTTCAAGCTGAGATATGCATTTTCTGCGATAATCTTGGTGAGACTTCTGTCCGAAGTATGCAGAGTCATCGAGATCGCTCTTTTCGAGCTATTTAATGCGAGAAACAAGTTATCTGGTGTTTTCACCATTCCACAGTGCGTTTGATATGCAGAACCAGCGAAACCTTGGTTTTCGTGGGGTTTCAAGCTGAGATATGCATTTTTTACGATAATCTTGGTGAGACTTCTGTCCGAAGTATGCTTAATCATCCAGATCGCTCTATTCGAGCTATTTAATGCGAGAAACACGTATTCTGGTGGTTTTCACCACTCCACAGTGCGTTTGATATGCAGAAGCGGCGACATCTTGATTTTCGTGAGATTTCAAGCTGAGGTATGCATTTTCTGCGATAATCTTGGTGAGACTTCTGTCAGAAGTATGCAGAATCATCTAGATCGCCCGTTTCGAGCTATCTAATGCGAAAAAACTAGTTTTCTGGTGCATTCAACATTCCACAGTGCGTTTGATTTGCAGAACCGGCGACATCTTAGATTTCGTCGGGTTTCAAGCTGAGATATGCATTATCTACAATAATCTTGGTGAGACTTCAGTCAGAAGTATGCAGAATCATCTAGATCGCTCCTTTCGAGATACGTAATGCGAAAAAACAAGTTTTCTGGTGTTGTCAACATTCCACAGTGCGTTTTATATGCAGAACCGGCGATATCTTGATTTTCGTGGTGTTTCCAGCTGAGATATGCATTTTCTGCGATAATCTGGGTGAGTCATCTGTCAGAAGTATGCAGAATCATCGAGATCCCTCTTTTTTGAGCTATTTAATGCGAGAAACACGTTATCTGATGTTTTCACGACTCCACAGTGCGTTTGATATGCAGAACCGGCGACATCTTGATTTTCGTGAGATTTCAACCTGAGATATGCATTTTCGTCGATAATCTTGGTGAGTCTTCTGTCAGTAGTATGCAGAATCATCGAGACCGCTCTTTTCGAGCTATTTAATGCGAGAAACACGTTTTCTGGTGTATTCACCACTCCACAGTACGTTTGACATGCAGAACCGGAGATATCTTGGTTTCGGTCGGGTTTCAAGCTGAGATATGCATTTTGTGCGATAATATTGGGGAGACTTCAGACAGAAGTATGCAGAATCATTGAGATCACACTTTTCGAGCTATTTAATGCGAGAAACACGTTATCTGGGGTTTTCACTACTCCACAGTTGGTTTGATATGCAGAACCGGAGATAATTTGGTTTTCGTGGGGTTTCAAGCTGAGATATGCATTTTCTGCGATAATCTTGGTGAGAGTTCTGTCCGAAGTATGCAGAATCATCGGGATCGCTCTTTTCGAGCTATTTAATGCGAGGAACACGTTTTCTGGCGTTTTCACCACTCCACAGTGCGTTTGATATGTAGAGCCGCCGATAACTTGGTTTTCGTGGGGTTTCCAGCTGAAATATGCATTTTGTGCGATAATATTGGGGAGACTTCAGACAGAAGTATGCAGAATCATCGAGATCACACTTTTCGAGCTATTTAATGCGAGAAACACGTTATCTGGTGTTTTCACTACTCCACAGTTGGTTTGATATGCAGAACCGGAGATAATTTGGTTTTCGTGGGGTTTCAAGCTGAGATATGCATTTTCTGCGATAATCTTGGTGAGACTTCTGTCCGTAGTATGCAGAATCATCGCGATCGCTCTTATCGAGCTATTTAATGCGAGAAACACGTTATCTGGTGTTTTCAGCACTCCACAGTGCGTTTGATATGCAGAACCGGCGACATCTTGATGTTCGTGAGGTTTCAAGCTGAGATATGCATTTTCTGCGATAATATTGGTGAGACTTCTGTCCGAAGTATGCAGAATCATCGATATCGCTCTTTTAGAGCTATTTAATGCGAGCAACACGTTATGTGGTGTATTCACCACTCCACAGTACGTTAGACATGCAGAACCGGAGGTATCTTCGTTTCGGTCGGGTTTCAAGCTGAGGTATGCATTTTCTACGACAATATTGGTGCGACCTCTGTCAGAAGTATGCAGAACCTTCGAGAACGCTCTTTTCGAGCTACTTAATGCGAGAAACACGTTTTCTGGTGTTTTCACCACCCCACAGTGCGTTTGATATGCAGAACCGGCGACATCGTGGTTTTCGTCGGGTTTCAAGCTGAGATATGCATTTTCTGCGATAATATTGGTGAGACTTCTGTCCGAAGTATGCAGAATCATCGATATCGCTCTTTTCGAGCTATTTAATGCGAGAAACACGTTGTCTGGTGTTTTGACCACTCCACAGTGCGTTTGATATGTAGAGCCGCCGATAACTTGGTTTTCGTGGGGTTTCCAGCTGAAATATGCATTTTCTGCGATAATCTTGGTGTTTCATCTATGAGAAGTATGCAGAATCATCGAGAACGCTCCTTTCGAGCTAGTTAATGCGAGAGACACGTTAACTGGTGTTTTCACCACTCCACAGTGCGTATGATATGCAGAACCGGCGATATCTTGGTTTTCGTGGGGTTTCCAGCTGAGACATACATTTTCTGCGATAATCTTGGTGAGTCTTCTGTCAGAAGTATGCAGAATCTTCGAGATGGCTCTATTCGAGCTATTTAATGCGAGAAACACGTTATCTGGTTGTTTTCACCACTCCACAGTGCGTTTGATATGCAGAACTGGCGACATCTTGGATTTCGTCGGGATTCAAGCTGAGATATGCATTTTCTACGATAATCTTGGTGAGACTTCTGTCAGAAGTTTGCAGAATCATCTAGATCGCTCGTTTCGAGATATTTAATGCGAAAAAACAAGTTTTCTGGTGTTTTCACCACTCCACAGTGCGTCTGATATGCAGAACCGGCGATATCTTGGTTTTCGTGGGGTTTCCAGCTGAGACATACATTTTCTGCGATAATCTTGGTGAGTCTTCTGTCAGAAGTATGCAGAATCTTCGAGATGGCTCTATTCGAGCTATTTAATGCGAGAAACACGTTATCTGGTTGTTTTCACCACTCCACAGTGCGTTTGATATGCAGAACCGGCGACATCTTGATTTTCGTGGGGTTTCTAGCTGAGATATGCATTTTCTGCGAAAATATTGGTGAGAAATCTGTCCGAAGTATGCTTAATCATCGAGATCGCTCGTTTCCAGCTATTTAATGCGAGAAACACGTTATCTGGTGTTTTCACCACTCCACAGTTGGTTTGATATGCAGAACCGGCGATGTTTGGTTTTCGTCGGGTTTCAAGTTGAGATATGCTTTTTCTACGATAATCTTGGTGAAACATCTGTCCGAAGTATGCAGAAACATCAAGAGCGCTCTTTTCGAGCTATTTAATGCGAGAAACACGTTTTCTGGGGTTTTCACCACACCACAGTTCGTTGGATGTGCAGAACCGGAGATATCTTGGTTTTCGCGGGGTTTCTAGCAGAGATATGCATTTTCTGCGATAATCATGGAGAGACTTCTGTCCGAATTAGGCTGAATCATCGAGATCGCTCTTTTCGAGCTAGTTAATGCGAGAAAAACCTTGTCAGGGGTTTTCACCACTCCACAGTGCGTTTGATATGCAGAACCAGCGATATCTTGGCTTTCGTTGGGTTTCAAGCTGAGATATGCATTTTTTACGATAATCTTGGTGAGACTTCTGTCCGAAGTATGCAGAAAAATCGAGAGCGCTCTTTTCGAGCTATTTAATGCGAGAAACACGTTTTCTGGGGTTTTCACCACACCTCTGTTCGTTGGATATGCAGAACCGGAGATATCTTGGTTTTCCTGGGGTTTCAAGCTGAGATATGCATTTTCTGCGATAATCTTGGTGAGACTTCTGTCCGAAGTATGCAGAATCATCGGGATCGCTCTTTTCGAGCTATTTAATGCGAGGAACACGTTTTCTGGCGTTTTCACCACTCCACAGTGCGTTTGATATGTAGAGCCGCCGATAACTTGGTTTTCGTGGGGTTTCCAGCTGAAATATGCATTTTGTGCGATAATATTGGGGAGACTTCGGACAGAAGTATGCAGAATCATCGAGATCACACTTTTCGAGCTATTTAATGCGAGAAACACGTTATCTGGTGTTTTCTCCACTCCACAGTGCGTTTGATATGCAGAACCAGCGATATCTTGGCTTTCGTTGGGTTTCAAGCTGAGATATGCATTTTTTACGATAATCTTGGTGAGACTTCTGTCCGAAGTATGCAGAAAAATCGAGAGCGCTCTTTTCGAGCTATTTAATGCGAGAAACACGTTTTCTGGGGTTTTCACCACACCTCTGTTCGTTGGATATGCAGAACCGGAGATATCTTGGTTTTCGTCGGGTTTCAAGTTGAGATATGCATTTTCTACGATAATCTTGGTGAAACATCTGTCCGAAGTATGCAGAATCATCAAGATCGCTCTTTTCGAGCTATTTAATGCGAAAAAACAAGTTTTCTGGTGTTTTCACCACTCCACAGTGCGTTTGATATGCAGAACCGGCGACATCTTGGATTTCGTCGGGGTTCAAGCTGAGATATGCAATTCCTGCGATAATCTTGGTGAGACTTCTGTCCGAAGTATGCTGAATCATCGAGATCGCTCGTTTCGAGCTATTTAATGCGAGAAACACGTTATCTGGTGTTTTCTCCACTCCACAGTGCGTATGATGTGCAGAACCAACGATATCCTGCTTTTCGTGGGGTTTCAAGCTCAGATATGCATTTTGTGCGATAATATTGGGGAGACTTCAGACAGAAGTATGCAGAATCATTGAGATCACACTTTTCGAGCTATTTAATGCGAGAAACACGTTATCTGGGGTTTTCACTACTCCACAGTTGGTTTGATATGCAGAACCGGAGATAATTTGGTTTTCGTGGGGTTTCAAGCTGAGATATGCATTTTCTGCGATAATCTTGGTGAGAGTTCTGTCCGTAGTATGCAGAATCATCGCGATCGCTCTTATCGAGCTATTTAATGCGAGAAACACGTTATCTGGTGTTTTCAGCACTCCACAGTGCGTTTGATATGCAGAACCGGCGACATCTTGATGTTCGTGAGGTTTCAAGCTGAGATATGCATTTTCTGCGATAATATTGGTGAGACTTCTGTCCGAAGTATGCAGAATCATCTAGATCGCTCGTTTGGAGCTATTTAATGCGAGAAACACGTTATCTGGTGTTTTCACCACTCCACAGTGCGTTTGATATGCAGAACCGGCGACATCTTGATTTTCGTGGTGTTTCCAGCTGGGATATGCATTTTCTGCGATAATCTTGGTGAGACTTCTGTCCGAAGTATGCAGAATCATCGGGATCGCTCTTTTCGAGCTATTTAATGCGAGGAACACGTTTTCTGGCGTTTTCACCACTCCACAGTGCGTTTGATATGTAGAGCCGCCGATAACTTGGTTTTCGTGGGGTTTCCAGCTGAAATATGCATTTTGTGCGATAATATTGGGGAGACTTCAGACAGAAGTATGCAGAATCATCGAGATCACACTTTTCGAGCTATTTAATGCGAGAAACACGTTATCTGGTGTTTTCACTACTCCACAGTTGGTTTGATATGCAGAACCGGAGATAATTTGGTTTTCGTGGGGTTTCAAGCTGAGATATGCATTTTCTGCGATAATCTTGGTGAGACTTCTGTCCGTAGTATGCAGAATCATCGCGATCGCTCTTATCGAGCTATTTAATGCGAGAAACACGTTATCTGGTGTTTTCAGCACTCCACAGTGCGTTTGATATGCAGAACCGGCGACATCTTGATGTTCGTGAGGTTTCAAGCTGAGATATGCATTTTCTGCGATAATATTGGTGAGACTTCTGTCCGAAGTATGCAGAATCATCGATATCGCTCTTTTAGAGCTATTTAATGCGAGCAACACGTTATGTGGTGTATTCACCACTCCACAGTACGTTAGACATGCAGAACCGGAGGTATCTTCGTTTCGGTCGGGTTTCAAGCTGAGGTATGCATTTTCTACGACAATATTGGTGCGACCTCTGTCAGAAGTATGCAGAACCTTCGAGAACGCTCTTTTCGAGCTACTTAATGCGAGAAACACGTTTTCTGGTGTTTTCACCACCCCACAGTGCGTTTGATATGCAGAACCGGCGACATCGTGGTTTTCGTCGGGTTTCAAGCTGAGATATGCATTTTCTGCGATAATATTGGTGAGACTTCTGTCCGAAGTATGCAGAATCATCGATATCGCTCTTTTCGAGCTATTTAATGCGAGAAACACGTTGTCTGGTGTTTTGACCACTCCACAGTGCGTTTGATATGTAGAGCCGCCGATAACTTGGTTTTCGTGGGGTTTCCAGCTGAAATATGCATTTTCTGCGATAATCTTGGTGTTTCATCTATGAGAAGTATGCAGAATCATCGAGAACGCTCCTTTCGAGCTAGTTAATGCGAGAGACACGTTAACTGGTGTTTTCACCACTCCACAGTGCGTATGATGTGCAGAACCGACGATATCCTGGTTTTCGTGGGGTTTCAAGCTCAGATATGCATTTTCTGCGATAATATTGGTGAGACTTCAGACGGAAGTATGCAGAATCATCTAGATCACTCTTTTCGAGCTATTTAATGCGAGAAACACGTTATCCGGTGTTTTCACCACTCCACAGTGGGTTTGATATGCAGAACTGGCGACATCTTGGATTTCGTCGGGATTCAAGCTGAGATATGCATTTTCTACGATAATCTTGATGAGACTTCTGTCAGAAGTTTGCAGAATCATCTAGATCGCTCGTTTCGAGATATTTAATGCGAAAAAACAAGTTTTCTGGTGTTTTCACCACTCCACAGTGCGTCTGATATGCAGAACCGGCGATATCTTGGTTTTCGTGGGGTTTCCAGCTGAGACATACATTTTCTGCGATAATCTTGGTGAGTCTTCTGTCAGAAGTATGCAGAATCTTCGAGATGGCTCTATTCGAGCTATTTAATGCGAGAAACACGTTATCTGGTTGTTTTCACCACTCCACAGTGCGTTTGATATGCAGAACCGGCGACATCTTGATTTTCGTGGGGTTTCTAGCTGAGATATGCATTTTCTGCGAAAATATTGGTGAGACTTCTGTCCGAAGTATGCGGAGTCATCGAGATCGTACTTTTCGAGCTATTTAATGCGAGAAACACGTTTTCTGGGGTTTTCACCACTTCACAGTTGGTTTGATATGCAGAACCGGAGATAATTTGGTTTTCGTGGGGTTTCAAGCTGAGATATGCATTTTCTGCGATAATCTTGGTGAGACTTCTGTCCGTAGTATGCAGAATCATCGCGATCGCTCTTATCGAGCTATTTAATGCGAGAAACACGTTATCTGGTGTTTTCAGCACTCCACAGTGCGTTTGATATGCAGAACCGGCGACATCTTGATGTTCGTGAGGTTTCAAGCTGAGATATGCATTTTCTGCGATAATATTGGTGAGACTTCTGTCCGAAGTATGCAGAATCATCGATATCGCTCTTTTAGAGCTATTTAATGCGAGCAACACGTTATGTGGTGTATTCACCACTCCACAGTACGTTAGACATGCAGAACCGGAGGTATCTTCGTTTCGGTCGGGTTTCAAGCTGAGGTATGCATTTTCTACGACAATATTGGTGCGACCTCTGTCAGAAGTATGCAGAACCTTCGAGAACGCTCTTTTCGAGCTACTTAATGCGAGAAACACGTTTTCTGGTGTTTTCACCACCCCACAGTGCGTTTGATATGCAGAACCGGCGACATCGTGGTTTTCGTCGGGTTTCAAGCTGAGATATGCATTTTCTGCGATAATATTGGTGAGACTTCTGTCCGAAGTATGCAGAATCATCGATATCGCTCTTTTCGAGCTATTTAATGCGAGAAACACGTTGTCTGGTGTTTTGACCACTCCACAGTGCGTTTGATATGTAGAGCCGCCGATAACTTGGTTTTCGTGGGGTTTCCAGCTGAAATATGCATTTTCTGCGATAATCTTGGTGTTTCATCTATGAGAAGTATGCAGAATCATCGAGAACGCTCCTTTCGAGCTAGTTAATGCGAGAGACACGTTAACTGGTGTTTTCACCACTCCACAGTGCGTATGATGTGCAGAACCGACGATATCCTGGTTTTCGTGGGGTTTCAAGCTCAGATATGCATTTTCTGCGATAATATTGGTGAGACTTCAGACGGAAGTATGCAGAATCATCTAGATCACTCTTTTCGAGCTATTTAATGCGAGAAACACGTTATCCGGTGTTTTCACCACTCCACAGTGGGTTTGATATGCAGAACTGGCGACATCTTGGATTTCGTCGGGATTCAAGCTGAGATATGCATTTTCTACGATAATCTTGATGAGACTTCTGTCAGAAGTTTGCAGAATCATCTAGATCGCTCGTTTCGAGATATTTAATGCGAAAAAACAAGTTTTCTGGTGTTTTCACCACTCCACAGTGCGTCTGATATGCAGAACCGGCGATATCTTGGTTTTCGTGGGGTTTCCAGCTGAGACATACATTTTCTGCGATAATCTTGGTGAGTCTTCTGTCAGAAGTATGCAGAATCTTCGAGATGGCTCTATTCGAGCTATTTAATGCGAGAAACACGTTATCTGGTTGTTTTCACCACTCCACAGTGCGTTTGATATGCAGAACCGGCGACATCTTGATTTTCGTGGGGTTTCTAGCTGAGATATGCATTTTCTGCGAAAATATTGGTGAGACTTCTGTCCGAAGTATGCGGAGTCATCGAGATCGTACTTTTCGAGCTATTTAATGCGAGAAACACGTTTTCTGGGGTTTTCACCACTTCACAGTTGGTTTGATATGCAGAACCGGCGATGTTTGGTTTTCGTCGGGTTTCAAGCTGAGGTATGCAATTCCTGCGATAATCTTGGTGAGACTTCTGTCCGAAGTATGCTGAATCATCGAGATCGCTCGTTTCGAGCTATTTAATGCGAGAAACACGTTATCTGGTGTTTTCTCCACTCCACAGTGCGTATGATGTGCAGAACCAACGATATCCTGCTTTTCGTGGGGTTTCAAGCTCAGATATGCATTTTGTGCGATAATATTGGGGAGACTTCAGACAGAAGTATGCAGAATCATCGATATCGCTCTTTTCGAGCTACTTAATGCGAGAAACACGTTTTCTGGTGTTTTCACCACCCCACAGTGCGTTTGATATGCAAAACCGGAGATATCTTGGTTTTCGTGGGGTTTCAAGCTGAGATATGCATTTTCTGCAATAATCTTGTTGAGACTTCTGTCCGAAGTATGCAGAAAAATCGAGAGCGCTCTTTTCGAGCTATTTAATGCGAGAAACACGTTTTCTGGGGTTTTCACCACACCTCTGTTCGTTGGATATGCAGAACCGGAGATATCTTGGTTTTCCTGGGGTTTCAAGCTGAGATATGCATTTTCTGCGACAATCTTGGTGAGACTTCAGTCCGAAGTATGCAGAATCATCGGGATCACTCTTATCGAGCTATTTAATGCGAGAAACACGTTTTCTGGCGATTTCACCACACCACTGTTCGGTGGACATGCAGAACCGGAGATATCTTGGTTTTCGTGGGGTGTCAAGCTGAAATATGCATTTTCTGCGATAATCTTGGCGAGACTTCTGTCCGATGTATGCAGAAACATCGAGATCGATCTTTTCGAGCTATTTAATGCGAGAAACACGTTATCCGGTGTTTTCACCACTCCACAGTGGGTTTGATATGCAGAACCGGCGACATCTTGATTTTCGTGGGGTTTCTATCTGAGATATGCATTTTCTGCGAAAATATTGGTGAGACTTCTGTCCGAAGTATGCAGAGTCATCGAGATCGTACTTTTCGAGCTATTTAATGCGAGAAACACGTTTTCTGGGGTTTTCACCACTCCACAGTTGGTTTGATATGCAGAACCGGCGATGTTTGGTTTTCGTCGGGTTTCAAGTTGAGATATGCATTTTCTACGATAATCTTGGAGAAACATCTGTCCGAAGTATGCAGAATCATCAAGATCGCTCTTTTCGAGCTATTTAATGCGAAAAAACAAGTTTTCTGGTGTTTTCACCACTCCACAGTGCGTTTGATATGCAGAACCGGCGACATCTTGGATTTCGTCGGGGTTCAAGCTGAGATATGCAATTCCTGCGATAATCTTGGTGAGAAATCTGTCCGAAGTATGCTTAATCATCGAGATCGCTCGTTTCCAGCTATTTAATGCGAGAAACACGTTATCTGGTGTTTTCACCACTCCACAGTGCGTGTGATATGCAGAACCGACGATATCCTGGTTTTCGTGGGGTTTCAAGCTCAGATGTGCATTTTCTGCGATAATCTTGGTGAGAAATCTGTCCGAAGTATGCTTAACCATCGAGATCGCTCGTTTCCAGCTATTTAATGCGAGAAACACGTTATCTGGTGTTTTCACCACTCCACAGTTGGTTTGATATGCAGAACCGGCGATGTTTGGTTTTCGTCGGGTTTCAAGTTGAGATATGCTTTTTCTACGATAATCTTGGTGAAACATCTGTCCGAAGTATGCAGAAACATCAAGAGCGCTCTTTTCGAGCTATTTAATGCGAGAAACACGTTTTCTGGGGTTTTCACCACACCACAGTTCGTTGGATGTGCAGAACCGGAGATATCTTGGTTTTCGCGGGGTTTCTAGCAGAGATATGCATTTTCTGCGATAATCATGGAGAGACTTCTGTCCGAATTAGGCTGAATCATCGAGATCGCTCTTTTCGAGCTAGTTAATGCGAGAAAAACCTTGTCAGGGGTTTTCACCACTCCACAGTGCGTTTGATATGCAGAACCAGCGATATCTTGGCTTTCGTTGGGTTTCAAGCTGAGATATGCATTTTTTACGATAATCTTGGTGAGACTTCTGTCCGAAGTATGCAGAATCATCGAGATCGCTCTTTTCGAGCTATTTGATGCGAGAAACACGTTAACTGGTGTTTCCACCACTCCACAGTGCGTTTGATATGCAGAACCGGCGACATCTTGGATTTCGTCGGGGTTCAAGCTGAGATATGCATTTTCTACGATAATCTTGGTGAGACTTCTGTCAGAAGTATGCAGAATCATCGGGATCGCTTTTTTCGAGATATCTAATGCGAGAAACACGTTATCTGGTGTTTTCACCACTCCGCAGTGCGTTTGATATGTAGAACCAGCGATATCTGGGTTTTCGTGGGGTTTCAAGCTGAGATATGCATTTTCTGCGATAATCTTGGTGAGACTTCTGTCCGAAGTATGCAGAAACATCGAGAGCGCTCTTTTCGAGCTATTTAATGCGAGAAACACGTCTTCTGGGGTTTTCACCACACCACAGTTCGTTGGATATGCAGAACCGGAGATATCTTGGTTTTCGTGGGGTTTCAAGCTGAGATATGCATTTTCTGCAATAATCTTGTTGAGACTTCTGTCCGAAGTATGCAGAAAAATCGAGAGCGCTCTTTTCGAGCTATTTAATGCGAGAAACACGTTTTCTGGGGTTTTCACCACACCACTGTTCGTTGGATATGCAGAACCGGAGATATCTTGGTTTTCGTAGGGTTTCAAGCTGAAATATGCATTTTCTGCGATAATCTTGGTGAGACTTCTGTCCGATGTATGCAGAATCATCGAGATCGCTCTTTTCGAGCTATTTAATGCGAGAGACACGTTAACTGGTGTTTTCACCACTCCACAGTGCGTATGATGTGCAGAACCGACGATATCCTGGTTTTCGTGGGGTTTCAAGCTCAGATATGCATTTTCTGCGATAATATTGGTGAGACTTCAGACAGAAGTATGCAGAATCATCTAGATCACTCTTTTCGAGCTATTTAATGCGAGAAACACGTTATCCGATGTTTTCACCACTCCACAGTGGGTTTGATATGCAGAACTGGCGACATCTTGGATTTCGTCGGGTTTCAAGCTGAGATATGCATTTTCTACGATAATCTTGATGAGACTTCTGTCAGAAGTTTGCAGAATCATCTAGATCGCTCGTTTCGAGATATTTAATGCGAAAAAACAAGTTTTCTGGTGTTTTCACCACTCCACAGTGCGTCTGATATGCAGAACCGGCGATATCTTGGTTTTCGTGGGGTTTCCAGCTGAGACATACATTTTCTGCGATGATCTTGGTGAGTCTTCTGTCAGAAGTATGCAGAATCTTCGATATCGCTCTATTCGAGCTATTTAATGCGAGAAACACGTTATCTGGTGTTTTCACTACTCCACAGTTGGTTTGATATGCAGAACCGGAGATAATTTGGTTTTCGTGGGGTTTCAAGCTGAGATATGCATTTTCTGCGATAATCTTGGTGAGACTTCTGTCCGTAGTATGCAGAATCATCGCGATCGCTCTTATCGAGCTATTTAATGCGAGAAACACGTTATCTGGTGTTTTCAGCACTCCACAGTGCGTTTGATATGCAGAACCGGCGACATCTTGATGTTCGTGAGGTTCCAAGCTGAGATATGCATTTTCTGCGATAATATTGGTGATACTTCTGTCCGAAGTATGCAGAATCATCTAGATCGCTCGTTTGGAGCTATTTAATGCGAGAAACACGTTATCTGGTGTTTTCACCACTCCACAGTGCGTTTGATATGCAGAACCGGCGACATCTTGATTTTCGTGGTGTTTCCAGCTGGGATATGCATTTTCTGCGATAATCTTGGTGAGACTTCAGTCAGAAGTATGCAGAAAAATCGAGAGCGCTCTTTTCGAGCTATTTAATGCGAGAAACACGTTTTCTGGGGTTTTCACCACACCTCTGTTCGTTGGATATGCAGAACCGGAGATATCTTGGTTTTCCTGGGGTTTCAAGCTGAGATATGCATTTTCTGCGATAATCTTCGTGAGACTTCTGTCCGAAGTATGCAGAATCATCGGGATCGCTCTTTTCGAGCTATTTAATGCGAGGAACACGTTTTCTGGCGTTTTCACCACTCCACAGTGCGTTTGATATGTAGAGCCGCCGATAACTTGGTTTTCGTGGGGTTTCCAGCTGAAATATGCATTTTGTGCGATAATATTGGGGAGACTTCAGACAGAAGTATGCAGAATCATCGAGATCACACTTTTCGAGCTATTTAATGCGAGAAACACGTTATCTGGTGTTTTCACTACTCCACAGTTGGTTTGATATGCAGAACCGGAGATAATTTGGTTTTCGTGGGGTTTCAAGCTGAGATATGCATTTTCTGCGATAATCTTGGTGAGACTTCTGTCCGTAGTATGCAGAATCATCGCGATCGCTCTTATCGAGCTATTTAATGCGAGAAACACGTTATCTGGTGTTTTCAGCACTCCACAGTGCGTTTGATATGCAGAACCGGCGACATCTTGATGTTCGTGAGGTTTCAAGCTGAGATATGCATTTTCTGCGATAATATTGGTGAGACTTCTGTCCGAAGTATGCAGAATCATCGATATCGCTCTTTTAGAGCTATTTAATGCGAGCAACACGTTATGTGGTGTATTCACCACTCCACAGTACGTTAGACATGCAGAACCGGAGGTATCTTCGTTTCGGTCGGGTTTCAAGCTGAGGTATGCATTTTCTACGACAATATTGGTGAGACCTCTGTCAGAAGTATGCAGAACCTTCGAGAACGCTCTTTTCGAGCTACTTAATGCGAGAAACACGTTTTCTGGTGTTTTCACCACCCCACAGTGCGTTTGATATGCAGAACCGGCGAAATCGTGGTTTTCGTCGGGTTTCAAGCTGAGATATGCATTTTCTGCGATAATATTGCTGAGACTTCTGTCCGAAGTATGCAGAATCATCGATATCGCTCTTTTCGAGCTATTTAATGCGAGAAACACGTTGTCTGGTGTTTTGACCACTCCACAGTGCGTCTGATATGCAGAACCGGCGATATCTTGGTTTTCGTGGGGTTTCCAGCTGAGACATAGATTTTCTGCGATAATCTTGGTGAGTCTTCTGTCAGAAGTATGCAGAATCTTCGAGATCGCTCTATTCGAGCTATTTAATGCGAGAAACACGTTATCTGGTTGTTTTCACCACTCCACAGTGCGTTTGATATGCAGAACCGGCGACATCTTGATTTTCGTGGGGTTTCTAGCTGAGATATGCATTTTCTGCGAAAATATTGGTGAGTCTTCTGTCCGAAGTATGCAGAGTCATCGAGATCGTACTTTTCGAGCTATTTAATGCGAGAAACACGTTTTCTGGGGTTTTCACCACTCCACAGTTGGTTTGATATGCAGAACCGGCGATGTTTGGTTTTCGTCGGGTTTCAAGTTGAGATATGCATTTTCTACGATAATCTTGGTGAAACATCTGTCCGAAGTATGCAGAATCATCAAGATCGCTCTTTTCGAGCTATTTAATGCGAAAAAACAAGTTTTCTGGTGTTTTCACCACTCCACAGTGCGTTTGATATGCAGAACCGGCGACATCTTGGATTTCGTCGGGGTTCAAGCTGAGATATGCAATTCCTGCGATAATCTTGGTGAGACTTCTGTCCGAAGTATGCTGAATCATCGAGATCGCTCGTTTCGAGCTATTTAATGCGAGAAACACGTTATCTGGTGTTTTCTCCACTCCACAGTGCGTATGATGTGCAGAACCAACGATATCCTGCTTTTCGTGGGGTTTCAAGCTCAGATATGCATTTTGTGCGATAATATTGGGGAGACTTCAGACAGAAGTATGCAGAATCATCGAGATCACACTTTTCGAGCTATTTAATGCGAGAAACACGTTATCTGGGGTTTTCACTACTCCACAGTTGGTTTGATATGAAGAACCGGAGATAATTTGGTTTTCGTGGGGTTTCAAGCTGAGATATGCATTTTCTGCGATAATCTTGGTGAGACTTCTGTCCGTAGTATGCAGAATCATCGCGATCGCTCTTATCGAGCTATTTAATGCGAGAAACACGTTATCTGGTGTTTTCAGCACTCCACAGTGCGTTTGATATGCAGAACCGGCGACATCTTGATGTTCGTGAGGTTTCAAGCTGAGATATGCATTTTCTGCGATAATAT
The DNA here is from genome assembly GCA_951804975.1 of Anthophora plumipes. Classification (NCBI taxonomy): domain Eukaryota; kingdom Metazoa; phylum Arthropoda; class Insecta; order Hymenoptera; family Apidae; genus Anthophora; species Anthophora plumipes. The sequence continues at coordinate 834,938 of CATORF010000171.1, read as the reverse complement.
TGGTGAGACTTCTGTCCGTAGTATGCAGAATCATCGCGATCGCTCTTATCGAGCTATTTAATGCGAGAAACACGTTATCTGGTGTTTTCACCACTCCACAGTTGGTTTGATATGCAGAACCGGCGATGTTTGGTTTTCGACGGGTTTCAAGTTGAGATATGCTTTTTCTACGATAATCTTGGTGAAACATCTGTCCGAAGTATGCAGAAACATCAAGAGCGCTCTTTTCGAGCTATTTAATGCGAGAAACACGTTTTCTGGGGTTTTCACCACACCACAGTTCGTTGGATGTGCAGAACCGGAGATATCTTGGTTTTCGCGGGGTTTCTAGCAGAGATATGCATTTTCTGCGATAATCATGGAGAGACTTCTGTCCGAATTAGGCTGAATCATCGAGATCGCTCTTTTCGAGCTAGTTAATGCGAGAAAAACCTTGTCAGGGGTTTTCACCACTCCACAGTGCGTTTGATATGCAGAACCAGCGATATCTTGGCTTTCGTTGGGTTTCAAGCTGAGATATGCATTTTTTACGATAATCTTGGTGAGACTTCTGTCCGAAGTATGCAGAATCATCGAGATCGCTCTTTTCGAGCTATTTGATGCGAGAAACACGTTAACTGGTGTTTCCACCACTCCACAGTGCGTTTGATATGCAGAACCGGCGACATCTTGGATTTCGTCGGGGTTCAAGCTGAGATATGCATTTTCTACGATAATCTTGGTGAGACTTCTGTCAGAAGTATGCAGAATCATCGGGATCGCTTTTTTCGAGATATCTAATGCGAGAAACACGTTATCTGGTGTTTTCACCACTCCGCAGTGCGTTTGATATGTAGAACCAGCGATATCTGGGTTTTCGTGGGGTTTCAAGCTGAGATATGCATTTTCTGCGATAATCTTGGTGAGACTTCTGTCCGAAGTATGCAGAAACATCGAGAGCGCTCTTTTCGAGCTATTTAATGCGAGAAACACGTCTTCTGGGGTTTTCACCACACCACAGTTCGTTGGATATGCAGAACCGGAGATATCTTGGTTTTCGTGGGGTTTCAAGCTGAGATATGCATTTTCTGCAATAATCTTGTTGAGACTTCTGTCCGAAGTATGCAGAAAAATCGAGAGCGCTCTTTTCGAGCTATTTAATCCGAGAAACACGTTTTCTGGGGTTTTCACCACACCACTGTTCGTTGGATATGCAGAACCGGAGATATCTTGGTTTTCGTAGGGTTTCAAGCTGAAATATGCATTTTCTGCGATAATCTTGGTGAGACTTCTGTCCGATGTATGCAGAATCATCGAGATCGCTCTTTTCGAGCTATTTAATGCGAGAGACACGTTAACTGGTGTTTTCACCACTCCACAGTGCGTATGATGTGCAGAACCGACGATATCCTGGTTTTCGTGGGGTTTCAAGCTCAGATATGCATTTTCTGCGATAATATTGGTGAGACTTCAGACAGAAGTATGCAGAATCATCTAGATCACACTTTTCGAGCTATTTAATGCGAGAAACACGTTATCCGGTGTTTTTACCACTCCACAGTGGGTTTGATATGCAGAACTGGCGACATCTTGGATTTCGTCGGGTTTCAAGCTGAGATATGCATTTTCTACGATAATCTTGATGAGACTTCTGTCAGAAGTTTGCAGAATCATCTAGATCGCTCGTTTCGAGATATTTAATGCGAAAAAACAAGTTTTCTGGTGTTTTCACCACTCCACAGTGCGTCTGATATGCAGAACCGGCGATATCTTGGTTTTCGTGGGGTTTCCAGCTGAGACATACATTTTCTGCGATAATCTTGGTGAGTCTTCTGTCAGAAGTATGCAGAATCTTCGAGATCGCTCTATTCGAGCTATTTAATGCGAGAAACACGTTATCTTGTGTTTTCAGCACTCCACAGTGCGTTTGATATGCAGAACCGGCGACATCTTGATGTTCGTGAGGTTTCAAGCTGAGATATGCATTTTCTGCGATAATATTGGTGAGACTTCTGTCCGTAGTATGCAGAATCATCGCGATCGCTCTTATCGAGCTATTTAATGCGAGAAACACGTTATCTGGTGTTTTCACCACTCCACAGTTGGTTTGATATGCAGAACCGGCGATGTTTGGTTTTCGTCGGGTTTCAAGTTGAGATATGCTTTTTCTACGATAATCTTGGTGAAACATCTGTCCGAAGTATGCAGAATCATCTAGATCGCTCGTTTGGAGCTATTTAATGCGAGAAACACGTTATCTGGTGTTTTCACCACTCCACAGTGCGTTTGATATGCAGAACCGGCGACATCTTGATTTTCGTGGTGTTTCCAGCTGGGATATGCATTTTCTGCGATAATCTTGGTGAGACTTCAGTCAGAAGTATGCAGAAAAATCGAGAGCGCTCTTTTCGAGCTATTTAATGCGAGATACACGTTTTCTGGGGTTTTCACCACACCTCTGTTCGTTGGATATGCAGAACCGGAGATATCTTGGTTTTCCTGGGGTTTCAAGCTGAGATATGCATTTTCTGCGATAATCTTGGTGAGACCTCTGTCCGAAGTATGCAGAATCATCGGGATCGCTCTTTTCGAGCTATTTAATGCGAGGAACACGTTTTCTGGCGTTTTCACCACTCCACAGTGCGTTTGATATGTAGAGCCGCCGATAACTTGGTTTTCGTGGGGTTTCCAGCTGAAATATGCATTTTGTGCGATAATATTGGGGAGACTTCAGACAGAAGTATGCAGAATCATCGAGATCACACTTTTCGAGCTATTTAATGCGAGAAACACGTTATCTGGTGTTTTCACTACTCCACAGTTGGTTTGATATGCAGAACCGGAGATAATTTGGTTTTCGTGGGGTTTCAAGCTGAGATATGCATTTTCTGCGATAATCTTGGTGAGACTTCTGTCCGTAGTATGCAGAATCATCGCGATCGCTCTTATCGAGCTATTTAATGCGAGAAACACGTTATCTGGTGTTTTCAGCACTCCACAGTGCGTTTGATATGCAGAACCGGCGACATCTTGATGTTCGTGAGGTTTCAAGCTGAGATATGCATTTTCTGCGATAATATTGGTGAGACTTCTGTCCGAAGTATGCAGAATCATCGATATCGCTCTTTTAGAGCTATTTAATGCGAGCAACACGTTATGTGGTGTATTCACCACTCCACAGTACGTTAGACATGCAGAACCGGAGGTATCTTCGTTTCGGTCGGGTTTCAAGCTGAGGTATGCATTTTCTACGACAATATTGGTGAGACCTCTGTCAGAAGTATGCAGAACCTTCGAGAACGCTCTTTTCGAGCTACTTAATGCGAGAAACACGTTTTCTGGTGTTTTCACCACCCCACAGTGCGTTTGATATGCAAAACCGGAGATATCTTGGTTTTCGTGGGGTTTCAAGCTGAGATATGCATTTTCTGCAATAATCTTGTGGAGACTTCTGTCCGAAGTATGCAGAAAAATCGAGAGCGCTCTTATCGAGCTATTTAATGCGAGAAACACGTTATCTGGTTGTTTTCACTACTCCACAGTGGGTTTGATATGCAGAACCGGCGACATCTTAATTTTCGTGATGTTTCTAGCTGAGATAGGCATTTTCAGCGATAATATTGGTGAGACTTCTGTCCGATGTATGCAGAAACATCGAGATCGATCTTTTCGAGCTATTTAATGCGAGAAACACGTTATCCGGTGTTTTCACCACTCCACAGTGGGTTTGATATGCAGAACCGGCGACATCTTGATTTTCGTGGGGTTTCTAGCTGAGATATGCATTTTCTGCGAAAATATTGGTGAGACTTCTGTCCGAAGTATGCAGAGTCATCGAGATCGTACTTTTCGAGCTATTTAATGCGAGAAACACGTTTTCTGGGGTTTTCACCACTCCACAGTTGGTTTGATATGCAGAACCGGCGATGTTTGGTTTTCGTCGGGTTTCAAGTTGAGATATGCATTTTCTACGATAATCTTGGAGAAACATCTGTCCGAAGTATGCAGAATCATCAAGATCGCACTTTTCGAGCTATTTAATGCGAAAAAACAAGTTTTCTGGTGTTTTCACCACTCCACAGTGCGTTTGATATGCAGAACCGGCGACATCTTGGATTTCGTCGGGGTTCAAGCTGCGATATGCAATTCCTGCGATAATCTTGGTGAGAAATCTGTCCGAAGTATGCTTAATCATCGAGATCGCTCGTTTCCAGCTATTTAATGCGAGAAACACGTTATCTGGTGTTTTCACCACTCCACAGTGCGTGTGATATGCAGAACCGACGATATCCTGGTTTTCGTGGGGTTTCAAGCTCAGATGTGCATTTTCTGCGATAATCTTGGTGAGAAATCTGTCCGAAGTATGCTTAATCATCGAGATCGCTCGTTTCCAGCTATTTAATGCGAGAAACACGTTATCTGGTGTTTTCACCACTCCACAGTTGGTTTGATATGCAGAACCAGCGATGTTTGGTTTTCGTCGGGTTTCAAGCTGAGATATGCATTTTCTGCAATAATCTTGTTGAGACTTCTGTCCGAAGTATGCAGAAAAATCGAGAGCGCTCTTTTCGAGCTATTTAATGCGAGAAACACGTTTTCTGGGGTTTTCACCACACCACTGTTCGTTGGATATGCAGAACCGGAGATATCTTGGTTTTCGTGGGGTTTCAAGCTGAAATATGCATTTTCTGCGATAATCTTGGTGAGACTTCTGTCCGATGTATGCAGAATCATCGAGATCGCTCTTTTCGAGCTATTTAATGCGAGAAACACGTTGTCTGGTGTTTTCACAACTCCACAGTTGGATTGATATGCAGAACCGGCGATATCTGGGTTTTCGTGGGGTTTCAAGCTGAGATATGCATTTTTTACGATAATCTTGGTGAGACTTCTGTCCGAAGTATGCTTAATCATCGAGATCGCTCGTTTCGAGCTATTTAATGGGAGAAACACGATATCTGGAGTTTTCACCACTCCACAGTGCGTATGATATGCAGAACCGGCGAAATCTTGGTTTTCGTAGGGTTTCAAGCTGAGATATGCATTTTCTGCGATAATCTTGGTGAGACTTCTGTCCGAAGTATGCTGAATCATCGAGATCGCTCTTTTCGAGCTAGTTAGTGCGAGAAACACGATATCTGTAATTTTCACCACTCCACAGTTGGTTTGATATGCAGATCCGGCCATATCTTGGTTTTCGTGGGGTTTCAAGCTGAGATATGCGTTTTCTACGATAATCTTGGTGAGACTTCTATCAGAAGTAAGCAGAATCATCGAGATCCCTCTTTTCGAGCTCTTTAATGCGAGAAACACGTTATCTGGTGTTTTCACCTCTCCACAGTGCGTTTGATATGCAGAACCGGCGACATCTTGGCTTTCGTCGGGTATCAACCTGAGATATGCATTTTCTGCGATAATCTTGGTGAGACTTCAGTCAGAAGTATGCTTAATCATCGTGATCGCTCGTTTCTAGCTATTTAATGCGAGAAACACGTTATCTGGTGTTTTCACCACTCCACAGTGCGTTTGATATGCAGAACCGGCGACATCATGGCTGTCGTCGGGCATCAAGCTGAGATATGCATTTCCTGCGATAATCTTGGTGACACATCAGTCAGAAGTTTGCAGAATCATCGAGATCGCTGTTTTCGAGCTATTTAATGGAGAAACACATTATCTGGTGTATTGACCACTCCACAGTGCGTTTGATATGCGGAACCGGCGCCATCTTGATTTTCGTGACGTTTCTAGCTGAGATATGCATTTTCTGCGATAATATTGGTGAGACTTCAGTCAGAAGTATGCAGAATCATCTAGATCGTTCGTTTCGAGCTGTTTAATGCGAGAAACACGTTATCTGGTGTTTCCACCACTCCACAGTGCGTTTGATATGCAGAACCGGCGACATCATGGCTGTCGTCGGGCATCAAGCTGAGATATGCATTTTCTGCGATAATCTTTGTGTTTCATCAATGAGAACTATACAGAACCATCCAGAACGCACTTTTCGAGCTAGTTAATGCGAGTAACACGTTATCTGGTGTTTTCACCACTCCACAGTGCGTTTGATATGCAGAACCGGCGACATCATGGCTGTCGTCGGGCATCAAGCTGAGATATGCATTTTCTGCGATAATCTTTGTGTTTCATCAATGAGAAGTATGCAGAACCATCCAGAACGCACTTTTCGAGCTAGTTAATGCGAGTAACACTTTTTCTGGTGTTTTCACCACTCCACAGTGCGTCTGATATGCAGAACCGGCGATATCTTGGTTTTCGTGGGGTTTCCAGCTGAGATATGCATTTTCTACGATAATCGTGGTGAGACTTCATTCAGAAGTATGCAGAATCATCTAGATCGCTCTTGTCGAGCTATTTAATGCAAAAAAACAAGTTTCCCGGTGTTTTCAACATTCCACAGTGCGTTTGATATGCAGAACTGGCGATATCTTGATTTTCGTGCTGTTTCCAGCTGAGATATGCATTTTCTGCGATAATCTTGGTGAGTCTTCTGTCAGAAGTATGCAGAATCATCTAGATTGCACTTTTCGAGCCATTTAATGCGAGAAACACGTTTTCTGGTGTATTCACCACTCCACAGAGCGTTTGATATGCAGAACCGGCGATATCTTGATATTCGTGGTGTTTCCAGCTGAGATATGCATTTTCTGCGATAATAGTGGTGACACATCAGTCAGAAGTATGCAGAATCTTCGAGAACGCTCTTTTCGAGCTACTTAATGCGAGAAACACGTTTTCTGGTGTATTCACCACTCCACAGTACGTTTGTCATGCAGAACCGAAGATATCCTGGTTTCGGCCGGGTTTCAAGCTGAGACATGCATTTTCTGCGATAATCTTGGTGATTCTTCTGTCAGAAGTATGTAGAATCTTCGAGTACGCTCTTTTCGAGCTGTTTAATGCGAGAAACACGTTATCTGGTGTTTTCACCACTCCACAGTGCGTTTGATATGCAGAACCGGCGACATCTTGGCTTTCGTCGGGTATCAAGCTGGGATATGCATTTTCTACGATAATCTTGGTGAGACTTCTGTCAGAAGTATGCAGAATCATCGGGATCGCTCTTTTCGAGCTATTTAATGCGAGAAACTCGTTATCTGGTTGTTTTCACCACTCCACAGTGCGTTTGATATGCAGAACCGGCGTCATCTTGATTTTCGTGAGGTTTCAAGGTGAGATATGCATTTTCTGCGATAATCTTGGTGAGACTTCTGTCCGAAGTATGCAGAATCATCTAGATCGCTCTTTTCGAGCTATTTAATGCGAGAAACACGTTGTCTGGTGTTTTCACAACTCCACAGTTGGATTGATATGCAGAACCGGCGATATCTGGGTTTTCGTGGGGTTTCAAGCTGAGATATGCATTTTTTACGATAATCTTGGTGAGACTTCTGTCCGAAGTATGCTTAATCATCGAGATCGCTCGTTTCGAGCTATTTAGTGCGAGAAACACGATATCTGGAGTTTTCACCACTCCACAGTGCGTATGATATGCAGAACCGGCGAAATCTTGGTTTTCGTAGGGCTTCAAGCTGAGATATGCATTTTCTGCGATAATCTTGGTGAGACTTCTGTCCGCAGTATGCTGAATCATCGAGATCGCTCTTTTCGAGCTAGTTAGTGCGAGAAACACGATATCTGTAATTTTCACCACTCCACAGTTGGTTTGATATGCAGATCCGGCCATATCTTGGTTTTCGTGGGGTTTCAAGCTGAGATATGTGTTTTCTACGATAATCTTGGTGAGACTTCTATCTGAAGTAAGCAGAATCATCGAGATCCCTCTTTTCGAGCTCTTTAATGCGAGAAACACGTTATCTGGTGTTTTCACCTCTCCACAGTGCGTTTGATATGCAGAACCGGCGACATCTTGGCTTTCGTCGGGTATCAACCTGAGATATGCATTTTCTGCGATAATCTTGGTGAGACTTCAGTCAGAAGTATGCTTAATTATCGTGATCGCTCGTTTCTAGCTATTTAATGCGAGAAACACGTTATCTGGTGTTTTCACCACTCCACAGTGCGTTTGATATGCAGAACCTGCGACATCATGGCTGTCGTCGGGCATCAAGCTGAGATATGCATTTTCTGCGATAATCTTGGTGACACATCAGTCAGAAGTTTGCAGAATCATCGAGATCGCTCTTTTCGAGCTATTTAATGGAGAAACACGTTATCTGGTGTATTGACCACTCCACAGTGCGTTTGATATGCGGAACCGGCGCCATCTTGATTTTCGTGAGGTTTCAAGCTGAGATATGCATTTTCTGCGATAATATTGGTGAGAGTTCAGTCAGAAGTATGCAGGATCATCTAGATCGCTCGTTTCGAGCTATTTAATGCGAGAAATACGTTGTCTGGTTGTTTTCACCACTCCACGGTGCGTTTGATATGCAGAACCGGCGACATCTTGATTTTCGTGACGTTTCTAGCTGAGATATGCATTTTCTGCGATAATATTGGTGAGACTTCAGTCAGAAGTATGCAGAATCATCTAGATCGTTCGTTTCGAGCTGTTTAATGCGAGAAACACGTTATCTGGTGTTTCCACCACTCCACAGTGCGTTTGATATGCAGAACCGGCGACATCATGGCTGTCGTCGGGCATCAAGCTGAGATATGCATTTTCTGCGATAATCTTTGTGTTTCATCAATGAGAACTATGCAGAACCATCCAGAACGCACTTTTCGAGCTAGTTAATGCGAGTAACACGTTATCTGGTGTTTCCACCACTCCACAGTGCGTTTGATATGCAGAACCGGCGACATCATGGCTGTCGTCGGGCATCAAGCTGAGATATGCATTTTCTGCGATAATCTTTGTGTTTCATCAATGAGAAGTATGCAGAACCATCCAGAACGCACTTTTCGAGCTAGTTAATGCGAGTAACACTTTTTCTGGTGTTTTCACCACTCCACAGTGCGTCTGATATGCAGAACCGGCGATATCTTGGTTTTCGTGGGGTTTCCAGCTGAGATATGCATTTTCTACGATAATCGTAGTGAGACTTCATTCAGAAGTATGCAGAATCATCTAGATCGCTCTTGTCGAGCTATTTAATGCAAAAAAACAAGTTTCCCGGTGTTTTCAACATTCCACAGTGCGTTTGATATGCAGAACTGGCGATATCTTGATTTTCGTGCTGTTTCCAGCTGAGATATGCATTTTCTGCGATAATCTTGGTGAGTCTTCTGTCAGAAGTATGCAGAATCATCCAGATTGCACTTTTCGAGCCATTTAATGCGAGAAACACGTTTTCTGGTGTATTCACCACTCCACAGAGCGTTTGATATGCAGAACCGGCGATATCTTGATATTCGTGGTGTTTCCAGCTGAGATATGCATTTTCTGCGATAATAGTGGTGAGACATCAGTCAGAAGTATGCAGAATCTTCGAGAACGCTCTTTTCGAGCTAGTTAATGCGAGAAACACGTTTTCTGGTGTATTGACCACTCCACAGTACGTTTGACATGCAGAACCGAAGATATCCTGGTTTCGGCCGGGTTTCAAGCTGAGACATGCATTTTCTGCGATAATCTTGGTGATTCTTCTGTCAGAAGTATGCAGAATCATCGAGTACGCTCTTTTCGAGCTGTTTAATGCGAGAAACACGTTATCTGGTGTTTTCACCACTCCACAGTGCGTTTGATATGCAGAACCGGCGACAACTTGGCTTTCGTCGGGTATCAAGCTGGGATATGCATTTTCTACGATAATCTTGGTGAGACTTCTGTCAGAAGTATGCAGAATCATCGGGAACGCTCTTTTCGAGCTATTTAATGCGAGAAACTCGTTATCTGGTTGTTTTCACCACTCCACAGTGCGTTTGATATGCAGAACCGGCGTCATCTTGATTTTCGCGAGGTTTCAAGGTGAGATATGCATTTTCTGAGATTATCTTGGTGAGACTTCTGTCAGAAGTATGCAGAATCATCGAGATCGCTCTTTTCGAGCTACTTAATTCGAGAAACACGTTATCTGGTGTTTTCGCCACTCCACAGTGCGTTTGACATGCAGAACCGCAGATATCTTGGTTACGTTCGGGATTCAAGCTGAGATATGCATTTTCTGCGATAATCTTCGTGAGACTTCAGTCAGAAGTATGCAGAATCATCTAGATCGCTCTTGTCGAGCTATTTAACGCGAGAAACACGTTATATGGTGTTTTCACCACTCCACAGTGCGTTTGATATGCAGAACGGGCGACATCTTGGCTTTAGTCGGGTATCAAGCTGGGATATGCATTTTCTACGATAATCTTGGTGAGACTTCTGTCAGAAGTATGCAGAATCATCGGGAACGCTCTTTTCGAGCTATTTAATGCGAGAAACTCGTTATCTGGTTGTTTTCACCACTCCACAGTGCGTTTGATATGCAGAACCGGCGTCATCTTGATTTTCGTGAGGTTTCAAGGTGAGATATGCATTTTCTGCGATTATCTTGGTGAGACTTCTGTCAGAAGTATGCAGAATCATCGAGATCGTTCTTTTCGAGCTATTTAATGCGAGAAACTCGTTATCTGGTTGTTTTCACCACTCCACAGTGCGTTTGATATGCAGAACCGGCGTCATCTTGATTTTCGTGAGGTTTCAAGGTGAGATATGCATTTTCTGCGATTATCTTGGTGAGACTTCTGTCAGAAGTATGCAGAATCATCGAGATCGCTCTTTTCGAGCTACTTAATTCGAGAAACACGTTATCTGGTGTTTTCGCCTCTCCACAGTGCGTTTGACATGCAGAACCGCAGATATCTTGGTTACGTTCGGGATTCAAGCTGAGATATGCATTTTCTGCGATAATCTTCGTGAGACTTCAGTCAGAAGTATGCAGAATCATCTAGATCGCTCTTGTCGAGCTATTTAACGCGAGAAACACGTTATATGGTGTTTTCACCACTCCACAGTGCGTTTGATATGCAGAACCAGCGATATCTTGGTTTTCGTGGGGTTTCAAGCTGAGATATGCATTTTTTACGATAATCTTGGTGAGACTTCTGTCCGAAGTATGCTTAATCATCGAGATCCCCCGTTTCGAGCTATTTAATGCGAGAAACACGTCATCTGGTGTTTTCACCACTCCACAGTGCGTCTGATATGCAGAACTGGCGATATCTTGGTTTTGGTGGGGTTTCAATCTGAGATATGCATTTTCTGCGATAATCTTGGTGAGACTTCTGTCCGAAGTATGCTGAAACATCGAGATCGCTCTATTCGAGCTATTTAATGCGGCAAACACGTTATCTGGTGCATTCAGCACTCCACAGTGCGTTTGATATGCAGATCCAGCGATATCTTGGTTTTCGTGGGGTTTCAAGCTGAGATATGCATTTTTTACGATAATCTTGGTGAGACTCCTGTCCGAAGTATGCTTAATCATCGAGATCGCTCGTTTCGAGCTATTTAATGCGAGAAACACGTTATCTGGTGTTTTCACCACTCCACAGTGCGTATGATATGCAGAACCGGCGATATCTTGGTTTTCGTGGGGTTTCAAGCTGAGATATGCATTTTCTGCGATAATCTTGGTGAGACTTCTGTCCGAAGTATGCAGAATCATCGAGTACGCTCTTTTCGAGCTGTTTAATGCGACAAACACGTTATCTGGTGTTTTCACCACTCCACAGTGCGTTTGATATGCAGAACCGGCGACATCTTGGCTTTCGTCGGGTATCAAGCTGGGATATGCATTTTCTACGATAATCTTGGTGAGACTTCTGTCAGAAGTATGCAGAATCATCGGGATCGCTCTTTTCGAGCTATTTAATGCGAGAAACTCGTTATCTGGTTGTTTTCACCACTCCACAGTGCGTTTGATATGCAGAACCGGCGTCATCTTGATTTTCGTGAGGTTTCAAGGTGAGATATGCATTTTCTGCGATAATCTTGGTGAGACTTCTGTCCGAAGTATGCAGAATCATCTAGATCGCTCTTTTCGAGCTATTTAATGCGAGAAACACGTTGTCTGGTGTTTTCACAACTCCACAGTTGGATTGATATGCAGAACCGGCGATATCTGGGTTTTCGTGGGGTTTCAAGCTGAGATATGCATTTTTTACGATAATCTTGGTGAGACTTCTGTCCGAAGTATGCTTAATCATCGAGATCGCTCGTTTCGAGCTATTTAATGCGAGAAACACGATATCTGGAGTTTTCACCACTCCACAGTGCGTATGATATGCAGAACCGGCGAAATCTTGGTTTTCGTAGGGTTTCAAGCTGAGATATGCATTTTCTGTTGATAATCTTGGTGAGACTTCTGTCCGAAGTATGCTGAATCACCGAGATCGCTCTTTTCGAGCTAGTTAGTGCGAGAAACACGATATCTGTAATTTTCACAACTCCACAGTTGGATTGATATGCAGAACCGGCGATATCTGGGTTTTCGTGGGGTTTCAAGCTGAGATATGCATTTTTTACGATAATCTTGGTGATTCTTCTGTCAGAAGTATGCAGAATCATCGAGTACGCTCTTTTCGAGCTGTTTAATGCGAGAAACACGTTATCTGGTGTTTTCACCACTCCACAGTGCGTTTGATATGCAGAACCGGCGACATCTTGGCTTTCGTTGGGTATCAAGCTGGGATATGCATTTTCTACGATAATCTTGGTGAGACTTCTGTCAGAAGGATGCAGAATCATCGGGAACGCTCTTTTCGAGCTATTTAATGCGAGAAACTCGTTATCTGGTTGTTTTCACCACTCCACAGTGCGTTTGATATGCAGAACCGGCGTCATCTTGATTTTCGCGAGGTTTCAAGGTGAGATATGCATTTTCTGAGATTATCTTGGTGAGACTTCTGTCAGAAGTATGCAGAATCATCGAGATCGCTCTTTTCGAGCTACTTAATTCGAGAAACACGTTATCTGGTGTTTTCGCCACTCCACAGTGCCTTTGACATGCAGAACCGCAGATATCTTGGTTACGTTCGGGATTCAAGCTGAGATATGCATTTTCTGCGATAATCTTCGTGAGACTTCAGTGAGAAGTATGCAGAATCATCTAGATCGCTCTTGTCGAGCTATTTAACGCGAGAAACACGTTATATGGTGTTTTCACCACTCCACAGTGCGTTTGATATGCAGAACGGGCGACATCTTGGCTTTAGTCGGGTATCAAGCTGGGATATGCATTTTCTACGATAATCTTGGTGAGACTTCTGTCAGAAGTATGCAGAATCATCGGGAACGCTCTTTTCGAGCTATTTAATGCGAGAAACTCGTTATCTGGTTGTTTTCACCACTCCACAGTGCGTTTGATATGCAGAACCGGCGTCATCTTGATTTTCGCGAGGTTTCAAGGTGAGATATGCATTTTCTGAGATTATCTTGGTGAGACTTCTGTCAGAAGTATGCAGAATCATCGAGATCGCTCTTTTCGAGCTACTTAATTCGAGAAACACGTTATCTGGTGTTTTCGCCACTCCACAGTGCGTTTGACATGCAGAACCGCAGATATCTTGGTTACGTTCGGGAATCAAGCTGAGATATGCATTTTCTGCGATAATCTTCGTGAGACTTCAGTCAGAAGTATGCAGAATCATCTAGATCGCTCTTGTCGAGCTATTTAACGCGAGAAACACGTTATATGGTGTTTTCACCACTCCACAGTGCGTTTGATATGCAGAACGGGCGACATCTTGGCTTTAGTCGGGTATCAAGCTGGGATATGCATTTTCTACGATAATCTTGGTGAGACTTCTGTCAGAAGTATGCAGAATCATCGGGAACGCTCTTTTCGAGCTATTTAATGCGAGAAACTCGTTATCTGGTTGTTTTCACCACTCCACAGTGCGTTTGATATGCAGAACCGGCGTCATCTTGATTTTCGTGAGGTTTCAAGGTGAGATATGCATTTTCTGCGATTATCTTGGTGAGACTTCTGTCAGAAGTATGCAGAATCATCGAGATCGTTCTTTTCGAGCTATTTAATGCGAGAAACTCGTTATCTGGTTGTTTTCACCACTCCACAGTGCGTTTGATATGCAGAACCGGCGTCATCTTGATTTTCGTGAGGTTTCAAGGTGAGATATGCATTTTCTGCGATTATCTTGATGAGACTTCTGTCAGAAGTATGCAGAATCATCGAGTTCGCTCTTTTCGAGCTACTTAATTCGAGAAACACGTTATCTGGTGTTTTCGCCTCTCCACAGTGCGTTTGACATGCAGAACCGCAGATATCTTGGTTACGTTCGGGATTCAAGCTGAGATATGCATTTTCTGCGATAATCTTCGTGAGACTTCAGTCAGAAGTATGCAGAATCATCTAGATCGCTCTTGTCGAGCTATTTAACGCGAGAAACACGTTATATGGTGTTTTCACCACTCCACAGTGCGTTTGATATGCAGAACCAGCGATATCTTGGTTTTCGTGGGGTTTCAAGCTGAGATATGCATTTTTTACGATAATCTTGGTGAGACTTCTGTCCGAAGTATGCTTAATCATCGAGATCCCCCGTTTCGAGCTATTTAATGCGAGAAACACGTCATCTGGTGTTTTCACCACTCCACAGTGCGTCTGATATGCAGAACTGGCGATATCTTGGTTTTGGTGGGGTTTCAATCTGAGATATGCATTTTCTGCGATAATCTTGGTGAGACTTCTGTCCGAAGTATGCTGAAACATCGAGATCGCTCTATTCGAGCTATTTAATGCGGCAAACACGTTATCTGGTGCATTCAGCACTCCACAGTGCGTTTGATATGCAGATCCAGCGATATCTTGGTTTTCGTGGGGTTTCAAGCTGAGATATGCATTTTTTACGATAATCTTGGTGAGACTCCTGTCCGAAGTATGCTTAATCATCGAGATCGCTCGTTTCGAGCTATTTAATGCGAGAAACACGTTATCTGGTGTTTTCACCACTCCACAGTGCGTATGATATGCAGAACCGGCGATATCTTGGTTTTCGTGGGGTTTCAAGCTGAGATATGCATTTTCTGCGATAATCTTGGTGAGACTTCTGTCCGAAGTATGCAGAATCATCGAGTACGCTCTTTTCGAGCTGTTTAATGCGACAAACACGTTATCTGGTGTTTTCACCACTCCACAGTGCGTTTGATATGCAGAACCGGCGACATCTTGGCTTTCGTCGGGTATCAAGCTGGGATATGCATTTTCTACGATAATCTTGGTGAGACTTCTGTCAGAAGTATGCAGAATCATCGGGATCGCTCTTTTCGAGCTATTTAATGCGAGAAACTCGTTATCTGGTTGTTTTCACCACTCCACAGTGCGTTTGATATGCAGAACCGGCGTCATCTTGATTTTCGTGAGGTTTCAAGGTGAGATATGCATTTTCTGCGATAATCTTGGTGAGACTTCTGTCCGAAGTATGCAGAATCATCTAGATCGCTCTTTTCGAGCTATTTAATGCGAGAAACACGTTGTCTGGTGTTTTCACAACTCCACAGTTGGATTGATATGCAGAACCGGCGATATCTGGGTTTTCGTGGGGTTTCAAGCTGAGATATGCATTTTTTACGATAATCTTGGTGAGACTTCTGTCCGAAGTATGCTTAATCATCGAGATCCCTCGTTTCGAGCTATTTAATGCGAGAAACACGTTATCTGGTGTTTTCACCACTCCACAGTGCGTCTGATATGCAGAACTGGCGATATCTTGGTTTTGGTGGGGTTTCAAGCTGAGATATGCATTTTCTGCGATAATCTTGGTGAGACTTCTGTCCGAAGTATGCAGAATCATCTAGATCGCTCTTTTCGAGCTATTTAATGCGAGAAACACGTTGTCTGGTGTTTTCACAACTCCACAGTTGGATTGATATGCAGAACCGGCGATATCTGGGTTTTCGTGGGGTTTCAAGCTGAGATATGCATTTTTTACGATAATCTTGGTGAGACTTCTGTCCGAAGTATGCTTAATCATCGAGATCCCTCGTTTCGAGCTATTTAATGCGAGAAACACGTTATCTGGTGTTTTCACCACTCCACAGTGCGTCTGATATGCAGAACTGGCGATATCTTGGTTTTGGTGGGGTTTCAAGCTGAGATATGCATTTTCTGCGATAAGCTTGGTGAGACTTCTGTCCGAAGTATGCTTAATCATCGAGATCCCTCGTTTCGAGCTATTTAATGCGAGAAACACGTTATCTGGTGTTTTCACCACTCCACAGTGCGTCTGATATGCAGAACTGGCGATATCTTGGTTTTGGTGGGGTTTCAAGCTGAGATATGCATTTTCTGCGATAAGCTTGGTGAGACTTCTGTCCGAAGTATGCTGAAACATCGAGATCGCTCTATTCGAGCTATTTAATGCGGCAAACACGTTATCTGGTGCATTCAGCACTCCACAGTGCGTTTGATATGCAGATCCAGCGATATCTTGGTTTTCGTGGGGTTTCAAGCTGAGATATGCATTTTTTACGATAATCTTGGTGAGACTCCTGTCCGAAGTATGCTTAATCATCGAGATCGCTCGTTTCGAGCTATTTAATGCGAGAAACACGTTATCTGGTGTTTTCACCACTCCACAGTGCGTATGATATGCAGAACCGGCGATATCTTGGTTTTCGTGGGGTTTCAAGCTGAGATATGCATTTTCTGCGATAATCTTGGTGAGACTTCTGTCCGAAGTATGCAGAATCATCGAGTACGCTCTTTTCGAGCTGTTTAATGCGACAAACACGTTATCTGGTGTTTTCACCACTCCACAGTGCGTTTGATATGCAGAACCGGCGACACCTTGGCTTTCGTCGGGTATCAAGCTGGGATATGCATTTTCTACGATAATCTTGGTGAGACTTCTGTCAGAAGTATGCAGAATCATCTAGATCGCTCTTTTCGAGCTATTTAATGCGAGAAACATGTTGTCTGGTGTTTTCACAACTCCACAGTTGGATTGATATGCAGAACCGGCGATATCTGGGTTTTCGTGGGGTTTCAAGCTGAGATATGCATTTTTTACGATAATCTTGGTGAGACTTCTGTCCGAAGTATGCTTAATCATCGAGATCGCTCGTTTCGAGCTATTTAATGCGAGAAACACGATATCTGGAGTGTTCACCACTCCACAGTGCGTATGATATGCAGAACCGGCGAAATCTTGGTTTTCGTAGGGTTTCAAGCTGAGATATGCATTTTCTGCGATAAGCTTGGTGAGACTTCTGTCCGAAGTATGCTGAATCATCGAGATCGCTCTTTTCGAGCTAGTTAGTGCGAGAAACACGTTGTCTGGTGTTTTCACAACTCCACAGTTGGATTGATATGCAGAACCGGCGATATCTGGGTTTTCGTGGGGTTTCAAGCTGAGATATGCATTTTCTGCGATAATCTTGGTGTTTCATCTATGAGAAGTATGCAGAATCATCGAGAACGCTCTTTTCGAGCTACTTAATGCGAGAAACACGTTTTCTGGTTTTTTCACCACTCCACAGTGCGTCTGAAATGCATAACCAGCGATACCTTGGTTTTCGTGGTGTTTCAAGCTGAGATATGCATTTTTTACGATAATCTTGGTGAGACTTCTGTCCGAAGTATGCAGAATCATCGAGATCGCTCTATTCGAGCTATTTAATGCGGCAAACACGTTATCTGGTGCTTTCTGCACTCCACAGTGCGTTTGATATGCAGAACCAGCGATATCTTGGTTTTCGTGGGGTTTCAAGCTGAGATATGCATTTTTTACGATAATCTTGGTGAGACTTCTGTCCGAAGTATGCTTAATCATCGAGATCCCTCGTTTCGAGCTACTTAATGCGAGAAACACGTTATCTGGTGTTTTCACCACTCCACAGTGCGTATGATATGCAGAACCGGCGATATCTTGGTTTTCGTGGGGTTTCAAGCTGAGATATGCATTTTCTGCGATAATCTTGGTGAGACTTCTGTCCGAAGTATGCAGAATCATCGAGTACGCTCTTTTCGAGCTGTTTAATGCGACAAACACGTTATCTGGTGTTTTCACCACTCCACAGTGCGTTTGATATGCAGAACCGGCGACACCTTGGCTTTCGTCGGGTATCAAGCTGGGATATGCATTTTCTACGATAATCTTGGTGAGACTTCTGTCAGAAGTATGCAGAATCATCGGGATCGCTCTTTTCGAGCTATTTAATGCGAGAAACTCGTTATCTGGTTGTTTTCACCACTCCACAGTGCGTTTGATATGCAGAACCGGCGTAATCTTGATTTTCGTGAGGTTTCAAGGTGAGATATGCATTTTCTGCGATAATCTTGGTGAGACTTCTGTCCGAAGTATGCAGAATCATCTAGATCGCTCTTTTCGAGCTATTTAATGCGAGAAACACGTTGTCTGGTGTTTTCACAACTCCACAGTTGGATTGATATGCAGAACCGGCGATATCTGGGTTTTCGTGGGGTTTCAAGCTGAGATATGCATTTTTTACGATAATCTTGGTGAGACTTCTGTCCGAAGTATGCTTAATCATCGAGATCGCTCGTTTCGAGCTATTTAATGCGAGAAACACGATATCTGGAGTTTTCACCACTCCACAGTGCGTATGATATGCAGAACCGGCGAAATCTTGGTTTTCGTAGGGTTTCAAGCTGAGATATGAATTTTCTGCGATAATCTTGGTGAGACTTCTGTCCGAAGTATGCTGAATCATCGAGATCGCTCTTTTCGAGCTAGTTAGTGCGAGAAACACGTTGTCTGGTGTTTTCACAACTCCACAGTTGGATTGATATGCAGAACCGGCGATATCTGGGTTTTCGTGGGGTTTCAAGCTGAGATATGCATTTTCTGCGATAATCTTGGTGAGACTTCAGTCAGAAGTATGCAGAATCATCGAGATCCTTCTTTTCGAGCTATTTAATGCGAGAAAAACGTTATCTGGTGTTTTCACCACTCGACAGTGCGTTTGACATGCAGAACCAGCGATATCTTGGTTTTCGTGGGGTTTCAAGCTGAGATATGCATTTTCTGCGATAATCTTGGTGAGACTTCTGTCCGAAGTATACAGAATCATCGAGATCGCTCTTTTCGAGCTATTTAATGCGAGAAACACGTTATCTGGTGTTTTCACCACTCCACAGTGCGTATGATATGCAGAACCGGCGATGTCTTGGTTTTCGTGGGGTTTCAAGCGGAGATATGCATTTTCTGCGATAATCTTGGTGAGACTTCCGTCCGAAGTATGCAGAATCATCGAGTACGCTCTTTTCGAGCTGTTTAATGCGACAAACACGTTATCTGGTGTTTTCACCACTCCACAGTGCGTTTGATATGCAGAACCGGCGACATCTTGGCTTTCGTCGGGTATCAAGCTGGGATATGCATTTTCTACGATAATCTTGGTGAGACTTCTGTCAGAAGTATGCAGAATCATCGGGATCGCTCTTTTCGAGCTATTTAATGCGAGAAACTCGTTATCTGGTTGTTTTCACCACTCCACAGTGCGTTTGATATGCAGAACCGGCGTCATCTTGATTTTCGTGAGGTTTCAAGGTGAGATATGCATTTTCTGCGATAATCTTGGTGAGACTTCTGTCCGAAGTATGCAGAATCATCTAGATCGCTCTTTTCGAGCTATTTAATGCGAGAAACACGTTGTCTGGTGTTTTCACAACTCCACAGTTGGATTGATATGCAGAACAGGCGATATCTGCGTTTTCGTGGGGTTTCAAGCTGAGATATGCATTTTTTACGATAATCTTGGTGAGACTTCTGTCCGAAGTATGCTTAATCATCGAGATCGCTCGTTTCGAGCTATTTAATGCGAGAAACACGATATCTGGAGTTTTCACCACTCCACAGTGCGTATGATATGCAGAACCGGCGAAATCTTGGTTTTCGTAGGGTTTCAAGCTGAGATATGCATTTTCTGCGATAATCTTGGTGAGACTTCTGTCCGAAGTATGCTGAATCACCGAGATCGCTCTTTTCGAGCTAGTTAGTGCGAGAAACACGATATCTGTAATTTTCACCACTCCACAGTTGGTTTGATATGCAGATCCGGCCATATCTTGGTTTTCGTGGGGTTTCAAGCTGAGATATGCGTTTTCTACGATAATCTTGCTGAGACTTCTATCAGAAGTAAGCAGAATCATCGAGATCCCTCTTTTCGAGCTCTTTAATGCGAGAAACACGTTATCTGGTGTTTTCACCTCTCCACAGTGCGTTTGATATGCAGAACCGGCGACATCTTGGCTTTCGTCGGGTATCAACCTGAGATATGCATTTTCTGCGATAATCTTGGTGAGACTTCAGTCAGAAGTATGCAGAATCATCGAGATCCTTCTTTTCGAGCTATTTAATGCGAGAAAAACGTTATCTGGTGTTTTCACCACTCGACAGTGCGTTTGACATGCAGTACCAGCGATATCTTGGTTTTCGTGGGGTTTCAAGCTGAGATATGCATTTTCTGCGATAATCTTGGTGAGACTTCTGTCCGAAGTATACAGAATCATCGAGATCGCTCTTTTCGAGCTATTTAATGCGGGAAACACGTTATCTGGTGTTTTGACCACTCCACAGTGCGTTTGATATGTAGAACCGCCGATAACGTGGTTTTCGTGGGGTTTCCAGCTGATATATGCATTTTCTGCGATAATCTTGGTGTTTCATCTATGAGAAGTATGCAGAATCATCGAGAACGCTCTTTTCGAGCTACTTAATGCGAGAAACACGTTTTCTGGTTTTTTCACCACTCCACAGTGCGTCTGAAATGCATAACCAGCGATATCTTGGTTTTCGTGGGGTTTCAAGCTGAGATATGCATTTTTTACGATAATCTTGGTGAGACTTCTGTCCGAAGTATGCAGAATCATCGAGATCGCTCTATTCGAGCTATTTAATGCGGCAAACACGTTATCTGGTGCTTTCTGCACTCCACAGTGCGTTTGATATGCAGAACCAGCGATATCTTGGTTTTCGTGGGGTTTCAAGCTGAGATATGCATTTTTTACGATAATCTTGGTGAGACTTCTGTCCGAAGTATGCTTAATCATCGAGATCCCTCGTTTCGAGCTATTTAATGCGAGAAACACGTTATCTGGTGTTTTCACCACTCCACAGTGCGTCTGATATGCAGAACTGGCGATATCTTGGTTTTCGTGGGGTTTCAAGCTGAGATATGCATTTTTTACGATAATCTTGGTGAGACTCCTGTCCGAAGTATGCTTAATCATCGAGATCGCTCGTTTCGAGCTATTTAATGCGAGAAACACGTTATCTGGTGTTTTCACCACTCCACAGTGCGTATGATATGCAGAACCGGCGATATCTTGGTTTTCGTGGGGTTTCAAGCTGAGATATGCATTTTCTGCGATAATCTTGGTGAGACTTCTGTCCGAAGTATGCAGAATCATCGAGTACGCTCTTTTCGAGCTGTTTAATGCGACAAACACGTTATCTGGTGTTTTCACCACTCCACAGTGCGTTTGATATGCAGAACCGGCGACACCTTGGCTTTCGTCGGGTATCAAGCTGGGATATGCATTTTCTACGATAATCTTGGTGAGACTTCTGTCAGAAGTATGCAGAATCATCTAGATCGCTCTTTTCGAGCTATTTAATGCGAGAAACACGTTGTCTGGTGTTTTCACAACTCCACAGTTGGATTGATATGCAGAACCGGCGATATCTGGGTTTTCGTGGGGTTTCAAGCTGAGATATGCATTTTTTACGATAATCTTGGTGAGACTTCTGTCCGAAGTATGCTTAATCATCGAGATCGCTCGTTTCGAGCTATTTAATGCGAGAAACACGATATCTGGAGTGTTCACCACTCCACAGTGCGTATGATATGCAGAACCGGCGAAATCTTGGTTTTCGTAGGGTTTCAAGCTGAGATATGCATTTTCTGCGATAATCTTGGTGAGACTTCTGTCCGAAGTATGCTGAATCATCGAGATCGCTCTTTTCGAGCTAGTTAGTGCGAGAAACACGTTGTCTGGTGTTTTCACAACTCCACAGTTGGATTGATATGCAGAACCGGCGATATCTGGGTTTTCGTGGGGTTTCAAGCTGAGATATGCATTTTCTGCGATAATCTTGGTGTTTCATCTATGAGAAGTATGCAGAATCATCGAGAACGCTCTTTTCGAGCTACTTAATGCGAGAAACACGTTTTCTGGTTTTTTCACCACTCCACAGTGCGTCTGAAATGCATAACCAGCGATACCTTGGTTTTCGTGGTGTTTCAAGCTGAGATATGCATTTTTTACGATAATCTTGGTGAGACTTCTGTCCGAAGTATGCAGAATCATCGAGATCGCTCTATTCGAGCTATTTAATGCGGCAAACACGTTATCTGGTGCTTTCTGCACTCCACAGTGCGTTTGATATGCAGAACCAGCGATATCTTGGTTTTCGTGGGGTTTCAAGCTGAGATATGCATTTTTTACGATAATCTTGGTGAGACTTCTGTCCGAAGTATGCTTAATCATCGAGATCCCTCGTTTCGAGCTACTTAATGCGAGAAACACGTTATCTGGTGTTTTCACCACTCCACAGTGCGTATGATATGCAGAACCGGCGATATCTTGGTTTTCGTGGGGTTTCAAGCTGAGATATGCATTTTCTGCGATAATCTTGGTGAGACTTCTGTCCGAAGTATGCAGAATCATCGAGTACGCTCTTTTCGAGCTGTTTAATGCGACAAACACGTTATCTGGTGTTTTCACCACTCCACAGTGCGTTTGATATGCAGAACCGGCGACACCTTGGCTTTCGTCGGGTATCAAGCTGGGATATGCATTTTCTACGATAATCTTGGTGAGACTTCTGTCAGAAGTATGCAGAATCATCGGGATCGCTCTTTTCGAGCTATTTAATGCGAGAAACTCGTTATCTGGTTGTTTTCACCACTCCACAGTGCGTTTGATATGCAGAACCGGCGTAATCTTGATTTTCGTGAGGTTTCAAGGTGAGATATGCATTTTCTGCGATAATCTTGGTGAGACTTCTGTCCGAAGTATGCAGAATCATCTAGATCGCTCTTTTCGAGCTATTTAATGCGAGAAACACGTTGTCTGGTGTTTTCACAACTCCACAGTTGGATTGATATGCAGAACCGGCGATATCTGGGTTTTCGTGGGGTTTCAAGCTGAGATATGCATTTTTTACGATAATCTTGGTGAGACTTCTGTCCGAAGTATGCTTAATCATCGAGATCGCTCGTTTCGAGCTATTTAATGCGAGAAACACGATATCTGGAGTTTTCACCACTCCACAGTGCGTATGATATGCAGAACCGGCGAAATCTTGGTTTTCGTAGGGTTTCAAGCTGAGATATGAATTTTCTGCGATAATCTTGGTGAGACTTCTGTCCGAAGTATGCTGAATCATCGAGATCGCTCTTTTCGAGCTAGTTAGTGCGAGAAACACGTTGTCTGGTGTTTTCACAACTCCACAGTTGGATTGATATGCAGAACCGGCGATATCTGGGTTTTCGTGGGGTTTCAAGCTGAGATATGCATTTTCTGCGATAATCTTGGTGAGACTTCAGTCAGAAGTATGCAGAATCATCGAGATCCTTCTTTTCGAGCTATTTAATGCGAGAAAAACGTTATCTGGTGTTTTCACCACTCGACAGTGCGTTTGACATGCAGAACCAGCGATATCTTGGTTTTCGTGGGGTTTCAAGCTGAGATATGCATTTTCTGCGATAATCTTGGTGAGACTTCTGTCCGAAGTATACAGAATCATCGAGATCGCTCTTTTCGAGCTATTTAATGCGAGAAACACGTTATCTGGTGTTTTCACCACTCCACAGTGCGTATGATATGCAGAACCGGCGATATCTTGGTTTTCGTGGGGTTTCAAGCGGAGATATGCATTTTCTGCGATAATCTTGGTGAGACTTCCGTCCGAAGTATGCAGAATCATCGAGTACGCTCTTTTCGAGCTGTTTAATGCGACAAACACGTTATCTGGTGTTTTCACCACTCCACAGTGCGTTTGATATGCA
Organism: Anthophora plumipes; assembly: GCA_951804975.1. Taxonomy (NCBI): domain Eukaryota; kingdom Metazoa; phylum Arthropoda; class Insecta; order Hymenoptera; family Apidae; genus Anthophora; species Anthophora plumipes. The sequence continues at coordinate 811,048 of CATORF010000171.1, read as the reverse complement.
GAACCGGCGACATCTTGGCTTTCGTCGGGTATCAAGCTGGGATATGCATTTTCTACGATAATCTTGGTGAGACTTCTGTCAGAAGTATGCAGAATCATCGGGATCGCTCTTTTCGAGCTATTTAATGCGAGAAACTCGTTATCTGGTTGTTTTCACCACTCCACAGTGCGTTTGATATGCAGAACCGGCGTCATCTTGATTTTCGTGAGGTTTCAAGGTGAGATATGCATTTTCTGCGATAATCTTGGTGAGACTTCTGTCCGAAGTATGCAGAATCATCTAGATCGCTCTTTTCGAGCTATTTAATGCGAGAAACACGTTGTCTGGTGTTTTCACAACTCCACAGTTGGATTGATATGCAGAACAGGCGATATCTGCGTTTTCGTGGGGTTTCAAGCTGAGATATGCATTTTTTACGATAATCTTGGTGAGACTTCTGTCCGAAGTATGCTTAATCATCGAGATCGCTCGTTTCGAGCTATTTAATGCGAGAAACACGATATCTGGAGTTTTCACCACTCCACAGTGCGTATGATATGCAGAACCGGCGAAATCTTGGTTTTCGTAGGGTTTCAAGCTGAGATATGCATTTTCTGCGATAATCTTGGTGAGACTTCTGTCCGAAGTATGCTGAATCACCGAGATCGCTCTTTTCGAGCTAGTTAGTGCGAGAAACACGATATCTGTAATTTTCACCACTCCACAGTTGGTTTGATATGCAGATCCGGCCATATCTTGGTTTTCGTGGGGTTTCAAGCTGAGATATGCGTTTTCTACGATAATCTTGCTGAGACTTCTATCAGAAGTAAGCAGAATCATCGAGATCCCTCTTTTCGAGCTCTTTAATGCGAGAAACACGTTATCTGGTGTTTTCACCTCTCCACAGTGCGTTTGATATGCAGAACCGGCGACATCTTGGCTTTCGTCGGGTATCAACCTGAGATATGCATTTTCTGCGATAATCTTGGTGAGACTTCAGTCAGAAGTATGCAGAATCATCGAGATCCTTCTTTTCGAGCTATTTAATGCGAGAAAAACGTTATCTGGTGTTTTCACCACTCGACAGTGCGTTTGACATGCAGTACCAGCGATATCTTGGTTTTCGTGGGGTTTCAAGCTGAGATATGCATTTTCTGCGATAATCTTGGTGAGACTTCTGTCCGAAGTATGCAGAATCATCTAGATCGCTCTTTTCGAGCTATTTAATGCGAGAAACACGTTGTCTGGTGTTTTCACAACTCCACAGTTGGATTGATATGCAGAACCGGCGATATCTGGGTTTTCGTGGGGTTTCAAGCTGAGATATGCATTTTTTACGATAATCTTGGTGAGACTTCTGTCCGAAGTATGCTTAATCATCGAGATCGCTCGTTTCGAGCTATTTAATGCGAGAAACACGATATCTGGAGTTTTCACCACTCCACAGTGCGTATGATATGCAGAACCGGCGAAATCTTGGTTTTCGTAGGGTTTCAAGCTGAGATATGAATTTTCTGCGATAATCTTGGTGAGACTTCTGTCCGAAGTATGCTGAATCATCGAGATCGCTCTTTTCGAGCTAGTTAGTGCGAGAAACACGTTGTCTGGTGTTTTCACAACTCCACAGTTGGATTGATATGCAGAACCGGCGATATCTGGGTTTTCGTGGGGTTTCAAGCTGAGATATGCATTTTCTGCGATAATCTTGGTGAGACTTCAGTCAGAAGTATGCAGAATCATCGAGATCCTTCTTTTCGAGCTATTTAATGCGAGAAAAACGTTATCTGGTGTTTTCACCACTCGACAGTGCGTTTGACATGCAGAACCAGCGATATCTTGGTTTTCGTGGGGTTTCAAGCTGAGATATGCATTTTCTGCGATAATCTTGGTGAGACTTCTGTCCGAAGTATACAGAATCATCGAGATCGCTCTTTTCGAGCTATTTAATGCGAGAAACACGTTATCTGGTGTTTTCACCACTCCACAGTGCGTATGATATGCAGAACCGGCGATATCTTGGTTTTCGTGGGGTTTCAAGCGGAGATATGCATTTTCTGCGATAATCTTGGTGAGACTTCCGTCCGAAGTATGCAGAATCATCGAGTACGCTCTTTTCGAGCTGTTTAATGCGACAAACACGTTATCTGGTGTTTTCACCACTCCACAGTGCGTTTGATATGCAGAACCGGCGACATCTTGGCTTTCGTCGGGTATCAAGCTGGGATATGCATTTTCTACGATAATCTTGGTGAGACTTCTGTCAGAAGTATGCAGAATCATCGGGATCGCTCTTTTCGAGCTATTTAATGCGAGAAACTCGTTATCTGGTTGTTTTCACCACTCCACAGTGCGTTTGATATGCAGAACCGGCGTCATCTTGATTTTCGTGAGGTTTCAAGGTGAGATATGCATTTTCTGCGATAATCTTGGTGAGACTTCTGTCCGAAGTATGCAGAATCATCTAGATCGCTCTTTTCGAGCTATTTAATGCGAGAAACACGTTGTCTGGTGTTTTCACAACTCCACAGTTGGATTGATATGCAGAACAGGCGATATCTGCGTTTTCGTGGGGTTTCAAGCTGAGATATGCATTTTTTACGATAATCTTGGTGAGACTTCTGTCCGAAGTATGCTTAATCATCGAGATCGCTCGTTTCGAGCTATTTAATGCGAGAAACACGATATCTGGAGTTTTCACCACTCCACAGTGCGTATGATATGCAGAACCGGCGAAATCTTGGTTTTCGTAGGGTTTCAAGCTGAGATATGCATTTTCTGCGATAATCTTGGTGAGACTTCTGTCCGAAGTATGCTGAATCACCGAGATCGCTCTTTTCGAGCTAGTTAGTGCGAGAAACACGATATCTGTAATTTTCACCACTCCACAGTTGGTTTGATATGCAGATCCGGCCATATCTTGGTTTTCGTGGGGTTTCAAGCTGAGATATGCGTTTTCTACGATAATCTTGCTGAGACTTCTATCAGAAGTAAGCAGAATCATCGAGATCCCTCTTTTCGAGCTCTTTAATGCGAGAAACACGTTATCTGGTGTTTTCACCTCTCCACAGTGCGTTTGATATGCAGAACCGGCGACATCTTGGCTTTCGTCGGGTATCAACCTGAGATATGCATTTTCTGCGATAATCTTGGTGAGACTTCAGTCAGAAGTATGCAGAATCATCGAGATCCTTCTTTTCGAGCTATTTAATGCGAGAAAAACGTTATCTGGTGTTTTCACCACTCGACAGTGCGTTTGACATGCAGTACCAGCGATATCTTGGTTTTCGTGGGGTTTCAAGCTGAGATATGCATTTTCTGCGATAATCTTGGTGAGACTTCTGTCCGAAGTATACAGAATCATCGAGATCGCTCTTTTCGAGCTATTTAATGCGGGAAACACGTTATCTGGTGTTTTGACCACTCCACAGTGCGTTTGATATGTAGAACCGCCGATAACGTGGTTTTCGTGGGGTTTCCAGCTGATATATGCATTTTCTGCGATAATCTTGGTGTTTCATCTATGAGAAGTATGCAGAATCATCGAGAACGCTCTTTTCGAGCTACTTAATGCGAGAAACACGTTTTCTGGTTTTTTCACCACTCCACAGTGCGTCTGAAATGCATAACCAGCGATATCTTGGTTTTCGTGGGGTTTCAAGCTGAGATATGCATTTTTTACGATAATCTTGGTGAGACTTCTGTCCGAAGTATGCAGAATCATCGAGATCGCTCTATTCGAGCTATTTAATGCGGCAAACACGTTATCTGGTGCTTTCTGCACTCCACAGTGCGTTTGATATGCAGAACCAGCGATATCTTGGTTTTCGTGGGGTTTCAAGCTGAGATATGCATTTTTTACGATAATCTTGGTGAGACTTCTGTCCGAAGTATGCTTAATCATCGAGATCCCTCGTTTCGAGCTATTTAATGCGAGAAACACGTTATCTGGTGTTTTCACCACTCCACAGTGCGTCTGATATGCAGAACTGGCGATATCTTGGTTTTCGTGGGGTTTCAAGCTGAGATATGCATTTTTTACGATAATCTTGGTGAGACTCCTGTCCGAAGTATGCTTAATCATCGAGATCGCTCGTTTCGAGCTATTTAATGCGAGAAACACGTTATCTGGTGTTTTCACCACTCCACAGTGCGTATGATATGCAGAACCGGCGATATCTTGGTTTTCGTGGGGTTTCAAGCTGAGATATGCATTTTCTGCGATAATCTTGGTGAGACTTCTGTCCGAAGTATGCAGAATCATCGAGTACGCTCTTTTCGAGCTGTTTAATGCGACAAACACGTTATCTGGTGTTTTCACCACTCCACAGTGCGTTTGATATGCAGAACCGGCGACACCTTGGCTTTCGTCGGGTATCAAGCTGGGATATGCATTTTCTACGATAATCTTGGTGAGACTTCTGTCAGAAGTATGCAGAATCATCTAGATCGCTCTTTTCGAGCTATTTAATGCGAGAAACACGTTGTCTGGTGTTTTCACAACTCCACAGTTGGATTGATATGCAGAACCGGCGATATCTGGGTTTTCGTGGGGTTTCAAGCTGAGATATGCATTTTTTACGATAATCTTGGTGAGACTTCTGTCCGAAGTATGCTTAATCATCGAGATCGCTCGTTTCGAGCTATTTAATGCGAGAAACACGATATCTGGAGTGTTCACCACTCCACAGTGCGTATGATATGCAGAACCGGCGAAATCTTGGTTTTCGTAGGGTTTCAAGCTGAGATATGCATTTTCTGCGATAATCTTGGTGAGACTTCTGTCCGAAGTATGCTGAATCATCGAGATCGCTCTTTTCGAGCTAGTTAGTGCGAGAAACACGTTGTCTGGTGTTTTCACAACTCCACAGTTGGATTGATATGCAGAACCGGCGATATCTGGGTTTTCGTGGGGTTTCAAGCTGAGATATGCATTTTCTGCGATAATCTTGGTGTTTCATCTATGAGAAGTATGCAGAATCATCGAGAACGCTCTTTTCGAGCTACTTAATGCGAGAAACACGTTTTCTGGTTTTTTCACCACTCCACAGTGCGTCTGAAATGCATAACCAGCGATATCTTGGTTTTCGTGGTGTTTCAAGCTGAGATATGCATTTTTTACGATAATCTTGGTGAGACTTCTGTCCGAAGTATGCAGAATCATCGAGATCGCTCTATTCGAGCTATTTAATGCGGCAAACACGTTATCTGGTGCTTTCTGCACTCCACAGTGCGATTGATATGCAGAACCAGCGATATCTTGGTTTTCGTGGGGTTTCAAGCTGAGATATGCATTTTTTACGATAATCTTGGTGAGACTTCTGTCCGAAGTATGCTTAATCATCGAGATCCCTCGTTTCGAGCTACTTAATGCGAGAAACACGTTATCTGGTGTTTTCACCACTCCACAGTGCGTTTGATATGCAGAACCGGCGACACCTTGGCTTTCGTCGGGTATCAAGCTGGGATATGCATTTTCTACGATAATCTTGGTGAGACTTCTGTCAGAAGTATGCAGAATCATCGGGATCGCTCTTTTCGAGCTGTTTAATGCGACAAACACGTTATCTGGTGTTTTCACCACTCCACAGTGCGTTTGATATGCAGAACCGGCGACACCTTGGCTTTCGTCGGGTATCAAGCTGGGATATGCATTTTCTACGATAATCTTGGTGAGACTTCTGTCAGAAGTATGCAGAATCATCGGGATCGCTCTTTTCGAGCTATTTAATGCGAGAAAAACCTTATCCGGTGTTTTCACCACTCCACAGTGCGTTTGATATGCAGAACCGGCGACACCTTGGCTTTCGTCGGGTATCAAGCTGGGATATGCATTTTCTGCGATAATCTTGGTGAGACTTCTGTCCGAAGTATGCTGAATCACCGAGATCGCTCTTTTCGAGCTAGTTAGTGCGAGAAACACGATATCTGTAATTTTCACAACTCCACAGTTGGATTGATATGCAGAACCGGCGATATCTGGGTTTTCGTGGGGTTTCAAGCTGAGATATGCATTTTTTACGATAATCTTGGTGATTCTTCTGTCAGAAGTATGCAGAATCATCGAGTACGCTCTTTTCGAGCTGTTTAATGCGAGAAACACGTTATCTGGTGTTTTCACCACTCCACAGTGCGTTTGATATGCAGAACCGGCGACATCTTGGCTTTCGTCGGGTATCAAGCTGGGATATGCATTTTCTACGATAATCTTGGTGAGACTTCTGTCAGAAGTATGCAGAATCATCGGGAACGCTCTTTTCGAGCTATTTAATGCGAGAAACTCGTTATCTGGTTGTTTTCACCACTCCACAGTGCGTTTGATATGCAGAACCGGCGTCATCTTGATTTTCGCGAGGTTTCAAGGTGAGATATGCATTTTCTGAGATTATCTTGGTGAGACTTCTGTCAGAAGTATGCAGAATCATCGAGATCGCTCTTTTCGAGCTACTTAATTCGAGAAACACGTTATCTGGTGTTTTCGCCACTCCACAGTGCGTTTGACATGCAGAACCGCAGATATCTTGGTTACGTTCGGGATTCAAGCTGAGATATGCATTTTCTGCGATAATCTTCGTGAGACTTCAGTCAGAAGGATGCAGAATCATCTAGATCGCTCTTGTCGAGCTATTTAACGCGAGAAACACGTTATATGGTGTTTTCACCACTCCACAGTGCGTTTGATATGCAGAACGGGCGACATCTTGGCTTTAGTCGGGTATCAAGCTGGGATATGCATTTTCTAAGATAATCTTGGTGAGACTTCTGTCAGAAGTATGCAGAATCATCTAGATCGCTCTTTTCGAGCTATTTAATGCGAGAAACACGTTGTCTGGTGTTTTCACAACTCCACAGTTGGATTGATATGCAGAACCGGCGATATCTGCGTTTTCGTGGGGTTTCAAGCTGAGATATGCATTTTTTACGATAATCTTGGTGAGACTTCTGTCCGAAGTATGCTTAATCATCGAGATCGCTCGTTTCGAGCTATTTAATGCGAGAAACACGATATCTGGAGTTTTCACCACTCCACAGTGCGTATGATATGCAGAACCGGCGAAATCTTGGTTTTCGTAGGGTTTCAAGCTGAGATATGCATTTTCTGCGATAATCTTGGTGAGACTTCTGTCCGAAGTATGCTGAATCACCGAGATCGCTCTTTTCGAGCTAGTTAGTGCGAGAAACACGATATCTGTAATTTTCACCACTCCACAGTTGGTTTGATATGCAGAACCGGCGATATCTGCGTTTTCGTGGGGTTCAAGCTGAGATATGCATTTTTTACGATAATCTTGGTGAGACTTCTGTCCGAAGTATGCAGAATCATCGAGATCCTTCTTTTCGAGCTATTTAATGCGAGAAAAACGTTATCTGGTGTTTTCACCACTCGACAGTGCGTTTGACATGCAGTACCAGCGATATCTTGGTTTTCGTGGGGTTTCAAGCTGAGATATGCATTTTCTGCGATAATCTTGGTGAGACTTCTGTCCGAAGTATACAGAATCATCGAGATCGCTCTTTTCGAGCTATTTAATGCGGGAAACACGTTATCTGGTGTTTTGACCACTCCACAGTGCGTTTGATATGTAGAACCGCCGATAACGTGGTTTTCGTGGGGTTTCCAGCTGATATATGCATTTTCTGCGATAATCTTGGTGTTTCATCTATGAGAAGTATGCAGAATCATCGAGAACGCTCTTTTCGAGCTACTTAATGCGAGAAACACGTTTTCTGGTTTTTTCACCACTCCACAGTGCGTCTGAAATGCATAACCAGCGATATCTTGGTTTTCGTGGGGTTTCAAGCTGAGATATGCATTTTTTACGATAATCTTGGTGAGACTTCTGTCCGAAGTATGCAGAATCATCGAGATCGCTCTATTCGAGCTATTTAATGCGGCAAACACGTTATCTGGTGCTTTCTGCACTCCACAGTGCGTTCGATATGCAGAACCAGCGATATCTTGGTTTTCGTGGGGTTTCTAGCTGAGATATGCATTTTTTACGATAATCTTGGTGAGACTTCTGTCCGAAGTATGCTTAATCATCGAGATCCCTCGTTTCGAGCTATTTAATGCGAGAAACACGTTATCTGGTGTTTTCACCACTCCACAGTGCGTCTGATATGCAGAACTGGCGATATCTTGGTTTTCGTGGGGTTTCAAGCTGAGATATGCATTTTTTACGATAATCTTGGTGAGACTCCTGTCCGAAGTATGCTTAATCATCGAGATCGCTCGTTTCGAGCTATTTAATGCGAGAAACACGTTATCTGGTGTTTTCACCACTCCACAGTGCGTATGATATGCAGAACCGGCGATATCTTGGTATTCGTGGGGTTTCAAGCTGAGATATGCATTTTCTGCGATAATCTTGGTGAGACTTCTGTCCGAAGTATGCAGAATCATCGAGTACGCTCTTTTCGAGCTGTTTAATGCGACAAACACGTTATCTGGTGTTTTCACCACTCCACAGTGCGTTTGATATGCAGAACCGGCGACACCTTGGCTTTCGTCGGGTATCAAGCTGGGATATGCATTTTCTACGATAATCTTGGTGAGACTTCTGTCAGAAGTATGCAGAATCATCTAGATCGCTCTTTTCGAGCTATTTAATGCGAGAAACACGTTGTCTGGTGTTTTCACAACTCCACAGTTGGATTGATATGCAGAACCGGCGATATCTGGGTTTTCGTGGGGTTTCAAGCTGAGATATGCATTTTTTACGATAATCTTGGTGAGACTTCTGTCCGAAGTATGCTTAATCATCGAGATCGCTCGTTTCGAGCTATTTAATGCGAGAAACACGATATCTGGAGTGTTCACCACTCCACAGTGCGTATGATATGCAGAACCGGCGAAATCTTGGTTTTCGTAGGGTTTCAAGCTGAGATATGCATTTTCTGCGATAATCTTGGTGAGACTTCTGTCCGAAGTATGCTGAATCATCGAGATCGCTCTTTTCGAGCTAGTTAGTGCGAGAAACACGTTGTCTGGTGTTTTCACAACTCCACAGTTGGATTGATATGCAGAACCGGCGATATCTGGGTTTTCGTGGGGTTTCAAGCTGAGATATGCATTTTCTGCGATAATCTTGGTGTTTCATCTATGAGAAGTATGCAGAATCATCGAGAACGCTCTTTTCGAGCTACTTAATGCGAGAAACACGTTTTCTGGTTTTTTCACCACTCCACAGTGCGTCTGAAATGCATAACCAGCGATATCTTGGTTTTCGTGGTGTTTCAAGCTGAGATATGCATTTTTTACGATAATCTTGGTGAGACTTCTGTCCGAAGTATGCAGAATCATCGAGATCGCTCTATTCGAGCTATTTAATGCGGCAAACACGTTATCTGGTGCTTTCTGCACTCCACAGTGCGATTGATATGCAGAACCAGCGATATCTTGGTTTTCGTGGGGTTTCAAGCTGAGATATGCATTTTTTACGATAATCTTGGTGAGACTTCTGTCCGAAGTATGCTTAATCATCGAGATCCCTCGTTTCGAGCTACTTAATGCGAGAAACACGTTATCTGGTGTTTTCACCACTCCACAGTGCGTATGATATGCAGAACCGGCGATATCTTGGTTTTCGTGGGGTTTCAAGCTGAGATATGCATTTTCTGCGATAATCTTGGTGAGACTTCTGTCCGAAGTATGCAGAATCATCGAGTACGCTCTATTCGAGCTGTTTAAGGCGACAAACACGTTATCTGGTGTTTTCACCACTCCACAGTGCGTTTGATATGCAGAACCGGCGACACCTTGGCTTTCGTCGGGTATCAAGCTGGGATATGCATTTTCTACGATAATCTTGGTGAGACTTCTGTCAGAAGTATGCAGAATCATCGGGATCGCTCTTTTCGAGCTGTTTAATGCGACAAACACGTTATCTGGTGTTTTCACCACTCCACAGTGCGTTTGATATGCAGAACCGGCGACACCTTGGCTTTCGTCGGGTATCAAGCTGGGATATGCATTTTCTACGATAATCTTGGTGAGACTTCTGTCAGAAGTATGCAGAATCATCGGGATCGCTCTTTTCGAGCTATTTAATGCGAGAAAAACCTTATCCGGTGTTTTCACCACTCCACAGTGCGTTTGATATGCAGAACCGGCGACACCTTGGCTTTCGTCGGGTATCAAGCTGGGATATGCATTTTCTGCGATAATCTTGGTGAGACTTCTGTCCGAAGTATGCTGAATCACCGAGATCGCTCTTTTCGAGCTAGTTAGTGCGAGAAACACGATATCTGTAATTTTCACAACTCCACAGTTGGATTGATATGCAGAACCGGCGATATCTGGGTTTTCGTGGGGTTTCAAGCTGAGATATGCATTTTTTACGATAATCTTGGTGATTCTTCTGTCAGAAGTATGCAGAATCATCGAGTACGCTATTTTCGAGCTGTTTAATGCGAGAAACACGTTATCTGGTGTTTTCACCACTCCACAGTGCGTTTGATATGCAGAACCGGCGACATCTTGGCTTTCGTCGGGTATCAAGCTGGGATATGCATTTTCTACGATAATCTTGGTGAGACTTCTGTCAGAAGTATGCAGAATCATCGAGATCGCTCTTTTCGAGCTACTTAATTCGAGAAACACGTTATCTGGTGTTTTCGCCACTCCACAGTGCGTTTGACATGCAGAACCGCAGATATCTTGGTTACGTTCGGGATTCAAGCTGAGATATGCATTTTCTGCGATAATCTTCGTGAGACTTCAGTCAGAAGTATGCAGAATCATCTAGATCGCTCTTGTCGAGCTATTTAACGCGAGAAACACGTTATATGGTGTTTTCACCACTCCACAGTGCGTTTGATATGCAGAACGGGCGACATCTTGGCTTTAGTCGGGTATCAAGCTGGGATATGCATTTTCTAAGATAATCTTGGTGAGACTTCTGTCAGAAGTATGCAGAATCATCGGGAACGCTCTTTTCGAGCTATTTAATGCGAGAAACTCGTTATCTGGTTGTTTTCACCACTCCACAGTGCGTTTGATATGCAGAACCGGCGTCATCTTGATTTTCGTGAGGTTTCAAGGTGAGATATGCATTTTCTGCGATTATCTTGGTGAGACTTCTGTCAGAAGTATGCAGAATCATCGAGATCGCTCTTTTCGAGCTACTTAATTCGAGAAACACGTTATCTGGTGTTTTCGCCACTCCACAGTGCGTTTGACATGCAGAACCGCAGATATCTTGGTTACGTTCGGGATTCAAGCTGAGATATGCATTTTCTGCGATAATCTTCGTGAGACTTCAGTCAGAAGTATGCAGAATCATCTAGATCGCTCTTGTCGAGCTATTTAACGCGAGAAACACGTTATATGGTGTTTTCACCACTCCACAGTGCGTTTGATATGCAGAACGGGCGACATCTTGGCTTTAGTCGGGTATCAAGCTGGGATATGCATTTTCTAAGATAATCTTGGTGAGACTTCTGTCAGAAGTATGCTTAATCATCGAGATCGCTCGTTTCGAGCTATTTAATGCGAGAAACACGATATCTGGAGTTTTCACCACTCCACAGTGCGTATGATATGCAGAACCGGCGAAATCTTGGTTTTCGTAGGGTTTCAAGCTGAGATATGCATTTTCTGCGATAATCTTGGTGAGACTTCTGTCCGAAGTATGCTGAATCACCGAGATCGCTCTTTTCGAGCTAGTTAGTGCGAGAAACACGATATCTGTAATTTTCACCACTCCACAGTTGGTTTGATATGCAGATCCGGCCATATCTTGGTTTTCGTGGGGTTTCAAGCTGAGATATGCGTTTTCTACGATAATCTTGGTGAGACTTCTATCAGAAGTAAGCAGAATCATCGAGATCCCTCTTTTCGAGCTCTTTAATGCGAGAAACACGTTATCTGGTGTTTTCACCTCTCCACAGTGCGTTTGATATGCAGAACCGGCGACATCTTGGCTTTCGTCGGGTATCAACCTGAGATATGCATTTTCTGCGATAATCTTGGTGAGACTTCAGTCAGAAGTATGCAGAATCATCGAGATCCTTCTTTTCGAGCTATTTAATGCGAGAAAAACGTTATCTGGTGTTTTCACCACTCGACAGTGCGTTTGACATGCAGTACCAGCGATATCTTGGTTTTCGTGGGGTTTCAAGCTGAGATATGCATTTTCTGCGATAATCTTGGTGAGACTTCTGTCCGAAGTATACAGAATCATCGAGATCGCTCTATTCGAGCTATTTAATGCGGCAAACACGTTATCTGGTGCTTTCTGCACTCCACAGTGCGTTTGATATGCAGAACCAGCGATATCTTGGTTTTCGTGGGGTTTCAAGCTGAGATATGCATTTTTTACGATAATCTTGGTGAGACTTCTGTCCGAAGTATGCTTAATCATCGAGATCCCTCGTTTCGAGCTATTTAATGCGAGAAACACGTTATCTGGTGTTTTCACCACTCCACAGTGCGTCTGATATGCAGAACTGGCGATATCTTGGTTTTGGTGGGGTTTCAAGCTGAGATATGCATTTTCTGCGATAAGCTTGGTGAGACTTCTGTCCGAAGTATGCTGAAACATCGAGATCGCTCTATTCGAGCTATTTAATGCGGGAAACACGTTATCTGGTGTTTTGACCACTCCACAGTGCGTTTGATATGTAGAACCGCCGATAACGTGGTTTTCGTGGGGTTACCAGCTGATATATGCATTTTCTGCGATAATCTTGGTGTTTCATCTATGAGAAGTATGCAGAATCATCGAGAACGCTCTTTTCGAGCTACTTAATGCGAGAAACACGTTTTCTGGTTTTTTCACCACTCCACAGTGCGTCTGAAATGCATAACCAGCGATATCTTGGTTTTCGTGGGGTTTCAAGCTGAGATATGCATTTTTTACGATAATCTTGGTGAGACTTCTGTCCGAAGTATGCAGAATCATCGAGATCGCTCTATTCGAGCTATTTAATGCGGCAAACACGTTATCTGGTGCTTTCTGCACTCCACAGTGCGTTTGATATGCAGAACCAGCGATATCTTGGTTTTCGTGGGGTTTCAAGCTGAGATATGCATTTTTTACGATAATCTTGGTGAGACTTCTGTCAGAAGTATGCTTAATCATCGAGATCGCTCGTTTCGAGCTATTTAATGCGAGAAACACGATATCTGGAGTTTTCACCACTCCACAGTGCGTATGATATGCAGAACCGGCGAAATCTTGGTTTTCGTAGGGTTTCAAGCTGAGATATGCATTTTCTGCGATAATCTTGGTGAGACTTCTGTCCGAAGTATGCTGAATCACCGAGATCGCTCTTTTCGAGCTAGTTAGTGCGAGAAACACGATATCTGTAATTTTCACCACTCCACAGTTGGTTTGATATGCAGATCCGGCCATATCTTGGTTTTCGTGGGGTTTCAAGCTGAGATATGCGTTTTCTACGATAATCTTGGTGAGACTTCTATCAGAAGTAAGCAGAATCATCGAGATCCCTCTTTTCGAGCTCTTTAATGCGAGAAACACGTTATCTGGTGTTTTCACCTCTCCACAGTGCGTTTGATATGCAGAACCGGCGACATCTTGGCTTTCGTCGGGTATCAACCTGAGATATGCATTTTCTGCGATAATCTTGGTGAGACTTCAGTCAGAAGTATGCAGAATCATCGAGATCCTTCTTTTCGAGCTATTTAATGCGAGAAAAACGTTATCTGGTGTTTTCACCACTCGACAGTGCGTTTGACATGCAGTACCAGCGATATCTTGGTTTTCGTGGGGTTTCAAGCTGAGATATGCATTTTCTGCGATAATCTTGGTGAGACTTCTGTCCGAAGTATACAGAATCATCGAGATCGCTCTATTCGAGCTATTTAATGCGGCAAACACGTTATCTGGTGCTTTCTGCACTCCACAGTGCGTTTGATATGCAGAACCAGCGATATCTTGGTTTTCGTGGGGTTTCAAGCTGAGATATGCATTTTTTACGATAATCTTGGTGAGACTTCTGTCCGAAGTATGCTTAATCATCGAGATCCCTCGTTTCGAGCTATTTAATGCGAGAAACACGTTATCTGGTGTTTTCACCACTCCACAGTGCGTCTGATATGCAGAACTGGCGATATCTTGGTTTTGGTGGGGTTTCAAGCTGAGATATGCATTTTCTGCGATAAGCTTGGTGAGACTTCTGTCCGAAGTATGCTGAAACATCGAGATCGCTCTATTCGAGCTATTTAATGCGGGAAACACGTTATCTGGTGTTTTGACCACTCCACAGTGCGTTTGATATGTAGAACCGCCGATAACGTGGTTTTCGTGGGGTTACCAGCTGATATATGCATTTTCTGCGATAATCTTGGTGTTTCATCTATGAGAAGTATGCAGAATCATCGAGAACGCTCTTTTCGAGCTACTTAATGCGAGAAACACGTTTTCTGGTTTTTTCACCACTCCACAGTGCGTCTGAAATGCATAACCAGCGATATCTTGGTTTTCGTGGGGTTTCAAGCTGAGATATGCATTTTTTACGATAATCTTGGTGAGACTTCTGTCCGAAGTATGCAGAATCATCGAGATCGCTCTATTCGAGCTATTTAATGCGGCAAACACGTTATCTGGTGCTTTCTGCACTCCACAGTGCGTTTGATATGCAGAACCAGCGATATCTTGGTTTTCGTGGGGTTTCAAGCTGAGATATGCATTTTTTACGATAATCTTGGTGAGACTTCTGTCCGAAGTATGCTTAATCATCGAGATCCCTCGTTTCGAGCTATTTAATGCGAGAAACACGTTATCTGGTGTTTTCACCACTCCACAGTGCGTCTGATATGCAGAACTGGCGATATCTTGGTTTTGGTGGGGTTTCAAGCTGAGATATGCATTTTCTGCGATAAGCTTGGTGAGACTTCTGTCCGAAGTATGCTGAAACATCGAGATCGCTCTATTCGAGCTATTTAATGCGGCAAACACGTTATCTGGTGCATTCAGCACTCCACAGTGCGTTTGATATGCAGATCCAGCGATATCTTGGTTTTCGTGGGGTTTCAAGCTGAGATATGCATTTTTTACGATAATCTTGGTGAGACTCCTGTCCGAAGTATGCTTAATCATCGAGATCGCTCGTTTCGAGCTATTTAATGCGAGAAACACGTTATCTGGTGTTTTCACCACTCCACAGTGCGTATGATATGCAGAACCGGCGATATCTTGGTTTTCGTGGGGTTTCAAGCTGAGATATGCATTTTCTGCGATAATCTTGGTGAGACTTCTGTCCGAAGTATGCAGAATCATCGAGTACGCTCTTTTCGAGCTGTTTAATGCGACAAACACGTTATCTGGTGTTTTCACCACTCCACAGTGCGTTTGATATGCAGATCCAGCGATATCTTGGTTTTCGTGGGGTTTCAAGCTGAGATATGCATTTTTTACGATAATCTAGGTGAGACTCCTGTCCGAAGTATGCTTAATCATCGAGATCGCTCGTTTCGAGCTATTTAATGCGAGAAACACGTTATCTGGTGTTTTCACCACTCCACAGTGCGTATGATATGCAGAACCGGCGATATCTTGGTTTTCGTGGGGTTTCAAGCTGAGATATGCATTTTCTGCGATAATCTTGGTGAGACTTCTGTCCGAAGTATGCAGAATCATCGAGTACGCTCTTTTCGAGCTGTTTAATGCGACAAACACGTTATCTGGTGTTTTCACCACTCCACAGTGCGTTTGATATGCAGAACCGGCGACACCTTGGCTTTCGTCGGGTATCAAGCTGGGATATGCATTTTCTACGATAATCTTGGTGAGACTTCTGTCAGAAGTATGCAGAATCATCTAGATCGCTCTTTTCGAGCTATTTAATGCGAGAAACACGTTGTCTGGTGTTTTCACAACTCCACAGTTGGATTGATATGCAGACCCGGCGATATCTGGGTTTTCGTGGGGTTTCAAGCTGAGATATGCATTTTTTACGATAATCTTGGTGAGACTTCTGTCCGAAGTATGCTTAATCATCGAGATCGCTCGTTTCGAGCTATTTAATGCGAGAAACACGATATCTGGAGTGTTCACCACTCCACAGTGCGTATGATATGCAGAACCGGCGAAATCTTGGTTTTCGTAGGGTTTCAAGCTGAGATATGCATTTTCTGCGATAATCTTGGTGAGACTTCTGTCCGAAGTATGCTGAATCATCGAGATCGCTCTTTTCGAGCTAGTTAGTGCGAGAAACACGTTGTCTGGTGTTTTCACAACTCCACAGTTGGATTGATATGCAGAACCGGCGATATCTGGGTTTTCGTGGGGTTTCAAGCTGAGATATGCATTTTCTGCGATAATCTTGGTGTTTCATCTATGAGAAGTATGCAGAATCATCGAGAACGCTCTTTTCGAGCTACTTAATGCGAGAAACACGTTTTCTGGTTTTTTCACCACTCCACAGTGCGTCTGAAATGCATAACCAGCGATATCTTGGTTTTCGTGGTGTTTCAAGCTGAGATATGCATTTTTTACGATAATCTTGGTGAGACTTCTGTCCGAAGTATGCAGAATCATCGAGATCGCTCTATTCGAGCTATTTAATGCGGCAAACACGTTATCTGGTGCTTTCTGCACTCCACAGTGCGATTGATATGCAGAACCAGCGATATCTTGGTTTTCGTGGGGTTTCAAGCTGAGATATGCATTTTTTACGATAATCTTGGTGAGACTTCTGTCCGAAGTATGCTTAATCATCGAGATCCCTCGTTTCGAGCTACTTAATGCGAGAAACACGTTATCTGGTGTTTTCACCACTCCACAGTGCGTATGATATGCAGAACCGGCGATATCTTGGTTTTCGTGGGGTTTCAAGCTGAGATATGCATTTTCTGCGATAATCTTGGTGAGACTTCTGTCCGAAGTATGCAGAATCATCGAGTACGCTCTTTTCGAGCTGTTTAAGGCGACAAACACGTTATCTGGTGTTTTCACCACTCCACAGTGCGTTTGATATGCAGAACCGGCGACACCTTGGCTTTCGTCGGGTATCAAGCTGGGATATGCATTTTCTACGATTATCTTGGTGAGACTTCTGTCAGAAGTATGCAGAATCATCGGGATCGCTCTTTTCGAGCTATTTAATGCGAGAAAAACCTTATCCGGTGTTTTCACCACTCCACAGTTCGTTTGATATGCAGAACCAGCGATATCTTGGCTTTCGTGGGGTTTCAAGCTGAGATATGCATTTTCTGCTATAATATTGGTGAGTCTTCTGTCAGTAGGATGCAGAATCATCGAGACCCCTCTTTTCGAGCTATTTAATGCGAGAAACACGTTATCTGGTGTTTTCACCACTCCACAGTGCGTTTGATATGCAGAACAGGCGACATCTTGATTTTCGTGAGATTTCAAGCTGAGATATGCATTTTCTACGATATCCATGGTGAGTCTTCTGTCAGGAGTATGCAGAATCATCGAGAACGCTCTTTTCGAGCTACTTAATGCGAGAAACACGTTTTCTGGTTTTTTCACCACTCCACAGTGCGTCTGAAATGCATAACCAGCGATATCTTGGTTTTCGTGGGGTTTCAAGCTGAGATATGCATTTTTTACGATAATCTTGGTGAGACTTCTGTCCGAAGTATGCAGAATCATCGAGATCGCTCTATTCGAGCTATTTAATGAGGCAAACACGTTATCTGGTGCTTTCTGCACTCCACAGTGCGTTTGATATGCAGAACCAGCGATATCTTGGTTTTCGTGGGGTTTCAAGCTGAGATATGCATTTTTTACGATAATCTTGGTGAGACTTCTGTTCGAAGTATGCTTAATCATCGAGATCGCTCGTTTCGAGCTATTTAATGCGAGAAACACGTTATCTGGTGTTTTTACCACTCCACAGTGCGTATGATATGCAGAACCGGCGATATCTTGGTTTTCGTGGGGTTTCAAGCTGAGATATACATTTTCTGCGATAATCTTGGTGAGACTTCTGTCCGAAGTATGCTGAAACATCGAGATCGCTCTTTTCGAGCTAGTTAATGCGAGAAAAACCTTATCCGGTGTTTTCACCACTCCACAGTTCGTTTGATATGCAGAACCAGCGATATCTTGGCTTTCGTGGGGTTTCAAGCTGAGATATGCATTTTTTACGATAATCTTGGTGAGACTTCTGTCCGAAGTATGCTGAATCATCGAGATCGCTCTTTTCGAGCTAGTTAGTGCGAGAAACACGTTATCTGGTGTTTTCACCACACCACAGTGCGTTTGATACGCAGAACCGGCGACATCTTGGCTTTCGTCGGGTATCAACCTGAGATATGCATTTTCTGCGATAATCTTGGTGAGACTTCAGTCAGAAGTATGCAGAATCATCGAGATCGCTCTTTTCGAGCTAGTTAATGCGAGAAATACCTTATCCGGTGTTTTCACCACTCCACAGTGCGTTTGATATGCAGAACCAGCGACATCGTGGTTTTCGTCGGGTTTCAAGCTGAGATATGCATTTTCTGCGATCATATTGGTGAGACATCAGTCAGAAGTATGCAGAATCATCTAGATCGCTCGTATCGAGCTATTTAAAACGAGAAACACGTTATCTAGTTGTTTTGACCACTCCACAGTGCGTTTGATATGTAGAGCCGCCGATAACTGGGTTTTCGCGGGGTTTCCAGCTGAAATATGCATTTTCTGCGATAATCTTGGTGTTTCATCTATGAGAAGTATGAAGAATCATCGAGAACGCTCTTTTCGAGCTAGTTAATGCGAGATACACGTTTTCTGATGTTTTCACCACTCCATAGTGCGTTGTGATATGCAGAACCGGCGATATCTTGGTTTTCGTGGGGTTTCTAGCTGAGATATGCAATTTCTGTGATAATCTTGGTGAGTCTTCTGTCAGAAGTATGCAGAATCATCGAGATCCCTCTTTTCGAGCTCTTTAATGCGAGAAACACGTTATCTGGTGTTTTCACCACTCCACAGTGCGTTTGATATGCAGAACCGGCGACATCTTTATTTTCGTGAGATTTCAACCTGAGATATGCATTTTCGTCGATAATCTTGGTGAGTCTTCTGTCAGTACTATGCTGAAACATCGAGATCGCTCTTTTCGAGCTAGTTAATGCGAGAAAAACCTTATCCGGTGTTTTCACCACTCCACAATTCGTTTGATATGCAGAACCAGCGATATCTTGGCTTTCGTGGGGTTTCAAGCTGAGATATGCATTTTTTACGATAATCTTGGTGAGACTTCTGTCCGAAGTATGCTGAATCATCGAGATCGCTCTTTTCGAGCTAGTTAGTGCGAGAAACACGTTATCTGGGGTTTTCACCACTCCACAGTTGGTTTGATATGCAGAACCGGCGATATCTTGGTTTTCGTGGGGTTTCAAGCTGAGATATGCGTTTTCTGCGATAATCTTGGTAAGAATTCTGTCAGAAGTATGCAGTATCATCTAGATCGCTCTTTTCGAGGTACTTAATGCGAGAAACACGTTTTCTGGTGCTTTGACCACTCCACAGTGCGTTTGATATGCAGAACCGGCGATAACTTGGTTTTCGTGGGGATTCCAGCTGAGATATGCATTTTCTGCGATAATCTTGGTGAGTCTTCTGTCAGAAGTATGCAGCATCATCTAGATCGCTCATTTCGAGCTACTTAATGCGAGAAACACGTTATCTGGTGTTTTCACCACTCCACAGTGCGTTTAACTTGCAGAACCGGCGACATCTTGGATTTCGTCGGGGTTCAAGCTGGGATATGCATTTTCAACGATAATCTTGGTAAGAATTCTGTCAGAAGGATGCAGTATCATCTAGATCGCTCTTTTCGAGCTACTTAATGCGAGAAACACGTTTTCTGGTGCTTTGACCACTCCACAGTGCGTTTGATATGTAGAACCGCCGATAACTTGGTTTTCGTGGGGATTCCAGCTGAAATATGCATTTTCTGCGATAATATTGGTGAGACTTCAGTCAGAAGTATGCAGAATCATCTAGATCGCTCGTTTCGAGTTATTTAATGCGAGAAACACGTTATCTGGTTGTTTTCACCACTCCACAGTGCGTTTGATATGCAGAACCGGCGACATCTTGATTTTCGTGAGGTTTCAAGCTGAGATATGCATTTTCTGCGATAATCTTGGTGAGTCTTCTGTCAGAAGTATGCAGAATCATCTAGATCGCTCCTTTCGAGCTATTTGATGCGAGAAACACGTTTTCTGGTGTTTTCACCACGCCACTGGGCGTTTGATATGCAGAACCGGCGACATCGTGTTTTTCGTCGGGTTTCAAGCTGAGATATGCATTTTCTGCGATCATATTGGTGAGACTTCAGTCAGAAGTATGCAGAATCATCGAGATCGCTCTATTCGAGCTATTTAATGCGAGAAACACGTTATCTGGTTGTTTTCACCACTCCACAGTGCGTTTGATATGCAGATCCGGCGACATCTTGGATTTCGTCGGGGTTCAAGCTGAGATATGCATTTTCTGCGATAATCTTGGTGAGACTTCTGTCCGAAGTATGCTGAATCATCGAGATCTTCCTTTTCGAGGTAGTTAGTGCGAGAAACACGTTATCTGGTGTTTTCACCACTCCACAGTGCGTTTGATATGCAGAACAGTAGATATCTTGGTTTTCGTGGGGTTTCAAGCTGAGATATGCAATTCCTGCGATAATCTTGGTGAGACTTCTGTCCGAAGTATGCTTAATCATCGAGAACGCTCTTTTCGAGCTGGTTAATGCGAGAAACACGTTATCTGGTGTTTTCAGCACTCCACAGTGCGTTTGATATGCAGATCCAGCGATATCTTGGTTTTCGTGGGGTTTCAAGCTGAGATATGCATTTTTTACGATAATCTTGGTGAGACTCCTGTCCGAAGTATGCTTAATCATCGAGATCGCTCGTTTCGAGCTATTTAATGCGAGAAACACGTTATCTGGTGTTTTCACCACTCCACAGTGCGTATGATATGCAGAACCGGCGATATCTTGGTTTTCGTGGGGTTTCAAGCTGAGATATGCATTTTCTGCGATAATCTTGGTGAGACTTCTGTCCGAAGTATGCAGAATCATCGAGTACGCTCTTTTCGAGCTGTTTAATGCGACAAACACGTTATCTGGTGTTTTCACCACTCCACAGTGCGTTTGATATGCAGAACCGGCGACACCTTGGCTTTCGTCGGGTATCAAGCTGGGATATGCATTTTCTACGATAATCTTGGTGAGACTTCTGTCAGAAGTATGCAGAATCATCTAGATCGCTCTTTTCGAGCTATTTAATGCGAGAAACACGTTGTCTGGTGTTTTCACAACTCCACAGTTGGATTGATATGCAGACCCGGCGATATCTGGGTTTTCGTGGGGTTTCAAGCTGAGATATGCATTTTTTACGATAATCTTGGTGAGACTTCTGTCCGAAGTATGCTTAATCATCGAGATCGCTCGTTTCGAGCTATTTAATGCGAGAAACACGATATCTGGAGTGTTCACCACTCCACAGTGCGTATGATATGCAGAACCGGCGAAATCTTGGTTTTCGTAGGGTTTCAAGCTGAGATATGCATTTTCTGCGATAATCTTGGTGAGACTTCTGTCCGAAGTATGCTGAATCATCGAGATCGCTCTTTTCGAGCTAGTTAGTGCGAGAAACACGTTGTCTGGTGTTTTCACAACTCCACAGTTGGATTGATATGCAGAACCGGCGATATCTGGGTTTTCGTGGGGTTTCAAGCTGAGATATGCATTTTCTGCGATAATCTTGGTGTTTCATCTATGAGAAGTATGCAGAATCATCGAGAACGCTCTTTTCGAGCTACTTAATGCGAGAAACACGTTTTCTGGTTTTTTCACCACTCCACAGTGCGTCTGAAATGCATAACCAGCGATATCTTGGTTTTCGTGGTGTTTCAAGCTGAGATATGCATTTTTTACGATAATCTTGGTGAGACTTCTGTCCGAAGTATGCAGAATCATCGAGATCGCTCTATTCGAGCTATTTAATGCGGCAAACACGTTATCTGGTGCTTTCTGCACTCCACAGTGCGATTGATATGCAGAACCAGCGATATCTTGGTTTTCGTGGGGTTTCAAGCTGAGATATGCATTTTTTACGATAATCTTGGTGAGACTTCTGTCCGAAGTATGCTTAATCATCGAGATCCCTCGTTTCGAGCTACTTAATGCGAGAAACACGTTATCTGGTGTTTTCACCACTCCACAGTGCGTATGATATGCAGAACCGGCGATATCTTGGTTTTCGTGGGGTTTCAAGCTGAGATATGCATTTTCTGCGATAATCTTGGTGAGACTTCTGTCCGAAGTATGCAGAATCATCGAGTACGCTCTTTTCGAGCTGTTTAAGGCGACAAACACGTTATCTGGTGTTTTCACCACTCCACAGTGCGTTTGATATGCAGAACCGGCGACACCTTGGCTTTCGTCGGGTATCAAGCTGGGATATGCATTTTCTACGATTATCTTGGTGAGACTTCTGTCAGAAGTATGCAGAATCATCGGGATCGCTCTTTTCGAGCTATTTAATGCGAGAAAAACCTTATCCGGTGTTTTCACCACTCCACAGTTCGTTTGATATGCAGAACCAGCGATATCTTGGCTTTCGTGGGGTTTCAAGCTGAGATATGCATTTTCTGCTATAATATTGGTGAGTCTTCTGTCAGTAGGATGCAGAATCATCGAGACCCCTCTTTTCGAGCTATTTAATGCGAGAAACACGTTATCTGGTGTTTTCACCACTCCACAGTGCGTTTGATATGCAGAACAGGCGACATCTTGATTTTCGTGAGATTTCAAGCTGAGATATGCATTTTCTACGATATCCATGGTGAGTCTTCTGTCAGGAGTATGCAGAATCATCGAGAACGCTCTTTTCGAGCTACTTAATGCGAGAAACACGTTTTCTGGTTTTTTCACCACTCCACAGTGCGTCTGAAATGCATAACCAGCGATATCTTGGTTTTCGTGGGGTTTCAAGCTGAGATATGCATTTTTTACGATAATCTTGGTGAGACTTCTGTCCGAAGTATGCAGAATCATCGAGATCGCTCTATTCGAGCTATTTAATGAGGCAAACACGTTATCTGGTGCTTTCTGCACTCCACAGTGCGTTTGATATGCAGAACCAGCGATATCTTGGTTTTCGTGGGGTTTCAAGCTGAGATATGCATTTTTTACGATAATCTTGGTGAGACTTCTGTTCGAAGTATGCTTAATCATCGAGATCGCTCGTTTCGAGCTATTTAATGCGAGAAACACGTTATCTGGTGTTTTTACCACTCCACAGTGCGTATGATATGCAGAACCGGCGATATCTTGGTTTTCGTGGGGTTTCAAGCTGAGATATACATTTTCTGCGATAATCTTGGTGAGACTTCTGTCCGAAGTATGCTGAAACATCGAGATCGCTCTTTTCGAGCTAGTTAATGCGAGAAAAACCTTATCCGGTGTTTTCACCACTCCACAGTTCGTTTGATATGCAGAACCAGCGATATCTTGGCTTTCGTGGGGTTTCAAGCTGAGATATGCATTTTTTACGATAATCTTGGTGAGACTTCTGTCCGAAGTATGCTGAATCATCGAGATCGCTCTTTTCGAGCTAGTTAGTGCGAGAAACACGTTATCTGGTGTTTTCACCACACCACAGTGCGTTTGATACGCAGAACCGGCGACATCTTGGCTTTCGTCGGGTATCAACCTGAGATATGCATTTTCTGCGATAATCTTGGTGAGACTTCAGTCAGAAGTATGCAGAATCATCGAGATCGCTCTTTTCGAGCTAGTTAATGCGAGAAATACCTTATCCGGTGTTTTCACCACTCCACAGTGCGTTTGATATGCAGAACCAGCGACATCGTGGTTTTCGTCGGGTTTCAAGCTGAGATATGCATTTTCTGCGATCATATTGGTGAGACATCAGTCAGAAGTATGCAGAATCATCTAGATCGCTCGTATCGAGCTATTTAAAACGAGAAACACGTTATCTGGTTGTTTTGACCACTCCACAGTGCGTTTGATATGTAGAGCCGCCGATAACTGGGTTTTCGCGGGGTTTCCAGCTGAAATATGCATTTTCTGCGATAATCTTGGTGTTTCATCTATGAGAAGTATGAAGAATCATCGAGAACGCTCTTTTCGAGCTAGTTAATGCGAGATACACGTTTTCTGATGTTTTCACCACTCCATAGTGCGTTGTGATATGCAGAACCGGCGATATCTTGGTTTTCGTGGGGTTTCTAGCTGAGATATGCAATTTCTGTGATAATCTTGGTGAGTCTTCTGTCAGAAGTATGCAGAATCATCGAGATCCCTCTTTTCGAGCTCTTTAATGCGAGAAACACGTTATCTGGTGTTTTCACCACTCCACAGTGCGTTTGATATGCAGAACCGGCGACATCTTTATTTTCGTGAGATTTCAACCTGAGATATGCATTTTCGTCGATAATCTTGGTGAGTCTTCTGTCAGTACTATGCTGAAACATCGAGATCGCTCTTTTCGAGCTAGTTAATGCGAGAAAAACCTTATCCGGTGTTTTCACCACTCCACAATTCGTTTGATATGCAGAACCAGCGATATCTTGGCTTTCGTGGGGTTTCAAGCTGAGATATGCATTTTTTACGATAATCTTGGTGAGACTTCTGTCCGAAGTATGCTGAATCATCGAGATCGCTCTTTTCGAGCTAGTTAGTGCGAGAAACACGTTATCTGGGGTTTTCACCACTCCACAGTTGGTTTGATATGCAGAACCGGCCATATCTTGGTTTTCGTGGGGTTTCAAGCTGAGATATGCGGTTTCTGCGATAATCTTGGTAAGAATTCTGTCAGAAGTATGCAGTATCATCTAGATCGCTCTTTTCGAGCTACTTAATGCGAGAAACACGTTTTCTGGTGCTTTGACCACTCCACAGTGCGTTTGATATGCAGAACCGGCGATAACTTGGTTTTCGTGGGGATTCCAGCTGAGATATGCATTTTCTGCGATAATCTTGGTGAGTCTTCTGTCAGAAGTATGCAGCATCATCTAGATCGCTCATTTCGAGCTACTTAATGCGAGAAACACGTTATCTGGTGTTTTCACCACTCCACAGTGCGTTTAACTTGCAGAACCGGCGACATCTTGGATTTCGTCGGGGTTCAAGCTGGGATATGCATTTTCAACGATAATCTTGGTAAGAATTCTGTCAGAAGTATGCAGTATCATCTAGATCGCTCTTTTCGAGCTACTTAATGCGAGAAACACGTTTTCTGGTGCTTTGACCACTCCACAGTGCGTTTGATATGTAGAACCGCCGATAACTTGGTTTTCGTGGGGATTCCAGCTGAAATATGCATTTTCTGCGATAATATTGGTGAGACTTCAGTCAGAAGTATGCAGAATCATCTAGATCGCTCGTTTCGAGTTATTTAATGCGAGAAACACGTTATCTGGTTGTTTTCACCACTCCACAGTGCGTTTGATATGCAGAACCGGCGACATCTTGATTTTCGTGAGGTTTCAAGCTGAGATATGCATTTTCTGCGATAATCTTGGTGAGTCTTCTGTCAGAAGTATGCAGAATCATCTAGATCGCTCTTTTCGAGCTATTTGATGCGAGAAACACGTTTTCTGGTGTTTTCACCACGCCACTGGGCGTTTGATATGCAGAACCGGCGACATCGTGTTTTTCGTCGGGTTTCAAGCTGAGATATGCATTTTCTGCGATCATATTGGTGAGACTTCAGTCAGAAGTATGCAGAATCATCGAGATCGCTCTATTCGAGCTATTTAATGCGAGAAACACGTTATCTGGTTGTTTTCACCACTCCACAGTGCGTTTGATATGCAGATCCGGCGACATCTTGGATTTCGTCGGGGTTCAAGCTGAGATATGCATTTTCTGCGATAATCTTGGTGAGACTTCTGTCCGAAGTATGCTGAATCATCGAGATCTTCCTTTTCGAGGTAGTTAGTGCGAGAAACACGTTATCTGGTGTTTTCACCACTCCACAGTGCGTTTGATATGCAGAACAGTAGATATCTTGGTTTTCGTGGGGTTTCAAGCTGAGATATGCAATTCCTGCGATAATCTTGGTGAGACTTCTGTCCGAAGTATGCTTAATCATCGAGAACGCTCTTTTCGAGCTGGTTAATGCGAGAAACACGTTATCTGGTGTTTTCAGCACTCCACAGTGCGTTTGATATGCAGAACCGGCGATATCTTGGTTTTCGTGGGGTTTCCAGCTGAGATATGCATTTTCTGCGATAATCTTGGTGAGTCTTCTGTCAGAAGTATGCAGAATCATCTAGATCGCTCTTTTCGAGCTATTTGATGCGAGAAACACGTTTTCTGGTGTTTTCACCACGCCACAGTGCGTTTGATATGCAGAACCGGCGACATCGTGGTTTTCGTCGGGTTTCAAGCTGAGATATGCATTTTCTGCGATCATATTGGTGAGACTTCAGTCAGAAGTATGCAGAATCATCTAGATCGCTCGTTTCGAGCTATTTAAAGCGAGAAACACTTTATCTGGTTGTTTTGACCACTCCACAGTGCGTTTGATATGTAGAGCCGCCGATAACTTGGTTTTCGTGGGGTTTCCAGCTGAAATATGCATTTTCTGCGATAATCTTGGTGTTTCATCTATGAGAAGTATGCAGAATCATCGAGAACGCTCTTTTCGAGCTAGTTAATGCGAGATACACGTTTTCTGATGTTTTCACCACTACATAGTGCGTCTGATATGCAGAACCGGCGATATCTTGGTTTTCGTGGAGTTTCCAGCTGAGATATGCAATTTCTGTGATAATCTTGGTGAGTCTTCTGTCAGAAGTATGCAGAATCATCTAGATCGCTCTTTTCGAGCTATTTAATGCGAGAAACACTTTTTCTGGTGTTTTCACCACGCCACAGTGCGTTTGATATGCAGAACCGGCGACATCGTTGTTTTCGTCGGGTTTCAAGCTGAGATATAGCATTTTCTGCGATAATATTGGTGAGACTTCAGTCACAAGTATGCAGAATCATCTAGATCGCTCGTTTCGAGCTATTTAAAGCGAGAAACACGTTATCTGGTTGTTTTCCCCACTCCACAGTGCGTTTGATATGCAGAACCGGCGATATCTTGGTTTTCGTGGGGTTTCCAGCTGAGATATGCATTTTCTGCGATAATCTTGGTGAGTCTTCTGTCAGAAGTATGCAGAATCATCGAGATCGCTCTATTCGAGCTATATAATGTGAGAAACACGTTTTCTGGTGTATTCACCACCCCACAGTACGTTTGACATGCAGAACCGGATATATCTTGGTTTCGGTCGGGTTTCAAGCTGAGATATGCATTTTCTACGATAATCTTGGTGAGACTTCTGTCAGACGTATGCAGAATCATCGGGATCGCTCTTTTCGAGCTATTTAAAGCGAGAAACACGTTTTCTGGTGTATTCACCACTCCACAGTACGTTTGACATGCAGAACAGGAGATATCTTGGTTTAGGTCGGGTATCAAGCTGAGATATGCATTTTCAACGATAATCTTGGTGAGACTTCTGTCAGAAGTATGCTGAATCATCGAGATCGCTCTTTTCGAGCTAGTTAATGCGAGAAACACGTTATCTGGTGTTTTCACCACTCCACAGTGCGTTTGATATGCAGAACAGGCGACATCTTGATTTTCGTGAGATTTCAAGCTGAGATATGCATTTTCTACGATAACCATGGTGAGTCTTCTGTCAGGAGTATGCAGAATCATCTAGATCGCTCTTTTCGAGCTATTTAATGCGAGAAACACGTTATATGGTTGTTTTCACCACTCCACAGTGCGTTTGATATGCAGAACCAGCGATATCTTGGTTTTCGTGGGGTTTCAAGCTGAGATATGCATTTTTTACGATAATCTTGGTGAGACTTCTGTTCGAAGTATGCTTAATCATCGAGATCGCTCGTTTCGAGCTATTTAATGCGCGAAACACGTTATCTGGTGTTTTCACCACTCCACAGTGCGTATGATATGCAGAACCGGCGATATCTTGGTTTTCGTGGGGTTTCAAGCTGAGATATACATTTTCTGCGGTAATCTTGGTGAGACTTCTGTCCGAAGTATGCTGAAACATCGAGATCGCTCTGTTCGAGCTAGTTAATGCGAGAAAAACCTTATCCGGTGTTTTCACCACTCCACAGTTCGTTTGATATGCAGAACCAGCGATATCTTGGCTTTCGTGGGGTTTCAAGCTGAGATATGCATTTTTTACGATAATCTTGGTGAGACTTCTGTCAGAAGTATGCAGAAACATCTAGATCGCTCTTTTCGAGCTATTTGATGCGAGAAACACGTTTTCTGGTTGTTTTCACCTATCCACAGTGCGTTTGATATGCAGAAACGGAGATATCTTGGTTTCGGTCGGGTTTCAAGCTGAGATATGCATTTTCTGCGATAATCTTGGTGAGTCTTCTGTCAGAAGTATGCAGAATCATCTAGATCGCTCGTTTCGAGCTACTTAATGCGAGAAACACGTTATCTGGTGTTTTAACCACTCCACAGTGCGTTTAACTTGCAGAACCGGCGACATCTTGGTTTTCGTCGGGGTTCAAGCTGGGATATGCATTTTCAACGATAATCTTGGTAAGAATTCTGTCAGAAGTATGCAGTATCATCTAGATCGCTCTTTTCGAGCTACTTAATGCGAGAAACACGTTTTCTGGTGCTTTGACCACTCCACAGTGCGTTTGATATGTAGAACCGCCGATAACTTGGTTTTCGTGGGGATTCCAGCTGAAATATGCATTTTCTGCGATAATATTGGTGAGACTTCAGTCAGAAGTATGCAGAATCATCTAGATCGCTCGTTTCGAGTTATTTAATGCGAGAAACACGTTATCTGGTTGTTTTCACCACTCCACAGTGCGTTTGATATGCAGAACCGGCGACATCTTGATTTTCGTGAGGTTTCAAGCTGAGATATGCATTTTCTGCGATAATCTTGGTGAGTCTTCTGTCAGAAGTATGCAGAAACATCTAGATCGCTCTTTTCGAGCTATTTGATGCGAGAAACACGTTTTCTGGTGTTTACACCACTCCACAGTGCGTTTGATATGCAGAACCGGCGACATCGTGGTTTTCGTCGGGTTTCAAGCTGAGATATGCATTTTCTGCGATCATATTGGTGAGACTTCAGTCAGAAGTATGCAGAATCACCTAGATCGCTCCTTTCGAGCTATTTAATGCGAGATACACGTTTTCTGGTGTTTTCACCACTCCATAGTGCGTCTGATATGCAGAACCGGCGATATCTTGGTTTTCGTGGGGTTTCCAGCTGAGATATGCATTTTCTGCGATAATCTTGGTGAGACTTTAGTCAGAACTATGCAGAATCATCTAGATCGCTCGTTTCGAGCTATTTAATGCGAAAAAACAAGTTTTCTGGTGTTTTGACCACTCCACAGTGCGTTTGATATGTAGAGCCGCCGATAACTTGGTTTTCGTGGGGCTTCCAGCTGAAATATGCATTTTCGGCGATAATCTTGGTGAGTCTTCTGTCAGAAGTATGCAGAATCATCGAGATCGCTCTATTCGAGCTATTTAATGCGAGAAACACGTTATCTGGTTCTTTTCACCTATCCACACTGCGTTTGATATGCAGAAACGGAGATATCTTGGTTTCGGTCGGGTTTCAAGCTGAGATATGCATTTTCTGCGATAATCTTGGTGAGTCTTCTGTCAGAAGTATGCAGAATCATCGAGATCGCTCTTTTCGAGCTAGTTAATGCGAGAAAAACCTTATCCGGTGTTTTCACCACTCCACAGTGCGTTTGATATGCAGAACCAGCGATATCTTGGCTTTCGTGGGGTTTCAACCTGAGATATGCATTTTTTACGATAATCTTGGTGAGACTTCTGTCCGAAGTATGCTTAATCATCGAGATCGCTCGTTTCGAGCTATTTAATGCGAGAAACACGATATCTGGAGTTTTCACCACTCCACAGTAGGTTTGATATGCAGAACCGGCGATATCTTGGTTTTCGTGGGGTTTCAAGCTGAGATATGCGTTTTCTGCGATAATCTTGGTGAGACTTCTATCAGAAGTATGCTTAATCATCGAGATCGCTCGTTTCGAGCTATTTAATGCGAGAAACACGATATCTGGAGTTTTCACCACTCCACAGTTCGTTTGATATGCAGAACCAGCGATATCTTGGCTTTCGTGGGGTTTCAAGCTGAGATATGCATTTTTTACGATAATCTTGGTGAGACTTCTGTCAGAAGTATGCAGAGTCATCTAGATCGCTCTTTTCGAGCTATTTGATGCGAGAAACACGTTTTCTGGTGTTTTCACCACGCCACAGTGCGTTTGATATGCAGAACCGGCGACATCGTGGTTTTCGCCGGGTTTCAAGCTGAGATATGCATTTTCTGCGATCATATTGGTGAGACATCAGTCAGAAGTATGCAGAATCATCGAGATCGCTCTATTCGAGCTATTTAAAGCGAGAAACACTTTATCTGGTTGTTTTGACCACTCCACAGTGCGTTTGATATGTAGAGCCGCCGATAACTTGGTTTTCGTGGGGTTTCCAGCTGAAATATGCATTTTCTGCGATAATCTTGGTGTTTCATCTATGAGAAGTATGCAGAAACATCGAGAAAGCTCTTTTCGAGCTAGTAAATGCGAGATACACGTTTTCTGATGTTTTCACCACTCCATAGTGCGTCTGATATGCAGAACCGGCGATATCTTGGTTTTCGTGGGGTTTCCAGCTGAGATATGCAATTTCTGTGATAATCTTGGTGAGTCTTCTGTCAGAAGTATGCAGAATCATCTAGATCGCTCTTTTCGAGCTATTTAATGCGAGAAACACTTTTTCTGGTGTTTTCACCACGCCACAGTGCGTTTGATATGCAGAACCGGCGACATCGTTGTTTTCGTCGGGTTTCAAGCTGAGATATAGCATTTTCTGCGATAATATTGGTGAGACTTCAGTCAGAAGTATGCAGAATCATCTAGATCGCTCGTTTCGAGCTATTTAAAGCGAGAAACACGTTATCTGCTTGTTTTCCCCACTCCACAGTGCGTTTGATATGCAGAACCGGCGATATCTTGGTTTTCGTGGGGTTTCCAGCTGAGATATGCATTTTCTGCGATAATCTTGGTGAGTCTTCTGTCAGAAGTATGCAGAATCATCGAGATCGCTCTATTCGAGCTATTTAATGCGAGAAACACGTTATCTGGTTGTTTTCACCACTCCACAGTGCGTTTGATATGCAGAACCGGCGATATCTTGGTTTTCGTGGGGTTTCCAGCTGAGATATGCATTTTCTGCGATAATCTTGGTGAGTCTTCTGTCAGAAGTATGCAGAATCATCGAGATCGCTCTATTCGAGCTATTTAATGCGAGAAACACGTTATCTGGTTGTTTTCACCTATCCACAGTGCGTTTGATATGCAGAAACGGAGATATCTTGGTTTCGGTCGGGTTTCAAGCTGAGATATGCATTTTCTGCGATAATCTTGGTGAGTCTTCTGTCAGAAGTATGCAGAATCATCTAGATCGCTCGTTTCGAGCTACTTAATGCGAGAAACACGTTATCTGGTGTTTTCACCACTCCACAGTGCGTTTAACTTGCAGAACCGGCGACATCTTGGATTTCGTCGGGGTTCAAGCTGGGATATGCATTTTCAACGATAATCTTGGTAAGAATTCTGTCAGAAGTATGCAGTATCATCTAGATCGCTCGTTTCGAGTTATTTAATGCGAGAAACACGTTATCTGGTTGTTTTCACCACTCCACAGTGCGTTTGATATGTAGAACCGCCGATAACTTGGTTTTCGTGGGGATTCCAGCTGAAATATGCATTTTCTGCGATAATATTGGTGAGACTTCAGTCAGAAGTATGCAGAATCATCTACATCGCTCGTTTCGAGTTATTTAATGCGAGAAACACGTTATCTGGTTGTTTTCACCACTCCACAGTGCGTTTGATATGCAGAACCGGCGACATCTTGATTTTCGTGAGGTTTCAAGCTGAGATATGCATTTTCTGCGATAATCTTGGTGAGTCTTCTGTCAGAAGTATGCAGAATCATCTAGATCGCTCTTTTCGAGCTATTTGATGCGAGAAACACGTTTTCTGGTGTTTTCACCACGCCACTGGGCGTTTGATATGCAGAACCGGCGACATCGTGGTTTTCGTCGGGTTTCAAGCTGAGATATGCATTTTCTGCGATCATATTGGTGAGACTTCAGTCAGAAGTATGCAGAATCATCGAGATCGCTCTATTCGAGCTATTTAATGCGAGAAACACGTTATCTGGTTGTTTTCACCACTCCACAGTGCGTTTGATATGCAGATCCGGCGACATCTTGGATTTCGTCGGGGTTCAAGCTGAGATATGCATTTTCTGCGATAATCTTGGTGAGACTTCTGTCCGAAGTATGCTGAATCATCGAGATCTTCCTTTTCGAGCTAGTTAGTGCGAGAAACACGTTATCTGGTGTTTTCACCACTCCACAGTGCGTTTGATATGCAGAACAGTAGATATCTTGGTTTTCGTGGGGTTTCAAGCTGAGATATGCAATTCCTGCGATAATCTTGGTGAGACTTCTGTCCGAAGTATGCTTAATCATCGAGAACGCTCTTTTCGAGCTGGTTAATGCGAGAAACACGTTATCTGGTGTTTTCAGCACTCCACAGTGCGTTTGATATGCAGAACCGGCGATATCTTGGTTTTCGTGGGGTTTCCAGCTGAGATATGCATTTTCTGCGATAATCTTGGTGAGTCTTCTGTCAGAAGTATGCAGAATCATCTAGATCGCTCTTTTCGAGCTATTTGATGCGAGAAACACGTTTTCTGGTGTTTTCACCACGCCACAGTGCGTTTGATATGCAGAACCGGCGACATCGTGGTTTTCGTCGGGTTTCAAGCTGAGATATGCATTTTCTGCGATCATATTGGTGAGACTTCAGTCAGAAGTATGCAGAATCATCTAGATCGCTCGTTTCGAGCTATTTAAAGCGAGAAACACTTTATCTGGTTGTTTTGACCACTCCACAGTGCGTTTGATATGTAGAGCCGCCGATAACTTGGTTTTCGTGGGGTTTCCAGCTGAAATATGCATTTTCTGCGATAACTTGGTGTTTCATCTATGAGAAGTATGCAGAATCATCGAGAACGCTCTTTTCGAGCTAGTTAATGCGAGATACACGTTTTCTGATGTTTTCACCACTCCATAGTGCGTCTGATATGCAGAACCGGCGATATCTTGGTTTTCGTGGGGTTTCCAGCTGAGATATGCAATTTCTGTGATAATCTTGGTGAGTCTTCTGTCAGAAGTATGCAGAATCATCTAGATCGCTCTTTTCGAGCTATTTAATGCGAGAAACACTTTTTCTGGAGTTTTCACCACGCCACAGTGCGTTTGATATGCAGAACCGGCAACATCGTTGTTTTCGTCGGGTTTCAAGCTGAGATATAGCATTTTCTGCGATAATATTGGTGAGACTTCAGTCAGAAGTATGCAGAATCATCTAGATCGCTCGTTTCGAGCTATTTAAAGCGAGAAACACGTTATCTGGTTGTTTTCCCCACTCCACAGTGCGTTTGATATGCAGAACCGGCGATATCTTGGTTTTCGTGGGGTTTCCAGCTGAGATATGCATTTTCTGCGATAATCTTGGTGAGTCTTCTGTCAGAAGAATGCAGAATCATCGAGATCGCTCTATTCGAGCTATTTAATGTGAGAAACACGTTTTCTGGTGTATTCACCACCCCACAGTACGTTTGACATGCAGAACCGGATATATCTTGGTTTCGGTCGGGTTTCAAGCTGAGATATGCATTTTCTACGATAATCTTGGTGAGACTTCTGTCAGACGTATGCAGAATCATCGGGATCGCTCTTTTCGAGCTATTTAAAGCGAGAAACACGTTTTCTGGTGTATTCACCACTCCACAGTACGTTTGACATGCAGAACAGGAGATATCTTGGTTTAGGTCGGGTATCAAGCTGAGATATGCATTTTCAACGATAATCTTGGTGAGACTTCTGTCAGAAGTATGCAGAATCATCGGGATCGCTCTTTTCGAGCTATTTAATGCGAGAAACACGCTGTCTGGTTGGTTTCACGACTCCGCAGTGCGTTTGATATGCAGAACCGGCGACATCTTGATTTTCGTGAGGTTTCAAGCTGAGATATGCATTTTCTGCTATAATATTGGTGAGTCTTCTGTCAGTAGGATGCAGAATCATCGAGACCCCTCTTTTCGAGCTATTTAATGCGCGAAACACGTTATCTGGTGTTTTCACCACTCCACAGTGCGTATGATATGCAGAACCGGCGATATCTTGGTTTTCGTGGGGTTTCAAGCTGAGATATGCATTTTTTACGATAATCTTGGTGAGACTTCTGTCAGAAGTATGCAGAATCATCTAGATCGCTCTTTTCGAGCTATTTGATGCGAGAAACACGTTTTCTGGTGTTTTCACCACGTCACAGTGCGTTTGATATGCAGAACCGGCGACATCGTGGTTTTCGTCGGGTTTCAAGCTGAGATATGCATTTTCTGCGATCATATTGGTGAGACTTCAGTCAGAAGTATGCAGAATCATCGAGATCGCTCTATTCGAGCTATTTAATGCGAGAAACACGTTATCTGGTTGTTTTCACCACTCCACAGTGCGTTTGATATGCAGATCCGGCGACATCTTGGATTTCGTCGGGGTTCAAGCTGAGATTTGCAATTCCTGCGATAATCTTGGTGAGACTTCTGTCCGAAGTATGCTTAATCATCGAGAACGCTCTTTTCGAGCTGGTTAATGCGAGAAACACGTTATCTGGTGTTTTCAGCACTCCACAGTGCGTTTGATATGCAGAACCGGCGATATCTTGGTTTTCGTGGGGTTTCCAGCTGAGATATGCATTTTCTGCGATAATCTTGGTGAGTCTTCTGTCAGAAGTATGCAGAATCATCTAGATCGCTCTTTTCGAGCTATTTGATGCGAGAAACACGTTTTCTGGTGTTTTCACCACGCCACAGTGCGTTTGATATGCAGAACCGGCGACATCGTGGTTTTCGTCGGGTTTCAAGCTGAGATATGCATTTTCTGCGATCATATTGGTGAGACTTCAGTCAGAAGTATGCAGAATCATCTAGATCGCTCGTTTCGAGCTATTTAAAGCGAGAAACACTTTATCTGGTTGTTTTGACCACTCCACAGTGCGTTTGATATGTAGAGCCGCCGATAACTTGGTTTTCGTGGGGTTTCCAGCTGAAATATGCATTTTCTGCGATAATCTTGGTGTTTCATCTATGAGAAGTATGCAGAATCATCGAGAACGCTCTTTTCGAGCTAGTTAATGCGAGATACACGTTTTCTGATGTTTTCACCACTCCATAGTGCGTCTGATATGCAGAACCGGCGATATCTTGGTTTTCGTGGGGTTTCCAGCTGAGATATGCAATTTCTGTGATAATCTTGGTGAGTCTTCTGTCAGAAGTATGCAGAATCATCTAGATCGCTCTTTTCGAGCTATTTAATGCGAGAAACACTTTTTCTGGTGTTTTCACCACGCCACAGTGCGTTTAACTTGCAGAACCTGCGACATCTTGGATTTCGTCGGGGTTCAAGCTGGGATATGCATTTTCAACGATAATCTTGGTAAGAATTCTGTCAGAAGTATGCAGAATCATCGAGATCGCTCTATTCGAGCTATTTAATGCGAGAAACACGTTATCTGGTTGTTTTCACCACTCCACAGTGCGTTTGATATATAGAAACGGAGATATCTTGGTTTCGGTCGGGTTTCAAGCTGAGATATGCATTTTCTGCGATAATCTTGGTGAGTCTTCTGTCAGAAGTATGCAGAATCATCGCGATCGCTCTATTCGAGCTATCTAATGCGAGAAACACGTTATCTGGTGTTTTCATCACTCCACAGGGCGTTTGATATGCAGAACCGGCGATATCTTGGTTTTCGTGGGGTTTCCAGCTGAGATATGCATTTTCTGCGATAATCTTGGTGTTTCATCTATGAGAAGTATGCAGAATCATCGAGAACGCTCTTTTCGAGCTAGTTAATGCGAGATACACGTTTTCTGGTGTTTTCACCACTCCATAGTGCGTCTGATATGCAGAACCGGCGATATCTTGGTTTTCGTGGGGTTTCCAGCTGAGATATGCATTTTCTGCGATAATCTTGGTGAGACTTTAGTCAGAACTATGCAGAATCATCTAGATCGCTCGTTTCGAGCTATTTAATGCGAAAAAACAAGTTTTCTGGTGTTTTGACCACTCCACAGTGCGTTTGATATGCAGAACCGGCGACATCGTGTTTTTCGTCGGGTTTCAAGCTGAGATATGCATTTTCTGCGATCATATTGGTGAGACTTCAGTCAGAAGTATGCAGAATCACCTAGATCGCTCGTTTCGAGCTACTTAATGCGAGAAACACGTTATCTGGTGTTTTCACCACTCCACAGTGCGTTTAACTTGCAGAACCGGCGACATCTTGAATTTCGTCGGGGTTCAAGCTGGGATATGCATTTTCAACGATAATCTTCGTAAGAATTCTGTCAGAAGTATGCAGTATCATCTAGATCGCTCTTTTCGAGCTACTTAATGCGAGAAACACGTTTTCTGGTGTTTTGACCACTCCACAGTGCGTTTGATATGTAGAACCGCCGATAACTTGGTTTTCGTGGGGATTCCAGCTGAAATATGCATTTTCTGCGATAATATTGGTGAGACTTCAGTCAGAAGTATGCAGAATCATCTAGATCGCTCTTTCCGAGCTATTTGATGCGAGAAACACGTTTTCTGGTGTTTTCACCACTCCACAGTGCGTTTGATATGCAGAACCGGCGAC
This sequence comes from Anthophora plumipes, assembly GCA_951804975.1. NCBI lineage: Eukaryota > Metazoa > Arthropoda > Insecta > Hymenoptera > Apidae > Anthophora > Anthophora plumipes. The sequence continues at coordinate 774,283 of CATORF010000171.1, read as the reverse complement.
ATCTTGATTTTCGTGAGGTTTCAAGCTGAGATATGCATTTTCTGCGATAATCTTGGTGAGACTTATGTCAGAAGTATGCAGTATCATCGCGATCGCTCTATTCGAGCTATTTAATGCGAGAAACACGTTATCTGGTGTTTTCATCACTCCACAGGGCGTTTGATATGCAGAACCGGCGATATCTTGGTTTTCCTGGGGTTTCCAGCTGAGATATGCATTTTCTGTGATAATCTTGGTGAGTCTTCTGTCAGAAGTATGCAGAATCATCTAGATCGCTCTTTTCGAGCTATTTAATGCGAGAAACAGGTTTTCTGGTGTCTTCACCACGCCACAGTGCGTTTGATATGCAGAACCGGCGATATCTTGGTTTTCGTGGGGTTTCCAGCTGAAATATGCATTTTCTGCGATAATCTTGGTGTTTCATCTATGAGAAGTATGCAGAATCATCGAGAACGCTCTTTTCGAGCTAGTTAATGCGAGATACACGTTTTCTGGTGTTTTCACCACTCCATAGTGCGTCTGATATGCAGAACCGGCGATATCTTGGTTTTCGTGGGGTTTCCAGCTGAGATATGCATTTTCTGCGATAATCTTGGTGAGTCTTCTGTCAGAAGTATGCAGAATCATCTAGATCGCTCTTTTCGAGCTATTTGATGCGAGAAACACGTTTTCTGGTGTTTTCACCACGCCACAGTGCGTTTGATATGCAGAACCGGCGACATCGTGGTTTTCGTCGGGTTTCAAGCTGAGATATGCATTTTCTGCGATCATATTGGTGAGGCTTCAGTCAGAAGTATGCAGAATCACCTAGATCGCTCGTTTCGAGCTACTTAATGCGAGAAACACGTTATCTGGTGTTTTCACCACTCCACAGTGCGTTTAACTTGCAGAACCGGCGACATCTTGAATTTCGTCGGGGTTCAAGCTGGGATATGCATTTTCAACGATAATCTTGGTAAGAATTCTGTCAGAAGTATGCAGTATCATCTAGATCGCTCTTTTCGAGCTACTTAATGCGAGAAACACGTTTTCTGGTGTTTTGACCACTCCACAGTGCGTTTGATATGTAGAACCGCCGATAACTTGGTTTTCGTGGGGATTCCAGCTGAAATATGCATTTTCTGCGATAATATTGGTGAGACTTCAGTCAGAAGTATGCAGAATCATCTAGATCGCTCGTTTCGAGTTATTTAATGCGAGAAACACGTTATCTGGTTGTTTTCACCACTCCACAGTGCTTTTGATATGCAGAACCGGCGACATCTTGATTTTCGTGAGGTTTCAAGCTGAGATATGCATTTTCTGCGATCATATTGGTGAGTCTTCTGTCAGAAGTATGCAGAATCATCTAGATCGCTCTTTTCGAGCTACTTGATGCGAGAAACACGTTTTCTGGTGTTTTGACCACTCCACAGTGCGTTTGATATGTAGAACCGCCGATAACTTGGTTTTCGTGGGGATTCCAGCTGAAATATGCATTTTCTGCGATAATATTGGTGAGACTTCAGTCAGAAGTATGCAGAATCATCTAGATCGCTCGTTTCGAGTTATTTAATGCGAGAAACACGTTATCTGGTTGTTTTCACCACTCCACAGTGCTTTTGATATGCAGAACCGGCGACATCTTGATTTTCGTGAGGTTTCAAGCTGAGATATGCATTTTCTGCGATAATCTTGGTGAGTCTTCTGTCAGAAGTATGCAGAATCATCTAGATCGCTCTTTTCGAGCTATTTGATGCGAGAAACACGTTTTCTGGTGTTTTCACCACTCCACAGTGCGTTTGATATGCAGAACAGTCGACATCGTGGTTTTCGTCGGGTTTCAAGCTGAGATATGCATTTTCTGCGATCATATTGGTGAGTCTTCTGTCAGAAGTATGCAGAATCATCTAGATCGCTCTTTTCGAGCTACTTGATGCGAGAAACACGTTTTCTGGTGTTTTCACCACTCCACAGTGCGTTTGATATGCAGAACCGGCGACATCTTGATTTTCGTGAGGTTTCAAGCTGAGATATGCATTTTCCGCGATAATCTTGGTGAGTCTTCTGTCAGAAGTATGCAGAATCATCTAGATCGCTCTTTTCGAGCTATTTGATGCGAGAAACACGTTTTCTGGTGTTTTCACCACTCCACAGTTCGTTTGATATGCAGAACCGGCGACATCGTGTTTTCCGTCGGGTTTCAAGCTGAGATATGCATTTTCTGCGATCATATTGGTGAGACTTCAGTCAGAAGTATGCAGAATCACCTAGATCGCTCGTTTCGAGCTATTTAATGCGAGAAACACGTTATCTGGTTGTTTTCACCACTCCACAGTGCGTTTGATATGCAGAACCGGCGACATCGTGGTTTTCGTCGGGTTTCAAGCTGAGATATGCATTTTCTGCGATCATATTGGTGAGACTTCAGTCAGAACTATGCAGAATCATCTAGATCGCTCGTTTCGAGCTATTTAATGCGAAAAAACAAGTTTTCTGGTGTTTTGACCACTCCACAGTGCGTTTGATATGTAGAGCCGCCGATAACTTGGTTTTCGTGGGGCTTCCAGCTGAAATATGCATTTTCTGCGATAATCTTTGTGTTTCATCTATGAGAAGTATGCAGAATCATCTAGATCGCTCTTTTCGAGCTATTTAAATCGAGAAACACGTTTTCTGGTGTATTCACCACCCCACAGTGCGTTTGATATGCAGAACCGGCGACATCGTGGTTTTGGTCGGGTTTCAAGCAGAGACATGCATTTTCTGCGATAATCTTGGTGAGACTTTAGTCAGAAGTATGCAGAATCATCTAGATCGCTCGTTTCGAGCTACTTAATGCGAGAAACACGTTATCTGGTGTTTTCACCACTCCACAGTGCGTTTAACTTGCAGAACCGGCGACATCTTGGATTTCGTCGGGGTTCAAGCTGGGATATGCATTTTCAACGATAATCTTGGTAAGAATTCTGTCAGAAGTATGCAGAATCATCGAGATCGCTCTATTCGAGCTATTTAATGCGAGAAACACGTTATCTGGTTGTTTTCACCACTCCACAGTGCGTTTGATATATAGAAACGGAGATATCTTGGTTTCGGTCGGGTTTCAAGCTGAGATATGCATTTTCTGCGATAATCTTGGTGTTTCATCTATGAGAAGTATGCAAAATCATCGAGAACGCTCTTTTCGAGCTAGTTAATGCGAGATACACGTTTTCTGGTGTTTTCACCACTCCATAGTGCGTCTGATATGCAGAACCGGCGATATCTTGGTTTTCGTGGGGTTTCCAGCTGAGATATGCATTTTCTGCGATCATATTGGTGAGACTTCAGTCAGAAGTATGCAGAATCACCTAGATCGCTCGTTTCGAGCTACTTAATGCGAGAAACACGTTATCTGGTGTTTTCACCACTCCACAGTGCGTTTAACTTGCAGAACCGGCGACATCTTGAATTTCGTCGGGGTTCAAGCTGGGATATGCATTTTCAACGATAATCTTGGTAAGAATTCTGTCAGAAGTATGCAGTATCATCTAGATCGCTCTTTTCGAGCTACTTAATGCGAGAAACACGTTTTCTGGTGTTTTGACCACTCCACAGTGCGTTTGATATGTAGAACCGCCGATAACTTGGTTTTCGTGGGGATTCCAGCTGAAATATGCATTTTCTGCGATAATATTGGTGAGACTTCAGTCAGAAGTATGCAGAATCATCTAGATCGCTCGTTTCGAGTTATTTAATGCGAGAAACACGTTATCTGGTTGTTTTCACCACTCCACAGTGCTTTTGATATGCAGAACCGGCGACATCTTGATTTTCGTGAGGTTTCAAGCTGAGATATGCATTTTCTGCGATCATATTGGTGAGACTTCAGTCAGAAGTATGCAGAATCACCTAGATCGCTCGTTTCGAGCTATTTAATGCGAGAAACACGTTATCTGGTTGTTTTCACCACTCCACAGTGCGTTTGATATGCAGAACCGGCGACATCTTGATTTTCGTGAGGTTTCAAGCTGAGATATGCATTTTCTGCGATAATCTTGGTGAGACTTATGTCAGAAGTATGCAGTATCATCGCGATCGCTCTATTCGAGCTATTTAATGCGAGAAACACGTTATCTGGTGTTTTCATCACTCCACAGGGCGTTTGATATGCAGAACCGGCGATATCTTGGTTTTCCTGGGGTTTCCAGCTGAGATATGCATTTTCTGTGATAATCTTGGTGAGTCTTCTGTCAGAAGTATGCAGAATCATCTAGATCGCTCTTTTCGAGCTATTTAATTCGAGAAACAGGTTTTCTGGTGTCTTCACCACGCCACAGTGCGTTTGATATGCAGAACCGGCGATATCTTGGTTTTCGTGGGGTTTCCAGCTGAAATATGCATTTTCTGCGATAATCTTGGTGTTTCATCTATGAGAAGTATGCAGAATCATCGAGAACGCTCTTTTCGAGCTAGTTAATGCGAGATACACGTTTTCTGGTGTTTTCACCACTCCATAGTGCGTCTGATATGCAGAACCGGCGATATCTTGGTTTTCGTGGGGTTTCCAGCTGAGATATGCATTTTCTGCGATAATCTTGGTGAGTCTTCTGTCAGAAGTATGCAGAATCATCTAGATCGCTCTTTTCGAGCTATTTGATGCGAGAAACACGTTTTCTGGTGTTTTCACCACGCCACAGTGCGTTTGATATGCAGAACCGGCGACATCGTGGTTTTCGTCGGGTTTCAAGCTGAGATATGCATTTTCTGCGATCATATTGGTGAGACTTCAGTCAGAACTATGCAGAATCATCTAGATCGCTCGTTTCGAGCTATTTAATGCGAAAAAACAAGTTTTCTGGTGTTTTGACCACTCCACAGTGCGTTTGATATGTAGAGCCGCCGATAACTTGGTTTTCGTGGGGCTTCCAGCTGAAATATGCATTTTCTGCGATAATCTTTGTGTTTCATCTATGAGAAGTATGCAGAATCATCTAGATCGCTCTTTTCGAGCTATTTAAATCGAGAAACACGTTTTCTGGTGTATTCACCACCCCACAGTGCGTTTGATATGCAGAACCGGCGACATCGTGGTTTTGGTCGGGTTTCAAGCAGAGACATGCATTTTCTGCGATAATCTTGGTGAGACTTTAGTCAGAAGTATGCAGAATCATCTAGATCGCTCGTTTCGAGCTACTTAATGCGAGAAACACGTTATCTGGTGTTTTCACCACTCCACAGTGCGTTTAACTTGCAGAACCGGCGACATCTTGGATTTCGTCGGGGTTCAAGCTGGGATATGCATTTTCAACGATAATCTTGGTAAGAATTCTGTCAGAAGTATGCAGAATCATCGAGATCGCTCTATTCGAGCTATTTAATGCGTGAAACACGTTATCTGGTTGTTTTCACCACTCCACAGTGCGTTTGATATATAGAAACGGAGATATCTTGGTTTCGGTCGGGTTTCAAGCTGAGATATGCATTTTCTGCGATAATCTTGGTGTTTCATCTATGAGAAGTATGCAAAATCATCGAGAACGCTCTTTTCGAGCTAGTTAATGCGAGATACACGTTTTCTGGTGTTTTCACCACTCCATAGTGCGTCTGATATGCAGAACCGGCGATATCTTGGTTTTCGTGGGGTTTCCAGCTGAGATATGCATTTTCTGCGATCATATTGGTGAGACTTCAGTCAGAAGTATGCAGAATCACCTAGATCGCTCGTTTCGAGCTACTTAATGCGAGAAACACGTTATCTGGTGTTTTCACCACTCCACAGTGCGTTTAACTTGCAGAACCGGCGACATCTTGAATTTCGTCGGGGTTCAAGCTGGGATATGCATTTTCAACGATAATCTTGGTAAGAATTCTGTCAGAAGTATGCAGTATCATCTAGATCGCTCTTTTCGAGCTACTTAATGCGAGAAACACGTTTTCTGGTGTTTTGACCACTCCACAGTGCGTTTGATATGTAGAACCGCCGATAACTTGGTTTTCGTGGGGATTCCAGCTGAAATATGCATTTTCTGCGATAATATTGGTGAGACTTCAGTCAGAAGTATGCAGAATCATCTAGATCGCTCGTTTCGAGTTATTTAATGCGAGAAACACGTTATCTGGTTGTTTTCACCACTCCACAGTGCTTTTGATATGCAGAACCGGCGACATCTTGATTTTCGTGAGGTTTCAAGCTGAGATATGCATTTTCTGCGATCATATTGGTGAGACTTCAGTCAGAAGTATGCAGAATCACCTAGATCGCTCGTTTCGAGCTATTTAATGCGAGAAACACGTTATCTGGTTGTTTTCACCACTCCACAGTGCGTTTGATATGCAGAACCGGCGACATCTTGATTTTCGTGAGGTTTCAAGCTGAGATATGCATTTTCTGCGATAATCTTGGTGAGACTTATGTCAGAAGTATGCAGTATCATCGCGATCGCTCTATTCGAGCTATTTAATGCGAGAAACACGTTATCTGGTGTTTTCATCACTCCACAGGGCGTTTGATATGCAGAACCGGCGATATCTTGGTTTTCCTGGGGTTTCCAGCTGAGATATGCATTTTCTGCGATAATCTTGGTGTTTCATCTATGAGAAGTATGCAGAATCATCGAGAACGCTCTTTTCGAGCTAGTTAATGCGAGATACACGTTTTCTGGTGTTTTCACCACTCCATAGTGCGTCTGATATGCAGAACCGGCGATATCTTGGTTTTCGTGGGGTTTCCAGCTGAGATATGCATTTTCTGCGATAATCTTGGTGAGTCTTCTGTCAGAAGTATGCAGAATCATCTAGATCGCTCTTTTCGAGCTATTTGATGCGAGAAACACGTTTTCTGGTGTTTTCACCACGCCACAGTGCGTTTGATATGCAGAACCGGCGACATCGTGGTTTTCGTCGGGTTTCAAGCTGAGATATGCATTTTCTGCGATCATATTGGTGAGACTTCAGTCAGAACTATGCAGAATCATCTAGATCGCTCGTTTCGAGCTATTTAATGCGAAAAAACAAGTTTTCTGGTGTTTTGACCACTCCACAGTGCGTTTGATATGTAGAGCCGCCGATAACTTGGTTTTCGTGGGGCTTCCAGCTGAAATATGCATTTTCTGCGATAATCTTTGTGTTTCATCTATGAGAAGTATGCAGAATCATCTAGATCGCTCTTTTCGAGCTATTTAAATCGAGAAACACGTTTTCTGGTGTATTCACCACCCCACAGTGCGTTTGATATGCAGAACCGGCGACATCGTGGTTTTGGTCGGGTTTCAAGCAGAGACATGCATTTTCTGCGATAATCTTGGTGAGACTTTAGTCAGAAGTATGCAGAATCATCTAGATCGCTCGTTTCGAGCTACTTAATGCGAGAAACACGTTATCTGGTGTTTTCACCACTCCACAGTGCGTTTAACTTGCAGAACCGGCGACATCTTGGATTTCGTCGGGGTTCAAGCTGGGATATGCATTTTCAACGATAATCTTGGTAAGAATTCTGTCAGAAGTATGCAGAATCATCGAGATCGCTCTATTCGAGCTATTTAATGCGTGAAACACGTTATCTGGTTGTTTTCACCACTCCACAGTGCGTTTGATATATAGAAACGGAGATATCTTGGTTTCGGTCGGGTTTCAAGCTGAGATATGCATTTTCTGCGATAATCTTGGTGTTTCATCTATGAGAAGTATGCAAAATCATCGAGAACGCTCTTTTCGAGCTAGTTAATGCGAGATACACGTTTTCTGGTGTTTTCACCACTCCATAGTGCGTCTGATATGCAGAACCGGCGATATCTTGGTTTTCGTGGGGTTTCCAGCTGAGATATGCATTTTCTGCGATCATATTGGTGAGACTTCAGTCAGAAGTATGCAGAATCACCTAGATCGCTCGTTTCGAGCTACTTAATGCGAGAAACACGTTATCTGGTGTTTTCACCACTCCACAGTGCGTTTAACTTGCAGAACCGGCGACATCTTGAATTTCGTCGGGGTTCAAGCTGGGATATGCATTTTCAACGATAATCTTGGTAAGAATTCTGTCAGAAGTATGCAGTATCATCTAGATCGCTCTTTTCGAGCTACTTAATGCGAGAAACACGTTTTCTGGTGTTTTGACCACTCCACAGTGCGTTTGATATGTAGAACCGCCGATAACTTGGTTTTCGTGGGGATTCCAGCTGAAATATGCATTTTCTGCGATAATATTGGTGAGACTTCAGTCAGAAGTATGCAGAATCATCTAGATCGCTCGTTTCGAGTTATTTAATGCGAGAAACACGTTATCTGGTTGTTTTCACCACTCCACAGTGCTTTTGATATGCAGAACCGGCGACATCTTGATTTTCGTGAGGTTTCAAGCTGAGATATGCATTTTCTGCGATCATATTGGTGAGACTTCAGTCAGAAGTATGCAGAATCACCTAGATCGCTCGTTTCGAGCTATTTAATGCGAGAAACACGTTATCTGGTTGTTTTCACCACTCCACAGTGCGTTTGATATGCAGAACCGGCGACATCTTGATTTTCGTGAGGTTTCAAGCTGAGATATGCATTTTCTGCGATAATCTTGGTGAGACTTATGTCAGAAGTATGCAGTATCATCGCGATCGCTCTATTCGAGCTATTTAATGCGAGAAACACGTTATCTGGTGTTTTCATCACTCCACAGGGCGTTTGATATGCAGAACCGGCGATATCTTGGTTTTCCTGGGGTTTCCAGCTGAGATATGCATTTTCTGTGATAATCTTGGTGAGTCTTCTGTCAGAAGTATGCAGAATCATCTAGATCGCTCTTTTCGAGCTATTTAATTCGAGAAACAGGTTTTCTGGTGTCTTCACCACGCCACAGTGCGTTTGATATGCAGAACCGGCGATATCTTGGTTTTCGTGGGGTTTCCAGCTGAAATATGCATTTTCTGCGATAATCTTGGTGTTTCATCTATGAGAAGTATGCAGAATCATCGAGAACGCTCTTTTCGAGCTAGTTAATGCGAGATACACGTTTTCTGGTGTTTTCACCACTCCATAGTGCGTCTGATATGCAGAACCGGCGATATCTTGGTTTTCGTGGGGTTTCCAGCTGAGATATGCATTTTCTGCGATAATCTTGGTGAGTCTTCTGTCAGAAGTATGCAGAATCATCTAGATCGCTCTTTTCGAGCTATTTGATGCGAGAAACACGTTTTCTGGTGTTTTCACCACGCCACAGTGCGTTTGATATGCAGAACCGGCGACATCGTGGTTTTCGTCGGGTTTCAAGCTGAGATATGCATTTTCTGCGATCATATTGGTGAGACTTCAGTCAGAACTATGCAGAATCATCTAGATCGCTCGTTTCGAGCTATTTAATGCGAAAAAACAAGTTTTCTGGTGTTTTGACCACTCCACAGTGCGTTTGATATGTAGAGCCGCCGATAACTTGGTTTTCGTGGGGCTTCCAGCTGAAATATGCATTTTCTGCGATAATCTTTGTGTTTCATCTATGAGAAGTATGCAGAATCATCTAGATCGCTCTTTTCGAGCTATTTAAATCGAGAAACACGGTTTCTGGTGTATTCACCACCCCACAGTGCGTTTGATATGCAGAACCGGCGACATCGTGGTTTTGGTCGAGTTTCAAGCTGAGACATGCATTTTCTGCGATAATCTTGGTGAGACTTTAGTCAGAAGTATGCAGAATCATCTAGATCGCTCGTTTCGAGCTACTTAATGCGAGAAACACGTTATCTGGTGTTTTCACCACTCCACAGTGCGTTTAACTTGCAGAACCGGCGACATCTTGGATTTCGTCGGGGTTCAAGCTGGGATATGCATTTTCAACGATAATCTTGGTAAGAATTCTGTCAGAAGTATGCAGAATCATCGAGATCGCTCTATTCGAGCTATTTAATGCGAGAAACACGTTATCTGGTTGTTTTCACCACTCCACAGTGCGTTTGATATATAGAAACGGAGATATCTTGGTTTCGGTCGGGTTTCAAGCTGAGATATGCATTTTCTGCGATAATCTTGGTGTTTCATCTATGAGAAGTATGCAAAATCATCGAGAACGCTCTTTTCGAGCTAGTTAATGCGAGATACACGTTTTCTGGTGTTTTCACCACTCCATAGTGCGTCTGATATGCAGAACCGGCGATATCTTGGTTTTCGTGGGGTTTCCAGCTGAGATATGCATTTTCTGCGATCATATTGGTGAGACTTCAGTCAGAAGTATGCAGAATCACCTAGATCGCTCGTTTCGAGCTACTTAATGCGAGAAACACGTTATCTGGTGTTTTCACCACTCCACAGTGCGTTTAACTTGCAGAACCGGCGACATCTTGAATTTCGTCGGGGTTCAAGCTGGGATATGCATTTTCAACGATAATCTTGGTAAGAATTCTGTCAGAAGTATGCAGTATCATCTAGATCGCTCTTTTCGAGCTACTTAATGCGAGAAACACGTTTTCTGGTGTTTTGACCACTCCACAGTGCGTTTGATATGTAGAACCGCCGATAACTTGGTTTTCGTGGGGATTCCAGCTGAAATATGCATTTTCTGCGACAATATTGGTGAGACTTCAGTCAGAAGTATGCAGAATCATCTAGATCGCTCGTTTCGAGTTATTTAATGCGAGAAACACGTTATCTGGTTGTTTTCACCACTCCACAGTGCTTTTGATATGCAGAACCGGCGACATCTTGATTTTCGTGAGGTTACAAGCTGAGATATGCATTTTCTGCGATCATATTGGTGAGACTTCAGTCAGAAGTATGCAGAATCACCTAGATCGCTCGTTTCGAGCTATTTAATGCGAGAAACACGTTATCTGGTTGTTTTCACCACTCCACAGTGCGTTTGATATGCAGAACCGGCGACATCTTGATTTTCGTGAGGTTTCAAGCTGAGATATGCATTTTCTGCGATAATCTTGGTGAGACTTATGTCAGAAGTATGCAGTATCATCGCGATCGCTCTATTCGAGCTATTTAATGCGAGAAACACGTTATCTGGTGTTTTCATCACTCCACAGGGCGTTTGATATGCAGAACCGGCGATATCTTGGTTTTCCTGGGGTTTCCAGCTGAGATATGCATTTTCTGTGATAATCTTGGTGAGTCTTCTGTCAGAAGTATGCAGAATCATCTAGATCGCTCTTTTCGAGCTATTTAATGCGAGAAACAGGTTTTCTGGTGTCTTCACCACGCCACAGTGCGTTTGATATGCAGAACCGGCGATATCTTGGTTTTCGTGGGGTTTCCAGCTGAAATATGCATTTTCTGCGATAATCTTGGTGTTTCATCTATGAGAAGTATGCAGAATCATCGAGAACGCTCTTTTCGAGCTAGTTAATGCGAGATACACGTTTTCTGGTGTTTTCACCACTCCATAGTGCGTCTGATATGCAGAACCGGCGATATCTTGGTTTTCGTGGGGTTTCCAGCTGAGATATGCATTTTCTGCGATAATCTTGGTGAGTCTTCTGTCAGAAGTATGCAGAATCATCTAGATCGCTCTTTTCGAGCTATTTGATGCGAGAAACACGTTTTCTGGTGTTTTCACCACGCCACAGTGCGTTTGATATGCAGAACCGGCGACATCGTGGTTTTCGTCGGGTTTCAAGCTGAGATATGCATTTTCTGCGATCATATTGGTGAGACTTCAGTCAGAACTATGCAGAATCATCTAGATCGCTCGTTTCGAGCTATTTAATGCGAAAAAACAAGTTTTCTGGTGTTTTGACCACTCCACAGTGCGTTTGATATGTAGAGCCGCCGATAACTTGGTTTTCGTGGGGCTTCCAGCTGAAATATGCATTTTCTGCGATAATCTTTGTGTTTCATCTATGAGAAGTATGCAGAATCATCTAGATCGCTCTTTTCGAGCTATTTAAATCGAGAAACACGGTTTCTGGTGTATTCACCACCCCACAGTGCGTTTGATATGCAGAACCGGCGACATCGTGGTTTTGGTCGAGTTTCAAGCTGAGACATGCATTTTCTGCGATAATCTTGGTGAGACTTTAGTCAGAAGTATGCAGAATCATCTAGATCGCTCGTTTCGAGCTACTTAATGCGAGAAACACGTTATCTGGTGTTTTCACCACTCCACAGTGCGTTTAACTTGCAGAACCGGCGACATCTTGGATTTCGTCGGGGTTCAAGCTGGGATATGCATTTTCAACGATAATCTTGGTAAGAATTCTGTCAGAAGTATGCAGAATCATCGAGATCGCTCTATTCGAGCTATTTAATGCGAGAAACACGTTATCTGGTTGTTTTCACCACTCCACAGTGCGTTTGATATATAGAAACGGAGATATCTTGGTTTCGGTCGGGTTTCAAGCTGAGATATGCAGTTTCTGCGATAATCTTGGTGTTTCATCTATGAGAAGTATGCAGAATCATCGAGAACGCTCTTTTCGAGCTAGTTAATGCGAGATACACGTTTTCTGGTGTTTTCACCACTCCATAGTGCGTCTGATATGCAGAACCGGCGATATCTTGGTTTTCGTGGGGTTTCCAGCTGAGATATGCATTTTCTGCGATAATCTTGGTGAGACTTTAGTCAGAACTATGCAGAATCATCTAGATCGCTCTTTTCGAGCTATTTGATGCGAGAAACACGTTTTCTGGTGTTTTCACCACTCCACAGTTCGTTTGATATGCAGAACCGGCGACATCGTGTTTTTCGTCGGGTTTCAAGCTGAGATATGCATTTTCTGCGATCATATTGGTGAGACTTCAGTCAGAAGTATGCAGAATCACCTAGATCGCTCGTTTCGAGCTATTTAATGCGAGAAACACGTTATCTGGTTGTTTTCACCACTCCACAGTGCGTTTGATATGCGGAACCGGCGACATCTTGATTTTCGTGAGGTTTCAAGCTGAGATATGCATTTTCTGCGATAATCTTGGTGAGACTTCTGTCAGAAGTATGCAGAATCATCGCGATCGCTCTATTCGAGCTATTTAATGCGAGAAACACGTTATCTGGTGTTTTCATCACTCCACAGGGCGTTTGATATGCAGAACCGGCGATATCTTGGTTTTCCTGGGGTTTCCAGCTGAGATATGCATTTTCTGTGATAATCTTGGTGAGTCTTCTGTCAGAAGTATGCAGAAACATCTAGATCGCTCTTTTCGAGCTATTTAATGCGAGAAACAGGTTTTCTGGTGTCTTCACCACGCCACAGTGCGTTTGATATGCAGAACCGGCGATATCTTGGTTTTCGTGGGGTTTCCAGCTGAAATATGCATTTTCTGCGATAATCTTTGTGTTTCATCTATGAGAAGTATGCAGAATCATCGAGAACGCTCTTTTCGAGCTAGTTAATGCGAGATACACGTTTTCTGGTGTTTTCACCACTCCATAGTGCGTCTGATATGCAGAACCGGCGATATCTTGGTTTTCGTGGGGTTTCCAGCTGAGATATGCATTTTCTGCGATAATCTTGGTGAGTCTTCTGTCAGAAGTATGCAGAATCATCTAGATCGCTCTTTTCGAGCTATTTGATGCGAGAATCACGTTTTCTGGTGTTTTCACCACGCCACAGTGCGTTTGATATGCAGAACCGGCGACATCGTGGTTTTCGTCGGGTTTCAAGCTGAGATATGCATTTTCTGCGATCATATTGGTGAGACTTCAGTCAGAAGTATGCAGAATCATCTAGATCGCTCGTTTCGAGCTATTTAAAGCGAGAAACACGTTATCTGGTTGTTTTGACCACTCCACAGTGCGTTTGATATGTAGAGCCGCCGATAACTTGGTTTTCGTGGGGTTTCCAGCTGAGATATGCAATTTCTGTGATAATCTTGGTGAGTCTTCTGTCAGAAGTATGCAGAATCATCGAGATCGCTCTATTCGAGCTATTTAATGCGAGAAACACGTTATCTGTTTGCTTTCACCACTCCACAGTGCGTTTGATATGCAGAACCGGCGATATCTTGGTTTTCGTGGGGTTTCCAGCTGAGATATGCATTTTCTGCGATAATCTTGGTGAGTCTTCTGTCAGAAGTATGCAGAATCATCGAGATCGCTCTATTCGAGCTATTTAATGCGAGAAACACGTTATCTGGTTGTTTTCACCACTCCACAGTGCGTTTGATATGCAGAAACGGAGATATCTTGGTTTCGGTCGGATTTCAAGCTGAGATATGCATTTTCTGCGATAATCTTGGTGAGTCTTCTGTCAGAAGTATGCAGAATCATCGCGATCGCTCTATTCGAGCTATTTAATGCGAGAAACACGTTATCTGGTGTTTCCATCACTCCACAGGGCGTTTGATATGCAGAACCGGCGATATCTTGGTTATCGTGGGGTTTCCAGCTGAGATATGCATTTTCTGCGACAATCTTGGTGTTTCATCTATGAGAAGTATGCAGAATCATCGATAACGCTCTTTTCGAGCTAGTTAATGCGAGATACACGTTTTCTGGTGTTTTCACCACTCCATAGTACGTCTGATATGCAGAACCGGCGATATCTTGGTTTTCGTGGGGTTTCCAGCTGAGATATGCATTTTCTGCGATAATCTTGGTGAGACTTTAGTCAGAAGTATGCAGAATCATCTAGATCGCTCTTTTCGAGCTATTTGATGCGAGAAACACGTTTTCTGGTGTTTTCACCACCCCACAGTGCGTTTGATATGCAGAACCGGCGATATCTTGGTTATCGTGGGGTTTCCAGCTGAGATATGCATTTTCTGCGACAATCTTGGTGAGTCTTCTGTCAGAAGTATGCAGAATCATCTAGATCGCTCTTTTCGAGCTATTTGATGCGAGAAACACGTTTTCTGGTGTTTTCACCACCCCACAGTGCGTTTGATATGCAGAACCGGCGACATCGTGGTTTTGGTCGGGTTTCAAGCTGAGATATGCATTTTCTGCGATAATCTTGGTGAGACTTTAGTCAGAAGTATGCAGAATCATCTAGATCGCTCTTTTCGAGCTATTTGATGCGAGAAACACGTTTTCTGGTGTTTTCACCACTCCACAGTGCGTTTGATATGCAGAACAGTCGACATCGTGGTTTTCGTCGGGTTTCAAGCTGAGATATGCATTTTCTGCGATCATATTGGTGAGTCTTCTGTCAGAAGTATGCAGAATCATCTAGATCGCTCTTTTCGAGCTACTTGATGCGAGAAACACGTTTTCTGGTGTTTTCACCACTCCACAGTGCGTTTGATATGCAGAACCGGCGACATCTTGATTTTCGTGAGGTTTCAAGCTGAGATATGCATTTTCTGCGATAATCTTGGTGAGTCTTCTGTCAGAAGTATGCAGAATCATCTAGATCGCTCTTTTCGAGCTATTTGATGCGAGAAACACGTTTTCTGGTGTTTTCACCACTCCACAGTTCGTTTGATATGCAGAACCGGCGACATCGTGTTTTCCGTCGGGTTTCAAGCTGAGATATGCATTTTCTGCGATCATATTGGTGAGACTTCAGTCAGAAGTATGCAGAATCACCTAGATCGCTCGTTTCGAGCTATTTAATGCGAGAAACACGTTATCTGGTTGTTTTCACCACTCCACAGTGCGTTTGATATGCAGAAACGGCGACATCTTGATTTTCGTGAGGTTTCAAGCTGAGATATGCATTTTCTGCGATAATCTTGGTGAGACTTATGTCAGAAGTATGCAGTATCATCGCGATCGCTCTATTCGAGCTATTTAATGCGAGAAACACGTTATCTGGTGTTTTCATCACTCCACAGGGCGTTTGATATGCAGAACCGGCGATATCTTGGTTTTCCTGGGGTTTCCAGCTGAGATATGCATTTTCTGTGATAATCTTGGTGAGTCTTCTGTCAGAAGTATGCAGAATCATCTAGATCGCTCTTTTCGAGCTATTTAATGCGAGAAACAGGTTTTCTGGTGTCTTCACCACGCCACAGTGCGTTTGATATGCAGAACCGGCATTATCTTGGTTTTCGTGGGGTTTCCAGCTGAAATATGCATTTTCTGCGATAATCTTGGTGTTTCATCTATGAGAAGTATGCAGAATCATCGAGAACGCTCTTTTCGAGCTAGTTAATGCGAGATACACGTTTTCTGGTGTTTTCACCACTCCATAGTGCGTCTGATATGCAGAACCGGCGATATCTTGGTTTTCGTGGGGTTTCCAGCTGAGATATGCATTTTCTGCGATAATCTTGGTGAGTCTTCTGTCAGAAGTATGCAGAATCATCTAGATCGCTCTTTTCGAGCTATTTGTTGCGAGAAACACGTTTTCTGGTGTTTTCACCACGCCACAGTGCGTTTGATATGCAGAACCGGCGACATCGTGGTTTTCGTCGGGTTTCAAGCTGAGATATGCATTTTCTGCGATCATATTGGTGAGACTTCAGTCAGAACTATGCAGAATCATCTAGATCGCTCGTTTCGAGCTATTTAATGCGAAAAAACAAGTTTTCTGGTGTTTTGACCACTCCACAGTGCGTTTGATATGTAGAGCCGCCGATAACTTGGTTTTCGTGGGGCTTCCAGCTGAAATATGCATTTTCTGCGATAATCTTTGTGTTTCATCTATGAGAAGTATGCAGAATCATCTAGATCGCTCTTTTCGAGCTATTTAAATCGAGAAACACGTTTTCTGGTGTATTCACCACCCCACAGTGCGTTTGATATGCAGAACCGGCGACATCGTGGTTTTGGTCGAGTTTCAAGCTGAGACATGCATTTTCTGCGATAATCTTGGTGAGACTTTAGTCAGAAGTATGCAGAATCATCTAGATCGCTCGTTTCGAGCTACTTAATGCGAGAAACACGTTATCTGGTGTTTTCACCACTCCACAGTGCGTTTAACTTGCAGAACCGGCGACATCTTGGATTTCGTCGGGGTTCAAGCTGGGATATGCATTTTCAACGATAATCTTGGTAAGAATTCTGTCAGAAGTATGCAGAATCATCGAGATCGCTCTATTCGAGCTATTTAATGCGAGAAACACGTTATCTGGTTGTTTTCACCACTCCACAGTGCGTTTGATATATAGAAACGGAGATATCTTGGTTTCGGTCGGGTTTCAAGCTGAGATATGCAGTTTCTGCGATAATCTTGGTGTTTCATCTATGAGAAGTATGCAGAATCATCGAGAACGCTCTTTTCGAGCTAGTTAATGCGAGATACACGTTTTCTGGTGTTTTCACCACTCCATAGTGCGTCTGATATGCAGAACCGGCGATATCTTGGTTTTCGTGGGGTTTCCAGCTGAGATATGCATTTTCTGCGATAATCTTGGTGAGACTTTAGTCAGAACTATGCAGAATCATCTAGATCGCTCTTTTCGAGCTATTTGATGCGAGAAACACGTTTTCTGGTGTTTTCACCACTCCACAGTTCGTTTGATATGCAGAACCGGCGACATCGTGTTTTTCGTCGGGTTTCAAGCTGAGATATGCATTTTCTGCGATCATATTGGTGAGACTTCAGTCAGAAGTATGCAGAATCACCTAGATCGCTCGTTTCGAGCTATTTAATGCGAGAAACACGTTATCTGGTTGTTTTCACCACTCCACAGTGCGTTTGATATGCGGAACCGGCGACATCTTGATTTTTGTGAGGTTTCAAGCTGAGATATGCATTTTCTGCGATAATCTTGGTGAGACTTCTGTCAGAAGTATGCAGAATCATCGCGATCGCTCTATTCGAGCTATTTAATGCGAGAAACACGTTATCTGGTGTTTTCATCACTCCACAGGGCGTTTGATATGCAGAACCGGCGATATCTTGGTTTTCCTGGGGTTTCCAGCTGAGATATGCATTTTCTGTGATAATCTTGGTGAGTCTTCTGTCAGAAGTATGCAGAAACATCTAGATCGCTCTTTTCGAGCTATTTAATGCGAGAAACAGGTTTTCTGGTGTCTTCACCACGCCACAGTGCGTTTGATATGCAGAACCGGCGATATCTTGGTTTTCGTGGGGTTTCCAGCTGAAATATGCATTTTCTGCGATAATCTTGGTGTTTCATCTATGAGAAGTATGCAGAATCATCGAGAACGCTCTTTTCGAGCTAGTTAATGCGAGATACACGTTTTCTGGTGTTTTCACCACTCCATAGTGCGTCTGATATGCAGAACCGGCGATATCTTGGTTTTCGTGGGGTTTCCAGCTGAGATATGCATTTTCTGCGATAATCTTGGTGAGTCTTCTGTCAGAAGTATGCAGAATCATCTAGATCGCTCTTTTCGAGCTATTTGATGCGAGAAACACGTTTTCTGGTGTTTTCACCACGCCACAGTGCGTTTGATATGCAGAACCGGCGACATCGTGGTTTTCGTCGGGTTTCAAGCTGAGATATGCATTTTCTGCGATCATATTGGTGAGACTTCAGTCAGAAGTATGCAGAATCATCTAGATCGCTCGTTTCGAGCTATTTGAAGCGAGAAACAAATTATCTGGTTGTTTTGACCACTCCACAGTGCGTTTGATATGTAGAGCCGCCGATAACTTGGTTTTCGTGGGGTTTCCAGCTGAGATATGCAATTTCTGTGATAATCTTGGTGAGTCTTCTGTCAGAAGTATGCAGAATCATCGAGATCGCTCTATTCGAGCTATTTAATGCGAGAAACACGTTATCTGTTTGCTTTCACCACTCCACAGTGCGTTTGATATGCAGAACCGGCGATATCTTGGTTTTCGTGGGGTTTCCAGCTGAGATATGCATTTTCTGCGATAATCTTGGTGAGTCTTCTGTCAGAAGTATGCAGAATCATCTAGATCGCTCTTTTCGAGCTATTTGATGCGAGAAACACGTTTTCTGGTGTTTTCACCACGCCACAGTGCGTTTGATATGCAGAACCGGCGACATCGTGGTTTTCGTCGGGTTTCAAGCTGAGATATGCATTTTCTGCGATCATATTGGTGAGACTTCAGTCAGAACTATGCAGAATCATCTAGATCGCTCGTTTCGAGCTATTTAATGCGAAAAAACAAGTTTTCTGGTGTTTTGACCACTCCACAGTGCGTTTGATATGTAGAGCCGCCGATAACTTGGTTTTCGTGGGGCTTCCAGCTGAAATATGCATTTTCTGCGATAATCTTTGTGTTTCATCTATGAGAAGTATGCAGAATCATCTAGATCGCTCTTTTCGAGCTATTTAAATCGAGAAACACGTTTTCTGGTGTATACACCACCCCACAGTGCGTTTGATATGCAGAACCGGCGACATCGTGGTTTTGGTCGAGTTTCAAGCTGAGACATGCATTTTCTGCGATAATCTTGGTGAGACTTTAGTCAGAAGTATGCAGAATCATCTAGATCGCTCGTTTCGAGCTACTTAATGCGAGAAACACGTTATCTGGTGTTTTCACCACTCCACAGTGCGTTTAACTTGCAGAACCGGCGACATCTTGGATTTCGTCGGGGTTCAAGCTGGGATATGCATTTTCAACGATAATCTTGGTAAGAATTCTGTCAGAAGTATGCAGAATCATCGAGATCGCTCTATTCGAGCTATTTAATGCGAGAAACACGTTATCTGGTTGTTTTCACCACTCCACAGTGCGTTTGATATATAGAAACGGAGATATCTTGGTTTCGGTCGGGTTTCAAGCTGAGATATGCAGTTTCTGCGATAATCTTGGTGTTTCATCTATGAGAAGTATGCAGAATCATCGAGAACGCTCTTTTCGAGCTAGTTAATGCGAGATACACGTTTTCTGGTGTTTTCACCACTCCATAGTGCGTCTGATATGCAGAACCGGCGATATCTTGGTTTTCGTGGGGTTTCCAGCTGAGATATGCATTTTCTGCGATAATCTTGGTGAGACTTTAGTCAGAACTATGCAGAATCATCTAGATCGCTCTTTTCGAGCTATTTGATGCGAGAAACACGTTTTCTGGTGTTTTCACCACTCCACAGTTCGTTTGATATGCAGAACCGGCGACATCGTGTTTTTTGTCGGGTTTCAAGCTGAGATATGCATTTTCTGCGATCATATTGGTGAGACTTCAGTCAGAAGTATGCAGAATCACCTAGATCGCTCGTTTCGAGCTATTTAATGCGAGAAACACGTTATCTGGTTGTTTTCACCACTCCACAGTGCGTTTGATATGCGGAACCGGCGACATCTTGATTTTCGTGAGGTTTCAAGCTGAGATATGCATTTTCTGCGATAATCTTGGTGAGACTTCTGTCAGAAGTATGCAGAATCATCGCGATCGCTCTATTCGAGCTATTTAATGCGAGAAACACGTTATCTGGTGTTTTCATCACTCCACAGGGCGTTTGATATGCAGAACCGGCGATATCTTGGTTTTCCTGGGGTTTCCAGCTGAGATATGCATTTTCTGTGATAATCTTGGTGAGTCTTCTGTCAGAAGTATGCAGAAACATCTAGATCGCTCTTTTCGAGCTATTTAATGCGAGAAACAGGTTTTCTGGTGTCTTCACCACGCCACAGTGCGTTTGATATGCAGAACCGGCGATATCTTGGTTTTCGTGGGGTTTCCAGCTGAAATATGCATTTTCTGCGATAATCTTGGTGTTTCATCTATGAGAAGTATGCAGAATCATCGAGGACGCTCTTTTCGAGCTAGTTAATGCGAGATACACGTTTTCTGGTGTTTTCACCACTCCATAGTGCGTCTGATATGCAGAACCGGCGATATCTTGGTTTTCGTGGGGTTTCCAGCTGAGATATGCATTTTCTGCGATAATCTTGGTGAGTCTTCTGTCAGAAGTATGCAGAATCATCTAGATCGCTCTTTTCGAGCTATTTGATGCGAGAATCACGTTTTCTGGTGTTTTCACCACGCCACAGTGCGTTTGATATGCAGAACCGGCGACATCGTGGTTTTCGTCGGGTTTCAAGCTGAGATATGCATTTTCTGCGATCATATTGGTGAGACTTCAGTCAGAAGTATGCAGAATCATCTAGATCGCTCGTTTCGAGCTATTTAAAGCGAGAAACACGTTATCTGGTTGTTTTGACCACTCCACAGTGCGTTTGATATGTAGAGCCGCCGATAACTTGGTTTTCGTGGGGTTTCCAGCTGAGATATGCAATTTCTGTGATAATCTTGGTGAGTCTTCTGTCAGAAGTATGCAGAATCATCGAGATCGCTCTATTCGAGCTATTTAATGCGAGAAACACGTTATCTGTTTGCTTTCACCACTCCACAGTGCGTTTGATATGCAGAACCGGCGATATCTTGGTTTTGGTGGGGTTTCCAGCTGAGATATGCATTTTCTGCGATAATCTTGGTGAGTCTTCTGTCAGAAGTATGCAGAATCATCGAGATCGCTCTATTCGAGCTATTTAATGCGAGAAACACGTTATCTGGTTGTTTTCACCACTCCACAGTGCGTTTGATATGCAGAAACGGAGATATCTTGGTTTCGGTCGGATTTCAAGCTGAGATATGCATTTTCTGCGATAATCTTGGTGAGTCTTCTGTCAGAAGTATGCAGAATCATCGCGATCGCTCTATTCGAGCTATTTAATGCGAGAAACACGTTATCTGGTGTTTCCATCACTCCACAGGGCGTTTGATATGCAGAACCGGCGATATCTTGGTTATCGTGGGGTTTCCAGCTGAGATATGCATTTTCTGCGACAATCTTGGTGTTTCATCTATGAGAAGTATGCAGAATCATCGATAACGCTCTTTTCGAGCTAGTTAATGCGAGATACACGTTTTCTGGTGTTTTCACCACTCCATAGTACGTCTGATATGCAGAACCGGCGATATCTTGGTTTTCGTGGGGTTTCCAGCTGAGATATGCATTTTCTGCGATAATCTTGGTGAGACTTTAGTCAGAACTATGCAGAATCATCTAGATCGCTCGTTTCGAGCTATTTAATGCGAAATAACAAGTTTTCTGGTGTTTTGACCACTCCACAGTGCGTTTGATATGTAGAGCCGCCGATAACTTGGTTTTCGTGGGGATTCCAGCTGAAATATGCATTTTCTGCGATAATCTTGGTGAGTCTTCTGTCAGAAGTATGCAGAATCATCTAGATCGCTCTTTTCGAGCTATTTGATGCGAGAAACACGTTTTCTGGTGTTTTCACCACCCCACAGTGCGTTTGATATGCAGAACCGGCGACATCGTGGTTTTGGTCGGGTTTCAAGCTGAGATATGCATTTTCTGCGATAATCTTGGTGAGACTTTAGTCAGAAGTATGCAGAATCATCTAGATCGCTCTTTTCGAGCTATTTGATGCGAGAAACACGTTTTCTGGTGTTTTCACCACTCCACAGTGCGTTTGATATGCAGAACAGTCGACATCGTGGTTTTCGTCGGGTTTCAAGCTGAGATATGCATTTTCTGCGATCATATTGGTGAGTCTTCTGTCAGAAGTATGCAGAATCATCTAGATCGCTCTTTTCGAGCTACTTGATGCGAGAAACACGTTTTCTGGTGTTTTCACCACTCCACAGTGCGTTTGATATGCAGAACCGGCGACATCTTGATTTTCGTGAGGTTTCAAGCTGAGATATGCATTTTCTGCGATAATCTTGGTGAGTCTTCTGTCAGAAGTATGCAGAATCATCTAGATCGCTCTTTTCGAGCTATTTGATGCGAGAAACACGTTTTCTGGTGTTTTCACCACTCCACAGTTCGTTTGATATGCAGAACCGGCGACATCGTGTTTTCCGTCGGGTTTCAAGCTGAGATATGCATTTTCTGCGATCATATTGGTGAGACTTCAGTCAGAAGTATGCAGAATCACCTAGATCGCTCGTTTCGAGCTATTTAATGCGAGAAACACGTTATCTGGTTGTTTTCACCACTCCACAGTGCGTTTGATATGCAGAACCGGCGACATCTTGATTTTCGTGAGGTTTCAAGCTGAGATATGCATTTTCTGCGATAATCTTGGTGAGACTTATGTCAGAAGTATGCAGTATCATCGCGATCGCTCTATTCGAGCTATTTAATGCGAGAAACACGTTATCTGGTGTTTTCATCACTCCACAGGGCGTTTGATATGCAGAACCGGCGATATCTTGGTTTTCCTGGGGTTTCCAGCTGAGATATGCATTTTCTGTGATAATCTTGGTGAGTCTTCTGTCAGAAGTATGCAGAATCATCTAGATCGCTCTTTTCGAGCTAGTTAATGCGAGATACACGTTTTCTGGTGTTTTCACCACTCCATAGTGCGTCTGATATGCAGAACCGGCGATATCTTGGTTTTCGTGGGGTTTCCAGCTGAGATATGCATTTTCTGCGATAATCTTGGTGAGTCTTCTGTCAGAAGTATGCAGAATCATCTAGATCGCTCTTTTCGAGCTATTTGATGCGAGAAACACGTTTTCTGGTGTTTTCACCACGCCACAGTGCGTTTGATATGCAGAACCGGCGACATCGTGGTTTTCGTCGGGTTTCAAGCTGAGATATGCATTTTCTGCGATCATATTGGTGAGACTTCAGTCAGAACTATGCAGAATCATCTAGATCGCTCGTTTCGAGCTATTTAATGCGAAAAAACAAGTTTTCTGGTGTTTTGACCACTCCACAGTGCGTTTGATATGTAGAGCCGCCGATAACTTGGTTTTCGTGGGGCTTCCAGCTGAAATATGCATTTTCTGCGATAATCTTTGTGTTTCATCTATGAGAAGTATGCAGAATCATCTAGATCGCTCTTTTCGAGCTATTTAAATCGAGAAACACGTTTTCTGGTGTATTCACCACCCCACAGTGCGTTTGATATGCAGAACCGGCGACATCGTGGTTTTGGTCGAGTTTCAAGCTGAGACATGCATTTTCTGCGATAATCTTGGTGAGACTTTAGTCAGAAGTATGCAGAATCATCTAGATCGCTCGTTTCGAGCTACTTAATGCGAGAAACACGTTATCTGGTGTTTTCACCACTCCACAGTGCGTTTAACTTGCAGAACCGGCGACATCTTGGATTTCGTCGGGGTTCAAGCTGGGATATGCATTTTCAACGATAATCTTGGTAAGAATTCTGTCAGAAGTATGCAGAATCATCGAGATCGCTCTATTCGAGCTATTTAATGCGAGAAACACGTTATCTGGTTGTTTTCACCACTCCACAGTGCGTTTGATATATAGAAACGGAGATATCTTGGTTTCGGTCGGGTTTCAAGCTGAGATATGCAGTTTCTGCGATAATCTTGGTGTTTCATCTATGAGAAGTATGCAGAATCATCGAGAACGCTCTTTTCGAGCTAGTTAATGCGAGATACACGTTTTCTGGTGTTTTCACCACTCCATAGTGCGTCTGATATGCAGAACCGGCGATATCTTGGTTTTCGTGGGGTTTCCAGCTGAGATATGCATTTTCTGCGATAATCTTGGTGAGACTTTAGTCAGAACTATGCAGAATCATCTAGATCGCTCTTTTCGAGCTATTTGATGCGAGAAACACGTTTTCTGGTGTTTTCACCACTCCACAGTTCGTTTGATATGCAGAACCGGCGACATCGTGTTTTTCGTCGGGTTTCAAGCTGAGATATGCATTTTCTGCGATCATATTGGTGAGACTTCAGTCAGAAGTATGCAGAATCACCTAGATCGCTCGTTTCGAGCTATTTAATGCGAGAAACACGTTATCTGGTTGTTTTCACCACTCCACAGTGCGTTTGATATGCGGAACCGGCGACATCTTGATTTTTGTGAGGTTTCAAGCTGAGATATGCATTTTCTGCGATAATCTTGGTGAGACTTCTGTCAGAAGTATGCAGAATCATCGCGATCGCTCTATTCGAGCTATTTAATGCGAGAAACACGTTATCTGGTGTTTTCATCACTCCACAGGGCGTTTGATATGCAGAACCGGCGATATCTTGGTTTTCCTGGGGTTTCCAGCTGAGATATGCATTTTCTGTGATAATCTTGGTGAGTCTTCTGTCAGAAGTATGCAGAAACATCTAGATCGCTCTTTTCGAGCTATTTAATGCGAGAAACAGGTTTTCTGGTGTCTTCACCACGCCACAGTGCGTTTGATATGCAGAACCGGCGATATCTTGGTTTTCGTGGGGTTTCCAGCTGAAATATGCATTTTCTGCGATAATCTTGGTGTTTCATCTATGAGAAGTATGCAGAATCATCGAGAACGCTCTTTTCGAGCTAGTTAATGCGAGATACACGTTTTCTGGTGTTTTCACCACTCCATAGTGCGTCTGATATGCAGAACCGGCGATATCTTGGTTTTCGTGGGGTTTCCAGCTGAGATATGCATTTTCTGCGATAATCTTGGTGAGTCTTCTGTCAGAAGTATGCAGAATCATCTAGATCGCTCTTTTCGAGCTATTTGATGCGAGAAACACGTTTTCTGGTGTTTTCACCACGCCACAGTGCGTTTGATATGCAGAACCGGCGACATCGTGGTTTTCGTCGGGTTTCAAGCTGAGATATGCATTTTCTGCGATCATATTGGTGAGACTTCAGTCAGAAGTATGCAGAATCATCTAGATCGCTCGTTTCGAGCTATTTGAAGCGAGAAACAAATTATCTGGTTGTTTTGACCACTCCACAGTGCGTTTGATATGTAGAGCCGCCGATAACTTGGTTTTCGTGGGGTTTCCAGCTGAGATATGCAATTTCTGTGATAATCTTGGTGAGTCTTCTGTCAGAAGTATGCAGAATCATCGAGATCGCTCTATTCGAGCTATTTAATGCGAGAAACACGTTATCTGTTTGCTTTCACCACTCCACAGTGCGTTTGATATGCAGAACCGGCGATATCTTGGTTTTCGTGGGGTTTCCAGCTGAGATATGCATTTTCTGCGATAATCTTGGTGAGTCTTCTGTCAGAAGTATGCAGAATCATCTAGATCGCTCTTTTCGAGCTATTTGATGCGAGAAACACGTTTTCTGGTGTTTTCACCACGCCACAGTGCGTTTGATATGCAGAACCGGCGACATCGTGGTTTTCGTCGGGTTTCAAGCTGAGATATGCTATTTCTGCGATCATATTGGTGAGACTTCAGTCAGAAGTATGCAGAATCATCGCGATCGCTCTTTTCGAGCTATTTGATGCGAGAAACACGTTTTCTGGTGTTTTCACCACGCCACAGTGCGTTTGATATGCAGAACCGGCGACATCGTGGTTTTCGTCGGGTTTCAAGCTGAGATATGCATTTTCTGCGATCATATTGGTGAGACTTCAGTCAGAAGTATGCAGAATCATCTAGATCGCTCGTTTCGAGCTATTTAAAGCGCGAAACACGTTATCTGGTTGTTTTGACCACTCCACAGTGCGTTTGATATGTAGAGCCGCCGATAACTTGGTTTTCGTGGGGTTTCCAGCTGAAATATGCATTTTCTGCGATAATCTTGGTGTTTCATCTATGAGAAGTATGCAGAATCATCGAGAACGCTCTTTTCGAGCTGGTTAATGCGAGATACACGTTTTCTGATGTTTTCACCACTCCATAGTGCGTCTGATATGCAGAACCGGCGATATCTTGGTTTTCGTGGGGTTTCCAGCTGAGATATGCAATTTCTGTGATAATCTTGGTGAGTCTTCTGTCAGAAGTATGCAGAATCATCTGGATCGCTCGTTTCGAGCTATTTGATGCGAGAAACACGTTTTCTGGTGTTTACACCACTCCACAGTGCGTTTGATATGCAGAACCGGCGACATCGTGGTTTTCGTCGGGTTTCAAGCTGAGATATGCATTTTCTGCGATCATATTGGTGAGACTTCAGTCAGAAGTATGCAGAATCACCTAGATCGCTCTATTCGAGCTATTTAATGCGAGAAACACGTTATCTGGTTGTTTTCACCACTCCACAGTGCGTCTGATATGCAGAACTGGCGACACCTTGGTTTTCGTGGGGTTTCTAGCTGGGATATGCATTTTCTGCGATAATCTTGTTGAGACTTCTGTCCGAAGTATGCAGAATCATCGAGATCGCTCGTTTCGAGCTATTTAATGCGAGAAACACGTTATCTGGTGTTTTCACCACTCCACAGTTCTTTGGATATGCAGAACAGGAGATATCTTGGTTTGCGTGGGGTTTCAAGCAGAGATATGCATTTTCTGCGATAATCTTGGTAAGAATTCTGTCAGAACTATGCAGTATCATCTAGATCGCTCTTTTCGAGCTACTTAATGCGAGAAACACGTTTTCTGGTGTTTTGACCACTCCACAGTGCGTTTGATATGTAGAACCGCCGACATCTTGATTTTCGTGAGGTTTCAAGCTGAGATATGCATTTTCTGCGATAATCTTGGTGAGTCTTCTGTCAGAAGTATGCAGAATCATCTAGATCGCTCTTTTCGAGCTATTTGATGCGAGAAACACGTTTTCTGGTGTTTTCACCACTCCACAGTGCGTTTGATATGCAGAACAGTCGACATCGTGGTTTTCGTCGGGTTTCAAGCTGAGATATGCATTTTCTGCGATCATATTGGTGAGTCTTCTGTCAGAAGTATGCAGAATCATCTAGATCGCTCTTTTCGAGCTATTTGATGCGAGAAACACGTTTTCTGGTGTTTTCACCACTCCACAGTGCGTTTGATATGCAGAACCGGCGACATCTTGATTTTCGTGAGGTTTCAAGCTGAGATATGCATTTTCTGCGATAATCTTGGTGAGTCTTCTGTCAGAAGTATGCAGAATCATCTAGATCGCTCTTTTCGAGCTATTTGATGCGAGAAACACGTTTTCTGGTGTTTTCACCACTCCACAGTTCGTTTGATATGCAGAACCGGCGACATCGTGTTTTTCGTCGGGTTTCAAGCTGAGATATGCATTTTCTGCGATCATATTGGTGAGACTTCAGTCAGAAGTATGCAGAATCACCTAGATCGCTCGTTTCGAGCTATTTAATGCGAGAAACACGTTATCTGGTTGTTTTCACCACTCCACAGTGCGTTTGATATGCAGAACCGGCGACATCTTGATTTTCGTGAGGTTTCAAGCTGAGATATGCATTTTCTGCGATAATCTTGGTGAGACTTCTGTCAGAAGTATGCAGAATCATCGCGATCGCTCTATTCGAGCTATTTAATGCGAGAAACACGTTATCTGGTGTTTTCATCACTCCACAGGGCGTTTGATATGCACAACCGGCGATATCTTGGTTTTCCTGGGGTTTCCAGCTGAGATATGCATTTTCTGTGATAATCTTGGTGAGTCTTCTGTCAGAAGTATGCAGAATCATCTAGATCGCTCTTTTCGAGCTATTTGATGCGAGAAACACGTTTTCTGGTGTTTTCACCACGCCACAGTGCGTTTGATATGCAGAACCGGCGACATCGTGGTTTTCGTCGGGTTTCAAGCTGAGATATGCATTTTCTGCGATCATATTGGTGAGACTTCAGTCAGAAGTATGCAGAATCATCTAGATCGCTCGTTTCGAGCTATTTAAAGCGCGAAACACGTTATCTGGTTGTTTTGACCACCCCACAGTGCGTTTGATATGTAGAGCCGCCGATAACTTGGTTTTCGTGGGGTTTCCAGCTGAAATATGCATTTTCTGCGATAATCTTGGTGTTTCATCTATGAGAAGTATGCAGAATCATCGAGAACGCTCTTTTCGAGCTGGTTAATGCGAGATACACGTTTTCTGATGTTTTCACCACTCCATAGTGCGTCTGATATGCAGAACCGGCGATATCTTGGTTTTCGTGGGGTTTCCAGCTGAGATATGCAATTTCTGTGATAATCTTGGTGAGTCTTCTGCCAGAAGTATGCAGAATCATCTGGATCGCTCGTTTCGAGCTATTTGATGCGAAAAACACGTTTTCTGGTGTTTACACCACTCCACAGTGCGTTTGATATGCAGAACCGGCGACATCGTGGTTTTCGTCGGGTTTCAAGCTGAGATATGCATTTTCTGCGATCATATTGGTGAGACTTCAGTCAGAAGTATGCAGAATCACCTAGATCGCTCTATTCGAGCTATTTAATGCGAGAAACACGTTATCTGGTTGTTTTCACCACTCCACAGTGCGTTTGATATGCAGAACCGGCGACATCTTGGTTTTCGTGGGGTTTCCAGCTGAAATATTCATTTTCTGCGATAATATTGGTGAGACTTCAGTCAGAAGTATGCAGAATCATCTAGATCGCTCTTTTCGAGCTACTTAATGCATGAAACACGTTTTCTGGTGTTTTCACCACTCCACAGTGCGTTTGATATGCAGAACCGGCGACATCTTGATTTTCGTGAGGTTTCTAGCTGAGATATGCATTTTCTGCGATAATATTGGTGAGACTTCAGTCAGAAGTATGCAGAATCATCCAGAACGCTCTTTTCGAGCTAGTTAATGCGAGTAACACGTTTTCTGGTGTTTTCACCACTCAACGGAGCGTCTGATACGCAGAACCGGCGACATCTTGGTTTTCGTCGGGTTTCAAGCTGAGATATGCATTTTCGGCGATAATCTTGGTGAGTCTTCTGTCAGAAGTATGCAGAAGCATCTAGATCGCTCTTTTCGAGCTATTTAATGCGAGAAACACGTTTGCTGGTGTTTTCACCACTCCACAGTGCGTCTGATATGCAGAACTGGCGACACCTTGGTTTTCGTGGGGTTTCTAGCTGGAATATGCATTTTCTGCGATAATCTTGTTGAGACTTCTGTCCGAAGTATGCAGAATCATCGAGATCGCTCGTTTCGAGCTATTTAATGCGAGAAACACGTTATCTGGTGTTTTCACCACTCCACAGTTCTTTGGATATGCAGAACAGGAGATATCTTGGTTTGCGTGGGGTTTCAAGCAGAGATATGCATTTTCTGCGATAATCTTGGTAAGAATTCTGTCAGAAGTATGCAGTATCATCTAGATCGCTCTTTTCGAGCTACTTAATGCGAGAAACACGTTTTCTGGTGTTTTGACCACTCCACAGTGCGTTTGATATGTAGAACCGCCGATAGCTTGGTTTTCGTGGGGATTCCAGCTGAAATATGCATTTTCTGCGATAATATTGGTGAGACTTCAGTCAGAAGTATGCAGAATCATCTAGATCGCTCGTTTCGAGTTATTTAATGCGAGAAACACGTTATCTGGTTGTTTTCACCACTCCACAGTGCGTTTGATATGCAGAACCGGCGACATCTTGATTTTCGTGAGGTTTCAAGCTGAGATATGCATTTTCTGCGATAATCTTGGTGAGTCTTCTGTCAGAAGTATGCAGAATCATCTAGATCGCTCTTTTCGAGCTATTTGATGCGAGAAACACGTTTTCTGGTGTTTTCACCACTCCACAGTGCGTTTGATATGCAGAACCGCCGACATCGTGTTTTTCGTCGGGTTTCAAGCTGAGATATGCATTTTCTGCGATCATATTGGTGAGACTTCAGTCAGAAGTATGCAGAATCACCTAGATCGCTCGTTTCGAGCTATTTAATGCGAGAAACACGTTATCTGGTTGTTTTCACCACTCCACAATGCGTTTGATATGCAGAACCGGCGACATCTTGATTTTCGTAAGGTTTCAAGCTGAGATATGCATTTTCTGCGATAATCTTGGTGAGTCTTCTGTCAGAAGTATGCAGAATCATCTAGATCGCTTTTTTCGAGCTACTTGATGCGAGAAACACGTTTTCTGGTGTTTTCACCACTCCACAGTGCGTTTGATATGCAGAACAGTCGACATCGTGGTTTTCGTCGGGTTTCAAGCTGAGATATGCATTTTCTGCGATCATATTGGTGAGACTTCAGTCAGAAGTATGCAGAATCACCTAGATCGCACGTTTCGAGCTATTTAATGCGAGAAACACGTTATCTGGTGTTTTCACCACTCCACAGTGCGTTTGATATTCAGAACCGGCGACATCTTGATTTTCGTGAGGTTTCAAGCTGAGATATGCATTTTCTGCGATAATCTTGGTGAGTCTTCTGTCAGAAGTATGCAGAATCATCTAGATCGCTCTTTTCGAGCTATTTGTTGCGAGAAACACGTTTTCTGGTGTTTACACCACTCCACAGTGCGTTTGATATGCAGAACCGGCGACATCTTGATTTTCGTGAGGTTTCAAGCTGAGATATGCATTTTCTGCGATAATCTTGGTGAGTCTTCTGTCAGAAGTATGCAGAATCATCTAGATCGCTCTTTTCGAGCTATTTGATGCGAGAAACACGTTTTCTGGTGTTTACACCACTCCACAGTGCGTCTGATATGCAGAACTGGCGACACCTTGGTTTTCGTGGGGTTTCCAGCTGGGATATGCATTTTCTGCGATAATCTTGTTGAGACTTCTGTCCGAAGTATGCAGAATCATCGAGATCGCTCGTTTCGAGCTATTTAATGCGAGAAACACGTTATCCGGTTGTTTTCACCACTCCACAGTGCGTTTGATATGCAGAACCGGCGACATCTTGATTTTCGTGAGGTTTCAAGCTGAGATATGCATTTTCTGCGATAATCTTGGTGAGTCTTCTGTCAGAAGTATGCAGAATCATCTAGATCGCTCTTTTCGAGCTATTTGATGCGAGAAACACGTTTTCTGGTGTTTACACCACTCCACAGTGCGTTTGATATGCAGAACCGGCGACATCGTGGTTTTCGTCGGGTTTCAAGCTGAGATATGCATTTTCTGCGATCATATTGGTGAGACTTCAGTCAGAAGTATGCAGAATCACCTAGATCGCTCTATTCGAGCTATTTAATGCGAGAAACACGTTATCTGGTTGTTTTCACCACTCCACAGTGCGTTTGATATGCAGAACCGGCGACATCTTGGTTTTCGTGGGGTTTCCAGCTGAAATATTAATTTTCTGCGATAATATTGGTGAGACTTCAGTCAGAAGTATGCAGAATCATCTAGATCGCTCTTTTCGAGCTACTTAATGCACGAAACACGTTTTCTGGTGTTTTCACCACTCCACAGTGCGTTTGATATGCAGAACCGGCGACATCTTGATTTTCGTGAGGTTTCTAGCTGAGATATGCATTTTCTGCGATAATATTGGTGAGACTTCAGTCAGAAGTATGCAGAATCATCCAGAACGCTCTTTTCGAGCTATCTAATGCGAGAAACACGTTATCTGGTGTTTTCACCACTCCACAGTTCTTTGGATATGCAGAACAGGAGATATCTTGGTTTGCGTGGGGTTTCAAGCAGAGATATGCATTTTCTGCGATAATCTTGGTGAGTCTTCTGTCAGAAGTATGCAGAATCATCTAGATCGCTTTTTTCGAGCTACTTGATGCGAGAAACACGTTTTCTGGTGTTTTCACCACTCCACAGTGCGTTTGATATGCAGAACAGTCGACATCGTGGTTTTCGTCGGGTTTCAAGCTGAGATATGCATTTTCTGCGATCATATTGGTGAGACTTCAGTCAGAAGTATGCAGAATCACCTAGATCGCACGTTTCGAGCTATTTAATGCGAGAAACACGTTATCTGGTGTTTTCACCACTCCACAGTGCGTTTGATATTCAGAACCGGCGACATCTTGATTTTCGTGAGGTTTCAAGCTGAGATATGCATTTTCTGCGATAATCTTGGTGAGTCTTCTGTCAGAAGTATGCAGAATCATCTAGATCGCTCTTTTCGAGCTATTTGTTGCGAGAAACACGTTTTCTGGTGTTTACACCACTCCACAGTGCGTTTGATATGCAGAACCGGCGACATCTTGATTTTCGTGAGGTTTCAAGCTGAGATATGCATTTTCTGCGATAATCTTGGTGAGTCTTCTGTCAGAAGTATGCAGAATCATCTAGATCGCTCTTTTCGAGCTATTTGATGCGAGAAACACGTTTTCTGGTGTTTACACCACTCCACAGTGCGTCTGATATGCAGAACTGGCGACACCTTGGTTTTCGTGGGGTTTCCAGCTGGGATATGCATTTTCTGCGATAATCTTGTTGAGACTTCTGTCCGAAGTATGCAGAATCATCGAGATCGCTCGTTTCGAGCTATTTAATGCGAGAAACACGTTATCCGGTTGTTTTCACCACTCCACAGTGCGTTTGATATGCAGAACCGGCGACATCTTGATTTTCGTGAGGTTTCAAGCTGAGATATGCATTTTCTGCGATAATCTTGGTGAGTCTTCTGTCAGAAGTATGCAGAATCATCTAGATCGCTCTTTTCGAGCTATTTGATGCGAGAAACACGTTTTCTGGTGTTTACACCACTCCACAGTGCGTTTGATATGCAGAACCGGCGACATCGTGGTTTTCGTCGGGTTTCAAGCTGAGATATGCATTTTCTGCGATCATATTGGTGAGACTTCAGTCAGAAGTATGCAGAATCACCTAGATCGCTCTATTCGAGCTATTTAATGCGAGAAACACGTTATCTGGTTGTTTTCACCACTCCACAGTGCGTTTGATATGCAGAACCGGCGACATCTTGGTTTTCGTGGGGTTTCCAGCTGAAATATTAATTTTCTGCGATAATATTGGTGAGACTTCAGTCAGAAGTATGCAGAATCATCTAGATCGCTCTTTTCGAGCTACTTAATGCACGAAACACGTTTTCTGGTGTTTTCACCACTCCACAGTGCGTTTGATATGCAGAACCGGCGACATCTTGATTTTCGTGAGGTTTCTAGCTGAGATATGCATTTTCTGCGATAATATTGGTGAGACTTCAGTCAGAAGTATGCAGAATCATCCAGAACGCTCTTTTCGAGCTATTTAATGCGAGAAACACGTTATCTGGTGTTTTCACCACTCCACAGTTCTTTGGATATGCAGAACAGGAGATATCTTGGTTTGCGTGGGGTTTCAAGCAGAGATATGCATGTTCTGCGATAATCTTGGTGAGACTTCTGTTAGAAGTATGCAGAATCATGGAGATCGCACTTTTCGAGCTATTTAATGCGAGAAACACGTAATAATTTTATTAAGTAGATTTATTTCTAAAATAGGATTGATTTTAATAATTTTGTTTGTTTTAATTCAAAATATTTCAGTAATTTTAGAATTGTGTATATCATTTATTCAAGCTTATGTATTTTCAACTTTAAGAGTATTGTATTTTTCGGAATTTAAATAAATAAAATGATAATAAGAAATTTTCCTTTTCATTTAGTAACAGTTAGACCATGACCTTTTTTGATATCTATGAGATTAATAAATTCAATATTAGGTTTTATTAATTGATTTTATTTAAATGATTTTGAATTTATTTTTCTTAATTTATTTATTAATTTATTAATTATATATCAATGATGACGAGATTTTATTCGAGAGAGTTTATATCAAGGATTTCATACTTTTATTGTTTATGGGTTTTTAAAGTTTAGGATAATTTTATTTATTATTTCAGAAATATTTTTTTTTATTTCTTTTTTTTGAACTTATTTTCATAGATGTATTTCTTTAAGAATAGAATTAGGATATATTTGACCTCCTAAAATAATTAGTCAATTTAATCCTTATGATATTCCTTTATTAAATTCTGTTATTTTAATTTCTTCAGGATTATCAGTTTCTTGAAGTCATTATAGATTGTTAAATAATAATTTTAATATAGTTAATTTAAGATTATTTTTTACAGTTATTTTAGGTATTTATTTTACTTTAATTCAATTTATTGAATATTTAGAATCTTCTTTTAGAATTAATGATGGAATTTTTGGTTCTATTTTTTATATAAGGACTGGATTTCATGGTCTTCATGTTATTGTAGGAACTTTAATATTGATATTTTCTTTATTTCGATTGAATATAAATCATTTTAGAAAAATTCATCATTTTAATTTTGAAGGTTCTTTATGATATTGACATTTTGTTGATGTTATTTGATTATTTTTATATATTTTTATTTATTGATGAATATATTATATATATAGTATAATTTAATACAGTTAACTTCCAATTAACAAATTTCTATTTTAGTAATATATATAGTGATGTTAATGGTGTTATCTTATATTAGATTAATTTTTTTAATTATAATTTTAATTTATTTATTAAATGTGTTTTCTTCTATTTTTAAGATTTCTGATAAGGAAAAGAAAAGTTCTTATGAATGTGGGTTTAATTCAATTACTAAGGCTTTTATTCCATTTTCAGTACCTTTTTATTTAATAGCTTTAATATTTTTAGTATTTGATATTGAAATTATTTTAATTGTTCCATTTATTTTATTAGTTAAGTATATAGGTTTTAGTTACATATTTATTATTTTTTTATTATTTTTTTTTATTATACTTTTTTCTTTAGTTTATGAATGATGTATAAATTATTTATTGTGAATATTTTAATTTGAATATATGGATTATTAGTTAATCAATATTTAAGTCGAAATTAAATTGTAATTTTTTACTTCATATATTATTTAATTTATATAATTTAATATAAATTTTAATTAAAGCCAAAGAGAGGCATTTTATTGTTAATAAGATTATTGAATAATTTATTCTAATTAAAGAAATAATTGAAAATAGAATTTCTAATTCTGTAGAGATATTAATTTATCATATTTCTTTTAATAGGTTTATATAGTTTAATTAAAACTTTATATTTTCAGTATAAAAATATTAATATACATATTTATTTATAAATAAATGTATAAAGATATATATATATATATATATATATATATATATATATATTTAGAAATAATAAATTATTTCTTTAATATTTTCAATATTATGCTCTTATATAAGCTATTTAAATTTAATAGATAAATAATATTAATAATATAAATAGAAAAAAAGAGGAAATTATATAGTTGAAGTTAAATATACTAAATTTAATAATTGTTAAATAATATAGAATATTTTTTATTAATTTTCCTATAAGTATTTCAAATAATCTTTTTTCAATAAATTTTTCATAGTTTAAAATGATTTTTACTGGTATTTTATAAATATGGGTATAGTAGATATTTATAAGTATTATTCTTTCAGTTAAATTAATTAATAGATAATTTTTTTTATATGATTTAAAGATTTGATAGCCAATAATTATACCAATAATTAATAATTTAATAATTATTAATTTATATACTTTAGGTAGATTAATATTTTAATCTAAGTAAATTATATTTAGATAAATTTTACTAAAAAATAGTGATATAATAAATATAATTAATATTCTAAAATTTATTATATTATTTTCTTTTAAATTTAAATTATTGTAGAAAGGTAAATTTTGGGGTAGTAAAGTTAAAATTAAACGAGTTGAATATGCAACTGTAAAGATAGTTCCAAGTATTAAATTTAATAATCTTATAAAATTTAATTTATTATAAAAAAAAAATTCTATAATTTGAGTCTTTGGAGTAAAATCCACATAAATATGGGAATCCACATAGAGATAAAATTGAAAATATTATAATTAATCTTTTAAATGGGTAGATTATAAATATTCCTTTATAATCACGTATATCTTGACTTCTATTTATATAATGAATAAATCTTCCTGAACATAGAAATATTAAAGATTTAAATATTGCATGAATGATTAAATGAAAAAAGGCTAAGTTTTCTAAACCTAGAAATAAAATTCTTATTATAAATCCTAGTTGTCTTAAGGTAGATAAAGCAATAATTTTTTTAAAATCTATTTCAAATATAGCTATTAATCCGGCAATTAGTATAGTTAATCTTGAAATAATTAATAAATATTTATTTAAATTTGTATTTATAATTAAAGTATTGTATCGAATTAAGATATATACTCCGGCAGTTACTAATGTAGATGAATGAACTAAAGAAGATACAGGAGTGGGAGCTATTATAGCAACAGGTAATCAATTTCTAAAAGGAATTTGTGCTCTTTTTGTAAAGGTTATAATTACAATAAGAATAAATATTGGTAAATTTAAATTATAAAGTATTAAGTTTCATGAATTAAATTTTATTATAAAGCAAATTAATATTAAAAGACAAATATCTCCAATTCGATTTAAAATAATAGTTAATAATCCTGCTCTATAAGCTTTATTGTTATTATAATAAATAATTAAACAATAAGAGATTAATCCTAAACCATCTCATCCTAATAAAATAGTTAATATATTAGGTCTTAAAATTATAAATACTATTGATAAATAAAATAATAAAGTTAAGTATAAAAATTTATTTATAAGATTGTTATTTAATTTTATATATTCAGTTCTATAAATTAGAACTATTGCTGTAATTAATCTGACTATTATAATAAAAAATAATGTTTTATTATCAATTAAAATAAATAAATTAAATTTTATTGAATTAAAATTTAAGATTAATCATTCAATAATAATAATTTTATTAATTATAATTAAATAACAAGCAGTTATAAAAGATAAGATTCTTCATATTGTTAAAATGATTCTAAAAATTATTATTTTGATAATAATTTAAAGTAATATATATATATACATTTTTGATATCACGAATCAATATTTTAGTTAAATTATTTAAATAAATAATATTTAAATTTATAATTATTAGATTGATTGGAATTCAATGTAATATTAAAGTAAGAAAATTAATTAAATTATTAATTTTGATAGTATAAAAATTTAATATATTAGTAAATCCATGTTGAATATATCTATATAAATATAAAGTATAAATAAATCTTATTAAACAATAGATAATTATAATATAAATTAAATATTTACATCAATTAAATAATCTCATTAGTAAAGTGATTTCACTAATTAAATTTAAAGATATAGGAGCAGCTATATTTGATGATCTTAATAAGAATCATATTAAAGCTATAGAAGGTATAAGAATTATTATACCTTTATTTAAAATTATTAATCGTCTATTAGTTTGTTTATAGATAATATTAATTAGATAAAAAAGTCCTGATGAACATAAACCATGAGCAATTATTATATAAATACCTCCTTTTATTCCAATATAAGATAGTGTTATTATTCCTCTAATTATTAAAGCTATATGAATAATTGAAGATATAGCAACAATGATTTTTATATCAATTTGTCGTAAACATGAAAGTCTTAAAATTAATCTTCCAATTATTCTTAAGTAAATTAAATAAATTCTTAATTTATTTAAATTTTTTAAAATTATAATTATTCGTAATAAGCCATATCTTCCAAGTTTTAATATGATAGAAGCTAAAATTATAGATCCAATATATGAGGCTTCTACATGGGCTTTTAATAATCAATTGTGAAGTGTAAATATAGGAATTTTTACTATAAAAGATATTAGTAAATAAATTAAAATATATATAGATAATTTAAGTTTTTTAATTTCTATACAAGGAAAAGATAAATTTTTTCTATATTTTAATATGTAAAATATAATTATTAATAAAGGTAATATAAAACTGTGGGCTGTTATGTTGACGGAGGATAGAAGGCGGAGGAATGATAGAGAGGATCGTAGGAAAAGGAAAGGTTGCGTTTCGTCCTGGGCCTCCTACTGGACTCGTCAGTAAGGCATTCTAGGAGACCCGTGCCTTAGACGCGGGGGACTGAAGGAGTTAGGTTGGAAGGTGTATATATACAAACAGGACCTCTCGGGAGCGCTAGCGAGAATGGTCTCCTGTGTCTCTGTCCCTCTAGCGGTGGTAGACAGAAGGGTCGCCACAAAACTAAAGTATAAAATATCAAATAATACCTTGCTAATATTCGAAATATACCATATCCTCAGAAAATGACTATAAAGAAAATTAATAATAAATTTATTTCAAATATTAAATAAAAAATAAAAAAATGTATAGCTATGAAATTTAAGATTAAGGATATTAATATTATTATAGTTAAATTGGTGTATATATTTATATTATTTTCGTACTTTATATTTATTATAATTATTCTGAAAATTCATAAAGTTAAAATAATTAAATTATAAGAATATATATTAAATCTTAAATTATTAGAAATTATTCATCAATTTATTAAATTTAGTTTAAATAATATAATAAATGTTAATATATAAGAATTATTTCTTAATAGATATAAACATTTATTTATATTAAATTGTATTATTATATAAGTAATAAATATAATTATTTCGAACATAAATTTATTAAATTAATGTTTTGATGACCATGTGTATAATTTATTCTAATTAGTAAAGCTAATCCTACAATAGATTCACATACTGCGAAAATAATATAAATAATAAAAATTCATCTATTTAAATTATTTAATAGAATAATAATAATTAAAGTTAAAATAAAATATTCTAAAGTAATTAAAAAATTAATAAATTGTTTTCTAGATTTTCAAAGAATTAAGGTGATAATAACTAATAAAATAATTATGTAAATAAATTTAAAATATTATATAATTTAAGTTAAAATAATAATTTTGTAAATTATTAATGAATTGTGAATATTCTATAATAAAGTTTAAATTTCAAAAAAAATTAATATAAATTTTTTATAATTCCCAGAATTATTGTTTTATGAATAAACTATTTTTTGTTTAAATTAATGTTTAATTAATTATTTTATTTTATTTATAATATGATAATATATATATATATATAAAATTTTATGTTAGACGAGAATTAAGCCTCAAAAAAATATGTTTTTGGTTAGTTTTATTAAATAAATAAATCAAAAATTAAAAATTATATAAAATGTCCATAGAATTTCTAAATTATATATTAAAGTTTTTTTTAATATTTTTATATTTTTTATCTTTATATTTGATTTTTTTTATTTTAATTACTGGGGATAAAATTCATCCTATAAAGAATTTAATATATTTTTTATTATATATAGTTATTTTATGTTTAATTTTATATTTATTTAAATTTAAATCTTTATTTATTTATATAATTATAATTATTTTTATTAGAGGATTAATAATTTTATTTGCTTATTTTGTTAGATTAATTAATCAATCTATGATGAATTATGTTAAATATATAAATTTTTTTATTATTGGTTTATTAATAATTAATATTATATATTTTTTGTCTAATTATTTAATTGAAAATTTTGATAGAATAATTTATTCAATAAATCTATATCGGGATAAAAATATTAATTTATCTTTTATTTATCAATATTCAAATTTGTTTTTATTATTTTTTATAATTTTATTTTTAGTTTTTGTTTTAATTATAAGATATAAAATAAGATATCCTAAAAAAAAAGCTTATCAATCTAAATCTAAATTTTTAGAAGAGTTAGATAAAAAATATAAGTTTTAAATTTTATCCTGTTAATTTATTTTACTTAATCTTATTCTTAATTTGTTTTATTTAATTTTAATGTCAATAAAATTTTTAAGTTTATTAAATAAAGATAAAATTCGTAATATATTTTTTTATTCATTATTGATATTACCTACTCCCTTTAATATTAATATTTGATGGAATTTTGGGTCAATATTAGGAGTATTTTTGATAATTCAAATTTTGTCTGGATTATTTTTATCAATACATTATTGTCCTAATATTGATTATGCTTTTAATAGAATTATTCATATTATAAAAGATGTTAATTCTGGTTGATTAATTCGTTTAATGCATATAAATGGAGCATCTTTTTATTTTATTATAATATATATTCATATTAGACGAAATATTTATTATCAATCTTTTAAATTAGTTCATGTATGATTAATTGGTGTTAGAATTTTATTTTTGTCAATAGCAACAGCTTTTATAGGATATGTTTTACCTTGAGGGCAAATATCTTTTTGAGGAGCAACTGTTATTACTAATTTAATATCTGCTATTCCTTATATTGGGCAATTATTAGTTGAATGAATTTGAGGGGTGTATTCTATTAATAATGCTACATTAAATCGATTTTTTTCTATTCATTTTATTTTACCTTTAATTATTTTATTAATAGTAATTTTACATATTTTTTTTTTACATTTAACAGGTTCTACTAATCCTTTAGGATTTTCTAGAAATTTATATAAAGTTCCTTTTCATCCTTATTTTGTTATTAAAGATATTTTTATATTTATTTGAATTCTAATAATTTTTATATTATTAATTTGTCAATTACCTTATTTTTTAGGAGATCCTGATAATTTTAAAATTGCTAATAGAATAAGGACACCAGTTCATATTAAACCAGAGTGATATTTTTTATTTGCTTATTCAATTTTACGGGCAATTCCTAATAAATTGGGGGGGGTATTTATATTATTATTATCTATTTTAATTTTATATTTTATACCTTTATATAAAAATAATATTAAAACAAATAAATTTTATCCATTAAGTCAATTATTTTATTGATTTTTTATTAATAGATTTATTATATTAACTTGATTAGGTGGTCAGTTAATTGAATATCCTTATATTCAATTGAATAATATATTTACAATTTTATATTTTTTTTTCTTTATTGTTTCTCCTGGATTATATTATTATTGAGATAATATTATTTATTAAATTAATAAGTAGTTAATGAACTTGAATAAGTTTATATTTTGAAAATATATCATAGAAATAGTATTTTCTATTAACTTTTTAATTTTATTTTAAATATGTATAAAAATTACTTTTGTTATATATACAAATATATTATAAATTAATACTAAAATTAAAAAATCAGTTCAACATATGTATATTAAATTATCATAACGGATTCGTGGTAATACACCTCGTAATCATAAAATTAAAATCATATGAATATTTATAAAAATTAAAAATTTTATTCTAGGTATTTTAAAACCTATAAATATTGAAGTTATAATAAATCTTATAAATAAAATATTTGAATATTCTGATAAAAAAATTAATACAAAAAATCTTCTATAGTATTCTACATTAAATCCTGAAACTAATTCAGATTCTCCTTCAATTAGGTCAAAAGGGGTTCGGTTTAATTCAATTAATATACTAATAAAAAAGATTATATAAATTGGTGTTAATAAAATTCTAAATTTTATATATTCTTGATATTTATATAATTGATTTAATGAATAACCTTCAGTTAAAATTATAATTAAAAAAAATATTAAAAAAAGACTAATTTCAAATGAAATTATTTGTGCTAAAGATCGAATAGCCCCTAATATAGAATAATTATTATTTGAAATTCACCCAATTAAAATAATTGGATAAGTATTAAGACCTAATAAGGTGATAAAGAATATTAAATTGTAGTTTGTTATTATTAAATTAGTTCAAGGATATAAAATTCATAATAATATGGCAAATATAAATATAAGTATTGGTCTCAATATATAAATTAAATAATTTAAATTTAAAAATAATCATTCTTTAGAGATTAATTTAATAGCATCTGAAAAAGGTTGAAGTATTCCTTTATATCCTACTTTAGTAGGTCCTTTTCGTGTTTGAATATATCTTAAGATTTTTCGTTCTAATAAGGTTAAAAAAGCTACTGTAAGTAATATACAAATTATAGTTAAAATTATGATAATTACGAAGATTATTACCTATATATAATTTATTATATGTATATATATTATTAAATTCTAACTTTAATGCACTTTTCTGCCAAGATAATTTTTAATAAATATTAAGTTAATTAAATGATTATATTTATATAAATAATTTTAGTCCTTTCGTACAAAAAATTATAAATTTTTTATAGATAGAAACCGATCTGACTTACGTCGATCTGAACTCAAATCATGTAAGATTTTAAAAGTCGAACAGACTTAATTTTTAAACTCCTGCATTTAAATTATATCTTAATTCAACATCGAGGTCGTAATCATCTTTATAAATTTGGTCTTTCAAAAGATATTACGCTGTTATCCCTAAGGTAATTTATTTTTTTAATTTTTAATAAAAGATCTTTTAAATTTTCTATAATTTAAGATTTTTTAAATTAAAGTTTTTTAAATTTAATAACCCTCCCAGTTAAATATGTTATAATTATTATTATTTAGAATAAAATTTAAATTTATAATAATTATAAATATGAAATTCTATAGGGTCTTATCGTCCCATAAAAAAATTTAAGAATTTTAACTTAAAACTTAATTTCATAAAATAATATTGAGACAGTATATATTTCATTAAT
The DNA here is from genome assembly GCA_951804975.1 of Anthophora plumipes. Taxonomy (NCBI): domain Eukaryota; kingdom Metazoa; phylum Arthropoda; class Insecta; order Hymenoptera; family Apidae; genus Anthophora; species Anthophora plumipes. The sequence continues at coordinate 731,560 of CATORF010000171.1, read as the reverse complement.
TCTTTCATACAAGTCTTTAATTAGAAGACAATTTATTATGCTACCTTTGTACAGTCAGGTATACTGCAGCCATTTAATAAGAATCATTGGGCAGATTTATCTAAAATTATTATTTCTATAGACAATGTTTTTGTTAAACAGTTGAATATATTATTTTAATTTGCCTAATTCCTTAAATTTATATATTATTTCTTTAATAATTTTTACAATTTTTACTATTTATTTAATCATTATAAAATTAATTTATTTATTTAATTAGTTTTTTTATAATTAATTTTATATTAATATTTTAAATTTTTAATTCATATTTTTAAATTATAAAATATTTTATTATAATTTCAAATTTTAAGAATATAATAATAGTTAGATTTTAAAATTAATAATAATTTAAATTTAAAGGTTATCCCTTAAATTTTTTAATTAAATAAATTTATAAAATTTTAAAATTTTAATAAATTTTTATTTAATTATGAATTAAATTCATTTTTAAAAAAACCAGATATTTTAAAAATCGTATAACATCTAATTTCTAAATATATATTTATAGTTTTTTTGTAACAAAAAAAATTATATATATTTAGTTCTTTTTATTTCGGGATTAATATATATAAATAATTTAATTTGATTAACCCTGATACAAAAGGTACTAAATTTATTTAAAATTTTTTAAATTTAAATAAGTTCATTTACATTACATTTAACTTTTAAAAAAATTATTTTTTAATAAATAATTACTAAAATAATTGTTATTTGATAAAATTTTATTTATATAAAATTGATTAATTTATAATATTTTTTATTATTTTAATTAAAATAAAATTTTAATTAAATTAATCTTTTCAGTGTAAATGAAAAATTTTATTTCAGTTTAAACTAAAATTTTTAGTTCCTAATTACACTTTCCAGTACAATTACTATGTTACGACTTATTTTATTTTGGTGAAATTGACGGGCGATTTGTACGCTTATTAGCATATAGTTCAATTTAATTAATTGAAGTAAATTTACTTTTAAATTTTCTTTCAAAATAATTTTAAAATTATTTATTCAAAATATAATATTATATTATAACTCTTAATATCTTAAATGCACTACATATTTACTTGAATTTTAATTTATTAAAATTTATTAACATTATCAATTAAAAAAAATTTGTAAACAGCTATATATAAATGTAATTTAAGTGAGTCTTATCGTGGAATATCGATTAAATTATAAGTTCCTCTAATGGAATTAATAAGCCGCCATATTTATTAATTTTAATGATTTACATTTAATAGTTAATTTTTTATTTAATTTTATAGTAGGGTATCTAATCCTAGTTTTTTTATAAAATTTATTAATTAATTTAATAATAAATTTTAATTATTTGAACTAAATTGTATATTTCACTAAAAATTTAATTTTTTAATTAAAATATATTAATTTTTAAGTAATTAAAATATTATGATTAATTAATTTATAAAATTGGTTTAACCGCTGTTGCTGGCACCAAAATTTACCATTATTAAAATTTATTTCCGAATAAAATTTTTATTTAGTGTTGCAGATTTTATTATTAATAAAAAATTATTTTTTAATCTAATTATATATATAAAATAAATTTAATTAATTTGTAACTTAAATTCAATTTTATTGATTTGAATTTATTTAAAAATTTTAAATAAATTAAAGTTTTGATTTTTCTATAGAAGGTATCAATTTCTATAATGTAATTAATTTTTAATTAGATATACACCTATCTATAGGTAAATCTAATCTTTATAATAGTTAACCCCCCAATTAACTATTTAAAGCTTTGATTTTTCTATAGAAGGTATCAATTTCTATAATGTAATTAATTTTTAATTAGATATACACCTATCTATAGGTAAATCTAATCTTTATAATAGTTAACCCCTTAATTAACTATTTAAAGCTTTGATTTTTCTATAGAAGGTATCAATTTCTATAATGTAATTAATTTTTAATTAGATATACACCTATCTATAGGTAAATCTAATCTTTATAATAGTTAACCCCCCAATTAACTATTTAAAGCTTTGATTTTTCTATAGAAGGTATCAATTTCTATAATGTAATTAATTTTTTAATTAAATATACAAAGATTAATCTATCTATAGGTAAATCTAATCTTTATAATAGTTAACCCCCCAATTAACTATTTAAAGCTTTGATTTTTCTATAGAAGGTATCAATTTCTATAATGTAATTAATTTTTTAATTAAATATACAAAGATTAATATCTCTATAGGTAAATCTAATCTTTATAATGGTTAACCCCCCAATTAACTATTTAAAGCTTTGATTTTTCTATAGAAGGTATCAATTTCTATAATGTAATTAATTTTTTAATTAAATATACAAAGATTAATCTATCTATAGGTAAATCTAATCTTTATAATAGTTAACCCCCCCAATTAACTATTTAAAGCTTTGATTTTTCTATAGAAGGTATCAATTTCTATAATGTAATTAATTTTTTAATTAAATATACAAAGATTAATCTATCTATAGGTAAATCTAATCTTTATAATAGTTAACCCCCCAATTAACTATTTAAAGCTTTGATTTTTCTATAGTAGGTATCAATTTCTATAATGTAACTAATTTTTTAATTAAATATACAAAGATTAATCTATCTATAGGTAAATCTAATCTTTATAATAGTTAACCCCTTAATTAACTATTTAAAGCTTTGATTTTTCTATAGAAAATTATAAATAATAAAAAAATTAATTTTTATATAAAAAAAATTATATAGAAATAAATTGTTATTAAATAGCCCTAAAATATTATTAACTATATTAGATTAAAATTTTAATACAAAATTTTTAATAATAAAGACTATTATAATAGTAGTATATATATATATATATATATATATATATATATATATATATATATATATATATATATATATATATATATATTGATTAATAAATTATTTATATATATATACACATCTTAATATTAATATATATATCTATTAATTAATAAATTATTTATATATATATACATATTTATATACTATTATAAATAGATGGAGGCCAACTGATAAATATATATACATTTTATATATAACAAGATATATATATAAATATTACAATATATAAATCTGAGAATATATATACATTTATAAATATATCCTAAGGTAGGATTAAATTATGATTATTTATGCTTTTATATAATTTATAAATTATTTAATAACTTATAAATGCGCTAGGTTTAATAAATCAATTAATGTTTAATAAGCGCATATAAATTTTTTATTTATTTATATATAACCTATGAATCATAAATTATTTATTAATTAATAAATACCTATTAATATATATAAATATGTTATTATATATTTAAATATCTATTAATTAATAAATAATTTATATATTTATATATATATATATATCTTTATTTAATAATTTATGGTACTCTAATGTATTTATAATATAATTTACATATATCATAGATGTAACATAGTATATATAATTATATAAATATTTAATTAATTAATATTAATATTAATATATAAAGGTTAATATAATCTTTTATAAACTTGCGAACTCACCTATGATTTATATATATATAGATATATTGATTAATAAATTATTTATATATATATATATATACATCTTAATATTAATATATATATCTATTAATTAATAAATTATTTATATATATATATATTTATATACTATTATAAATAGATGGAGGCCAACTGATAAATATATATACATTTTATATATAACAAGATATATATATAAATATTACAATATATAAATCTGAGAATATATATACATTTATAAATATATCCTAAGGTAGAATTAAATTATGATTATTTATGCTTTCATATAATTTATAAATTATTTAATAACTTATAAATGCACTATATTTAATAAATTGATTAATATTTAATAAATATATATATATGTATATATATAGATTTATATATATATATAATAAATATATATATATGTATATATATAGATTTATATATATATATATATATATATAAATATTTATTAATTAATAAATAATTTTTATATTTATATTTATATTTCTTTTCTTTTCAATAATTTATTATAATCTAATGTATTCATAATATAATTTACATATATTATAGATATAAAATAATATATATGATTATATAAATATTTAATTAATTAATATTAATATTAATATATAAAGGTTAATATAATCTTTTATAAATTTTGGAACCCACCTATGATTTATATATATATAAATATATTGGTTAATAAATTATTTATATATATATATACATTTTAATATTAATATATATATATATATATTAATAAAAATTTTTTCAAATTAAAAATTGATTTTATTTACTTATATTTAAATTTATTATGTAATAAAATTATAGTTTAATATTATTAATAAGATTATAGCGTTACTTAATAACAAAAAAAAATTAAAAATTTTTATTTATGAATTAAATAAAATTATTAATTATTGGGGGGGGGTATTTATATATAATTTATATATAATTTATAATTAAATTTGTATCTTAGAGAATTTAATTAATAAATAAATTTATTATTAATAGTCGATTTTAGTTTATTTCAATGGCTTTATTTTTCCCTTAAAGATGAATATATTGAAATAAACCTTTCAATTCTACTTTAGTTTGAATTTATTTAAATAGTTTTATTTGTTTTTATAAGTAGAGAATTTAATTAATAAATAAATTTATTATTAATATTCGATTTTAGTTTATTTCAATGGTTTCATTCTTTCCCTAAGAATGAATATATTGAATTAAACCTTTTAATTCTACTTTAGCTTGAATTTATTTAAATAGTTTTATTTGTTTTTTATAAGTAGAGAATTTAATTAATAAATAAATTTATTATTAATAGTTGATTTTAGTTTATTTCAATGGCTTTATTTTTCCCTTAAAGATGAATATATTGAAATAAACCTTTCAATTCTACTTTAGTTTGAATTTATTTAAATAGTTTTATTTGTTTTTATAAGTAGAGAATTTAATTAATAAATAAATTTATTATTAATATTCGATTTTAGTTTATTTCAATGGCTTCACTCTTTTCCTAAGGATGAATATATTGAAATAAACCTTTCAATTCTACTTTAGCTTGAATTTATTTAAATAGCCTCATTTGTCCCTTGCAAGTAGAGGATTTGGATATTAACCTTTCGAATTTACATTAGCTTTAGTTTATTTCAATGGCTTCACTCTTTCCCTAAGGATGAATATATTGAAATAAACCTTTCAATTCTACTTTAGCTTGAATTTATTTAAATAGCCTCATTTGTTCCTTGCAAGTAGAGGATTTGGATATTAACCTTTCGAATTTACATTAGCTTTAGTTTATTTCAATGGCTTCATTCTTTCCCTAAGGATGAATATATTGAAATAAACCTTTCAATTCTACTTTAGCTTGAATTTATTTAAATAGCCCCATTTGTCCCTTGCAAGTAGAGGATTTGGATATTAACCTTTCGAATTTACATTAGCTTTAGTTTATTTCAATGGCTTCACTCTTTTCCTAAGGATGAATATATTGAAATAAACCTTTCAATTCTACTTTAGCTTGAATTTATTTAAATAGCCTCATTTGTCCCTTGCAAGTAGAGGATTTGTATATTAACCTTTCAATTCTACTTTAGCTTGAATTTATTTAAATAACCTCATTTGTCCCTCGCAAGTAGAGGATTTTGGATATTAACCTTTCGAATTTACCTTAGCTTTAGTTTATTTCAATGGCTTCATTCTTTCCCTAAGGATGAATATATTGAAATAAACCTTTCAATTCTACTTTAGCTTGAATTTATTTAAATAGCCTCATTTGTCCCTCGCAAGTAGAGGATTTTGGATATTAACCTTTCGAATTTACCTTAGCTTTAGTTTATTTCAATGGCTTCATTCTTTCCCTAAGGATGAATATATTGAAATAAACCTTTCAATTCTACTTTAGCTTGAATTTATTTAAATAGCCTCATTTGTCCCTTGCAAGTAGAGGATTTTGGATATTAACCTTTCGAATTTACCTTAGCTTTAGTTTATTTCAATGGCTTCATTCTTTCCCTAAGGATGAATATAAATATATATCCATATATAAAGATATATATATATATATATATATATATATATATATATATATATATATATATATATATATATATATATACAGGGTCCGTCAGCAAAATCCGGACAAAATTCAATTTCAATTCCCCGCTATATGTGATTTCAGCAGTAGATGCTTCTTTGTTTTCAAGCAAGCCATATATATGTATAAGACGTATGTAACCTCAAAATGGCAGAGTTAGTTAGATCGAGTGTGGAATATAATCGCAGAGCAGCGATAATTGAGGCGCTTCGCGCTGGGCGGTCAGCAGCTGAAATTATTCTATTCTTTAAATACCCAAGATCTACTGTTTACGATATTGTGCAAAGGTATGCGGCTGCAGAGAAGTCCGAGGAAGGTTCTGCTAATCCAACAAGACGAACTCATTCAAAAGGAAGGTCTGTAAGGACTCCGGCTGTCGTCCAAAGAGCTCAACAACTCATTTCGGAGAACCCAGGGACGTCACTTACAAATTTGGCGACCATTTTGGGGGTAAGTGAGGCCAGCATACGTCGAATCGCTCAAGAGGACTTGCGATATACCTCGTATGTGCTCAAGGTACGACAAATGCTGTCAGAGGCAGCCAAGACCAAGAGAATTGCTCGCTGCAATTTGATTCTGTGCTCGTTGAAGAATGAAGCCGCGGGTCGCCTCAGGTTTTTTTCTGATGAAAAGATTTTCACTGTTGATGCCAAGGTGAACCGGAGGAACGACCGATGGCTCGCTCACGATCCCGCAGATGTCCCCGTAGTAGCCAGGACGAAGTTTCCGGCTAGTGTTCACGTCCTGAGCGTCGTCTCGAGTGAGGGTGACGTTATGCCGCCACATTTCTTTAAAAAGGGAGAAACCATTAACAAGGAAGTGTATCTCCGGATCCTAAGTACGACAGTGAAGCCATGGATGGAAACCATAGCATCTGGGAGGTCCTACATTTTTCAACAGGATGGCGCACCAGCTCATACGAGTCACTTAGTACAAAACTGGCTATCCGATAATGTCGATATGTTTTGGTCCAAAGAATTCTGGCCTCCGAATAGTCCAGACCTGAACCCTCTAGATTATTACGTTTGGAGCGTTATTGAAAGGGTGTCTAATAAGTCTAGGCACCCCAACGTGGCATCCCTTCAGGCCGCTATAGAGGCAGCATTCGCGAACTTGGATAAGGAACAGTTGAAGAGGGCATGTTCACGCTTCAGATCAAGAATCGAAGCAGTGATCGCAGCGGAAGGAGGTTATATTGAATAATAATACTTAGTAAGGATCCCCTAATTAATCTACACACCAATTTTTTCATTAATACAAGTTATTTCTAAATAAGCAAGTGTTCCAATGAACTGTTTATTTTGTCCGGATTTTGCTGACGGACCCTGTATATATATATATATCTTTAAATGGATATTAGTTAATTTTAATCTATAATATTTAATTTGCAATTAAAAGTAATTTTTAAATATATCTATATAAATAAGCTAAGTTTAAAGCTGTTAGGTTCATACCCTAGTTATAGATTATATGTATCTTTTATATATTTTATATATATATGTATTAAAGTAATATGCCTGATTAAAGGATTATTTTGATAAGATACTTAAATAAATTTTATATTTATTGTTACTAATTGATTTTTTTTATATTTATTAATTTTATTAATACTTTAAATTTCAAAAATTTAGGTGCTTTGACACTAAAATATAATAGGTAAAAATTTTAGTATTATAAACTATTTAATTTTTAATTAAAAGATAATTGTGAATTGGTTTTTTGTGAAGAAAATAATATTTAAAAATGTAATATGTCTTAGATATATTATTATTAATTATTTAATCATTCTTTTTGTAAGAGATTTATTTTTTATGTGATTAATTTATGAAGTTATAACATTAGTTTTAATTATTTATATAAATTTAACTAGAGATTCAAAATATGCTAGTGTTTTTTATTATATAGTATCAGTAGTAAGAAGGTTAGTTTTTATTATAAGATTGTATTTTTATGTATCTATGAAAGAAGTAAGAGTTTTTTTTGAAATTTTTATTCAATTAATTATGTTAGTAAAATTAGGAATATTTCCTTTTCATCAATGATCTATTTATATTCATAGATATATGTGTTGAACAAGAATTTTTATATTTTCAACAGTTATAAAAATAGTACCTATATATTTTTTAGCTAATGTGAGTGGTGTAAATTTTTTTTTTATAGGTTGAATTTTATTAAATTTAATTTTTATTCCTATTATTATGAAAGTTTATAATTCTATAAAAATATTTATTAGATCTTCTTCTATTATTCAATCAACTTTTTTATTAATAATTATATATGTAAATGTAAAAATTTATTTGGTATATTTTTCTTTTTATGCAGTTATTTTTTATATATTGTTATATTTTTTTGAAAAATTTGATGTGGTAACTTTTAATGATTTGGGGTTTTTATTAGTTGATAAATATTTGAAGGTATATTTTATTATTATAGTTTTAATTTATTCTTCTTTACCTCCATTTTTGTCTTTAGTGTTAAAGTGAATTTTGAATTATTATTTTTTAGAGGATTATGTTAATTTTTATGTTTTATTATTTATTATGATATTAGCATCAGTTATAATTATTTGAAATTATTTTAGATTATTATTATATATTAGTAGGAATTATCCTAGAGCTAAACAATATTTTTGTAAGAGTTAGATATTTAAGTCTTATATTGTTTTATTTATTATTATGTTATTTTTTTTTAGGTTTTTATTGGTTAATGTTTATGTTACTTAAAGGTTTTAATTTAATATAATTTAAGTATTGATCAATTTGTTAAATTTAATATAGTGTGAGATATTTATGATTAATATTTTCTAATAATTATTTATATTTTAAAATTTGCAATTTTAAGTTTTTTTTAAACTATAGAAAATTAGTATCAGTAAGTTTTTCTTACATGTTTAAATTTACAATTTAATTCTTTTATCAGACATGATACTTTTTTTGATTTGAAGATTTTAAGTTAAAATAAACTTTTAATTTTCAAAGTTAAATATATATATATATATATATATATATATATATATATATATATATATATATATTGATTTATAATAAATCTTATAATATATAAATATATTTATTAATATTTAAATATTATATAATTATGTTTTATTTATGTTTGATAAATGATTTTATTCTACTAATCATAAAAATATTGGTATAATTTATTTTGTGTTTGCTTTATGATCAGGGATAATTGGAACTTCTATGAGAATAATTATTCGTATGGAGTTAAGTACCCCAGGTATATGAATTAATAATGTTCAAGTTTATAATTCAATTGTTACTGTTCATGCATTTTTAATAATTTTTTTTATAGTAATACCATTTATAATTGGTGGATTTGGTAATTGATTAGTTCCATTAATATTAGGATCTCCAGATATGGCATTTCCTCGTATAAATAATATTAGATTTTGATTATTACCGCCATCATTAACATTATTACTTTCAAGAAATTTATTTCAAGTTAGACCAGGGACTGGTTGAACGGTTTATCCTCCTTTATCTTCATATTTATTTCATTCTTCTCCTTCTGTTGATATTACTATTTTTTCTTTACATTTATCAGGAATTTCTTCAATTATTGGGGCAATAAATTTTATAGTAACTATTATAATAATAAAAAATTTATCTTTAAATTATGATCAAATAGCTTTATTTCCTTGATCAGTGTTTATTACAGCTATTTTATTATTATTATCATTGCCAGTTTTAGCTGGAGCAATTACAATATTAATTTTTGATCGAAATATTAATACTTCGTTTTTTGATCCTTTAGGGGGAGGTGATCCAATTTTATATCAACATTTATTTTGATTTTTTGGGCATCCTGAAGTTTATATTTTAATTTTACCGGGGTTTGGGTTGATTTCACATATTATTATAAATGAGAGGGGTAAAAAAGAGGTATTTGGTAATTTAGGAATGATTTATGCTATATTAGGAATTGGATTTTTAGGATTTATTGTATGAGCACATCATATATTTACAGTTGGGTTAGATGTAGATACTCGAGCTTATTTTACTTCAGCAACTATAGTTATTGCAGTTCCTACAGGAATTAAAGTTTTTAGTTGATTAGCTACTTATCATGGAGCTAAATTAGGTTATAATAATTCAATTTTATGATCATTAGGGTTTGTTATAATATTTATTATTGGTGGATTGACGGGTATTGTATTATCAAATTCTTCTATTGATATTATTTTACATGATACTTATTATGTTGTTGGTCATTTTCATTATGTTTTATCTATAGGAGCAGTTTTTGCAATTGTTGGAAGATTTATTCATTGATTTCCTTTAATTTTTGGTGTTGTTATACATCAGAATTGATTGAAAATTCAGTTTTATATAATGTTTATTGGTGTTAATATAACTTTTTTTCCTCAACATTTTTTAGGATTAATGGGTATACCTCGACGATATTCAGATTATCCTGATGCATATTATTGTTGGAATTTATTTTCTTCAATTGGTTCATTAATTTCTTAAAATAGATTAATTTTATTAATTTTTTTAATTTTAGAAAGATTTATTTCAATACGGTTAGTAGTTTTTAAATTTAATAGTTCATTAGAATGAATTGGTTTTATACCTCCTTTAGATCATGTATATTTAGAAGTACCTATTGTGTTAAATAATAAAAAGGAATTATTTTTGAATATTTAATAATGTTGAGTTTTAATGATTGATTTAATTTTTATTTTTAATATTTTATTTTATTTAATATGGCAGATAAGTGCGATAGATTTAAGATTTATTTATAAAAATATATTATTTTTTATTAAAAATTGCAACATGATTTATATATAGATTTCAAGATTCTAATTCACCTTATTCTGACAATTTAATTTCTTTTCATAATTTAGTTATAATATTAATGTTAGTTATTATTGTATTTTCAATATTAATTATTTTAGATATTATTACTAATAAGTATGTTAATCGGTATTTATTGAAGAATCATTTATTGGAAATTATTTGAACTATTATTCCAATTTTTATTTTAATAACAATTTGTTTTCCTTCTTTAAAGATTTTATATTATATTGATGAAATTTTAAATCCTTATTTTACAATTAAAATTATAGGTCATCAGTGATTTTGGTCTTATGAATATTCAGAATTTAAAGATTTGGAATTTGATTCTTATATATTATCTGATAGGGTTATGAATAGTTTTCATTTATTAAATGTTGATAATCGTATGGTCATTCCAATAAATTTTCCGATTCGATTATTATTATCATCAACTGATGTAATTCATTCATGAGCTATTCAATCAGTTGGAATTAAAGTTGATGCTGTTCCTGGACGTATTAATCAATCAAATTTATATTGTATGCGACCAGGATTACTTTTTTAAGATTTTGTTTTCACCACTCCACAGTGCGTTTGATATGCAGAACCGGCGACATCTTTGATTTCGTCGGGGTTCAAGCTGAGATATGCTTTTTCTACGATAATCTTGGTGAGACTTCTGTCCGAAGTATGCTGAATCATCGAGATCGCTCTATTCGAGCTATTTAATGCGACAAACACGTTTTCTGCTGTTTTCACCACTCCACAGTACGTTTGACATGCAGAACCGGAGATATCTTGGTTTCGGTCGGGTTTCAAGCTGAGATATGCATTTTCTACGATAATCTTGGTGAAACATATGTCCGAAGTATGCAGAAACATCGAGAGCGCTCTTTTCGAGCTATTTAATGCGAGAAACACGTTTTCTGGGGTTTTCACGACCCCACAGTTCGCTGGATTTGCAGAACCGGAGATATCTTGGTTTTCGTGGTGTTTCCAGCTGAGATATGCATTTTCTGCGATAATCTTGGTGGGTCTTTTGTCAGAAGTATGCAGAATCATCGAGATCGCTCGTTTCGAGCAACTTAATGCGAGAAACACGTTATCTGGTGTTTTCACCACTCCACAGTGCGTTGGATATGCAGAACCGGTGATATTTTGGTTTTCGTCGGGTTTCAAGCTGAGATATGCATTTTCTACGATAAGCTTGGTGAAACATCTGTCCAAAGTATGCAGAAACATCGAGAGCGCTCTTTTCGAGCTATTTAATGCGAGAAACACGTTTTCTGAGGTTTTCACCACTCCACAGTTCGTCGGATATGCAGAACAGTAGATATCTTTGTTTTCGTGGGGTTTCAAGCTGAGATATGCATTTTCTACGATCATCCTGGTGAGACTTCTGTCAGAAGTATGCAGAATCATCTAGATCGCTCTTTTCGAGCTACTTAATGCACGAAACACGTTTTCTGCTGTTTTCACCACTCCACAGTACGTTTGACATGCAGAACCGGAGACATCTTGGTTTCGGTCGGGTTTCATGCTGAGATATGCATTTTCTACGATAATCTTGGTGAAACATCTGTCCAAAGTATGCAGAAACATCGAGAGCGCTCTTTTCGAGCTATTTAATGCGAGAAACACGTTTTCTGAGGTTTTCACCACTCCACAGTTCGTCGGATATGCAGAACAGTAGATATCTTTGTTTTCGTGGGGTTTCAAGCTGAGATATGCATTTTCTACGATAATCCTGGTGAGACTTCTGTCAGAAGTATGCAGAATCTTCGAGACCGCTCTTTTCGAGCTACTTAATGCGCGAAACACGTTTTCTGGTGTTTTCACCACTCCACGGTACGTTTGATGTGCAGAACTGGAGATGACTCGGTTTTCGTCGGGTTTCAAGCTGAGATATGCATTTTCTACGATAATCTTGGTGAGACTTCTGTCAGAAGTATGCAGGATCTTCGAGAACGCTCTTTTCCAGCTATTTAATGCGAGAAACACGTTATCTGGTGTTTTCACCACTCCACAGTGCGTTTGATATGCAAAACCGGCGATATCTTGGTTTTCGTGGGGTTTCAAGCTGAGATATGCATTTTCTGCGATAATCTTGTTGAGACTTCTGTCCGAAGTATGCAGAATCATCGAGATCGCTCGTTTCGAGCTACTTAATGCGAGAAACACGTTATCTGGTGTTTTCACCACTCCACAGTGCGTTGGATATGCAGAACCGGTGATATTTTGGTTTTCGTCGGGTTTCAAGCTGAGATATGCATTTTCTACGATAAGCTTGGTGAAACATCTGTCCAAAGTATGCAGAAACATCGAGAGCGCTCTTTTCGAGCTATTTAATGCGAGAAGCACGTTTTCTGATGTTTTCACCACTCCACAGTTCGTCGGATATGCAGAACAGTAGATATCTTTGTTTTCGTGGGGTTTCAAGCTGAGATATGCATTTTCTGCGATAATCTTGTTGAGACTTCTGTCCGAAGTATGCTGAATCATCGAGATCGCTCTTTTCGAGCTATTTAATGCGTGAAACTCGTTATCTGGTGTTTTCACCACTCCACAGTTGGTTTGATATGCAGAACCAGCGATATCTTGGTTTTCGTGGGGTTTCAAGCTGAGATATGCATTTTCTGCGATAATATTGGTGAGACATCAGTCAGAAGTATGCTGAATCACCGAGATCGCTCTTTTCGAGCTAGTTAGTGCGAGAAACTCGTTTTCTGGGGTTTTCACCACTCCACAGTTCGTTGGATATGCAGAACCGGAGATATCTTGGTTTTCGTGTGGTTTCAAGCTGAGATATGTATTTCCTGCGATAATCTTGGTGAGACTTCTGTCCGAAGTATGCTGAATCATCTAGATCGCTCTTTTCGAGCTATTTAATGCGAGAAACACGTTATCTGGGGTTTTCACCACTCCACAGTGCGTTTGATATGCAGAACAAGCGATATCTTGGTTTTCGTGGAATTTCAAGATGAGATATGCATTTTCTGCGATAATCGTGTTGAGACTTCTGTCCGAAGTATTTAGAATCATTGAGATCGCTCGTTTCGAGCTACTTAATGCGAGAAACACGTTATCTGGTGTTTTCACCACTCCACAGTGCGTTGGATATGCAGAACCGGCGATATTTTGGTTTTCGTCGGGTTTCAAGCTGAGATATGCATTTTCTACGATAAGCTTGGTGAAACATCAGTCCGAAGTATGCAGAAACATCGAGAGCGCTCTTTTCGAGCTATTTAATGCGAGAAACACGTTTTCTGGGGTTTTCACCACTCCACAGTTCGTTGGATATGCAGAACTGTAGATATCTTGGTTTTCATGGGGTTTCAAGCAGAGATATGCATTTTCTGCGATAATCTTCGTGAGACTTCTGTTAGATGTATGCTGAATCATCGAGATCGCCCTTTTCGAGCTATTTAATGCGAGAAGCACGTTACCTGGTGTTTTCACCACTCCACAGTGGGTTTGATATGCAGAACCGGCGATATTTTGGTGTTCGTCGGGTGTCAAGCTGAGATATGCATTTTCTACGATAATCTTGGTGAAACATCTGTCCGAAGTATGCAGAAACATCGAGAGCGCTCTTTTCGAGCTATTTAATGCGAGAAACACGTTTTCTGGGGTTTTCACCACTCCACAGTTCGTTGGATATGCAGAACAGTAGATATCTTGGTTTTCATGGGGTTTCAAGCAGAGATATGCATTTTCTACGATAATCTTGGTGAAACATCTGTCCGAAGTATGCAGAAACATCGAGAGCGCTCTTTTCGAGCTATTTAATGCGAGAAACTCATTTTCTGGGGCTTTCACCACTCCACAGATCGTTGGATATGTAGAACCGGAGATATCTTGGTTTTCGTGTGGTTTCAAGCTGAGATATGCATTTCCTGCTATAATCTTGGTGAGACTACTGTCCGAAGTATGCAGAATCATCGTGATCGCTCTATTCGAGCTATTTAATGCGAGAAACACGTTATCTGGTGTTTTCACCACTCCACAGTGCGTTGGATATGCAGAACCGGCGATATCTTGGTTTTCGTGGGGCTTCCAGCTGAAATATGTATTTTCTGCGATAATCTTGGTGAGACTTCTGTCCGAAGTATGCTTAATCATCGAGATCGCTCTATTCGAGCTATTTAATGCGCGAAACACGTTATCTGGTGTTTTCAGCACTCCACAGTGCGATTGATATGCAGAAACAACGATATCTTGGTTTTCTTGGGGATTCAAGCTGAGATATGCAATTTCTGCGATAATCTTGGTGAGACTTCTGTCCGAAGTATGCTTAATCATCGAGATCGCTCGTTTCGTGCTATTTAATGCGGGAAACACGTTATCTGGTGTTTTCACCACTCCACAGTGCGTATGATATGCAGAACCGACGATATATTGGTTTTCGTGGGGTTTCAAGCTCAGATATGCATTGTCTGCGATAATCTTGGAGAGACTTCTGTCCGAAGTGTGCCGAATCATCGAGATCGCTCTCTTCGAGCTATTTAATGCGAGAAACACGTTTTCGGGGGTTTTCACCACACCACAGTTCGTTGGATATGCAGAACAGGTGATATCTTGGTTTTCGAGGGGTTTCAAGCTGAGATATGCATTTTCTGCGATAAACTTGGAGAGACTTCTGTCCGAAGTATGCTGAATCGTCGAGAACGCTCTTTTCGAGCTGGTTAATGCGAGAAACACGTTATCTGGAGTTTTCACCACTCCACAGTTGGTTTGATATGCAGAACCGGCGATATTTTGGTTTTCGTCGGGTGTCAAGCTGAGATATGCATTTTATACCATAATCTTGGTGAAACATCTGTCCGAAGTATGCAGAAACATCGAGAGCGCTCTTTTCGAGCTATTTAATGCGAGAAACTCGTTTTCTGGGGTTTTCACCACTCCACAGTTCGTTGGATATGCAGAATCGGAGATATCTTGGTTTTCGTGTGGTTTCAAGCTGAGATATGCATTTCCTGCGATAATCTTGGTGAGACTTCTGTCCGAAGTATGCAGAATCATCGAGATCGCTCTTTTCGAGCTATTTAATGCGAGAAACACGTTATCTGGAGTTTTCACCACTCCACAGTTGGTTTGATATGCAGAACCGGCGATATTTTGGTTATCGTCGGGTGTCAAGCTGAGATATGCATTTTCTACCATAATCTTGGTGAAACATCTGTCCGAAGTATGCAGAAACATCGAGAGCGCTCTTTTCGAGCTATTTAATGCGAGAAACACGTTTTCTGAGGTTTTCACCACTCCACAGTACGTTTGACATGCAGAACCGGAGATATCTTGGTTTCGGTCGGGTTTCAAGCTGAGATATGCATTTTCTACGATAATCCAGGTGAGACTTCTGTCAGAAGTATGCAGAATCTTCGAGAACGCTCTTTTCGAGCTACTTAATGCGCGAAACACGTTTTCTGGTGTTTTCACCACTCCACGGTACGTTTGATGTGCAGAACCGGAGATAAGTCGGTTTTCATCGGGTTTCAAGCTGAGATATGCATTTTCTACGATAATCTTGGTGAGACTTCTGTCAGAAGTATGCAGGATCTTCGAGAACGCTCTTTTCGAGCTATTTAATGCGAGAAACACGTAATCTGGTGTTTTCACCACTCCACAGTGCGTATGATATGCAGAACCGGCGATATCTTGGTTTTCGTGGGGTTTCAAGGTGAGATATGCATTTTCTGCGATAATCTTGGTGAGACTTCTGTCCGAAGTATGCTGAAACATCGAGATCGCTCTTTTCGTGCTAGTTAATGCGAGAAAAACCTTATCCGGTGTTTTCACCACTCCACAGTGCGTTTGATATGCAAAACCGGCGATATCTTGGTTTTCGTGGGGTTTCAAGCTGAGATATGCATTTTCTGCGATAATCTTGTTGAGACTTCTGTCCGAAGTATGCAGAATCATCGAGATCGCTCTTTTCGAGCTATTTAATGCGGGAAACTCGTTATCTGGTGTTTTCACCACTCCACAGTTGGTTTGATATGCAGAACCAGCGATATCTTGGTTTTCGTGGGGTTTCCAGCTGAGATATGCATTTTCTGCGATAATATTGTTGAGACTTCTGTCCGAAGTATGCTGAATCATCGAGATCGCTCTTTTCGAGCTATTTAATGCGTGAAACTCGTTATCTGGTGTTTTCACCACTCCACAGTTGGTTTGATATGCAGAACCAGCGATATCTTGGTTTTCGTGGGGTTTCAAGCTGAGATATGCATTTTCTGCGATAATATTGGTGAGACATCAGTCAGAAGTATGCTGAATCACCGAGATCGCTCTTTTCGAGCTAGTTAGTGCGAGAAACTCGTTTTCTGGGGTTTTCACCACTCCACAGTTCGTTGGATATGCAGAACCGGAGATATCTTGGTTTTCGTGTGGTTTCAAGCTGAGATATGTATTTCCTGCGATAATCTTGGTGAGACTTCTGTCCGAAGTATGCTGAATCATCTAGATCGCTCTTTTCGAGCTATTTAGTGCGAGAAACACGTTATCTGGTGTTTTCACCACTCCACAGTGCGTTTGATATGGAGAACAAGCGATATCTTGGTTTTCGTGGAATTTCAAGATGAGATATGCATTTTCTGCGATAATCGTGTTGAGACTTCTGTCCGAAGTATTTAGAATCATTGAGATCGCTCGTTTCGAGCTACTTAATGCGAGAAACACGTTATCTGGTGTTTTCACCACTCCACAGTGCGTTGGATATGCAGAACCGGCGATATTTTGGTTTTCGTCGGGTTTCAAGCTGAGATATGCATTTTCTACGATAAGCTTGGTGAAACATCAGTCCGAAGTATGCAGAAACATCGAGAGCGCTCTTTTCGAGCTATTTAATGCGAGAAACACGTTTTCTGGGGTTTTCACCACTCCACAGTTCGTTGGATATGCAGAACTGTAGATATCTTGGTTTTCATGGGGATTCAAGCAGAGATATGCATTTTCTGCGAAAATCTTCGTGAGACTTCTGTTAGAAGTATGCTGAATCATCGAGATCGCCCTTTTCGAGCTATTTAATGCGATAAGCACGTTACCTGGAGTTTTCACCACTCCACAGTTGGTTTGATATGCAGAACCGGCGATATTTTGGTTTTCGTCGGGTGTCAAGCTGAGATATGCATTTTCTACCATAATCTTGGTGAAACAACTGTCCGAAGTATGCAGAAACGTCGAGAGCGCTCTTTTCGAGCTATTTAATGCGAGAAACTCGTTTTCTGGGGTTTTCACCACTCCACAGTTCGTTGGATATGCAGAATCGGAGATATCTTGGTTTTCGTGTGGTTTCAAGCTGAGATATGCATTTCCTGCGATCATCTTGGTGAGACTTCTGTCCGAAGTATGCTGAATCATCTAGATCGCTCTTTTCGAGCTATTTAATGCGAGAAACACGTTATCTGGTGTTTTCACCACTCCACAGTGCGTTTGATATTCAGAACCGGCGATATCTTGGTTTTCGTGGGGTTTCAAGCTCAGATATGCATTTTCTGCGATAATATTGGTGAGACTTCAGTCAGAAGTGTGCAGAATCATCTAGATCGCTCTTTTCGAGCTACTTAATGCACGAAACACGTTTTCTGGTGTTTTCACCACTCCACAGTACGTTTGACATGCAGAACCGTAGATATCTTGGTTTCGGTCGGGTTTCAAGCTGAGATATGCATTTTCTACGATAATCCTGGTGAGACTTCTGTCAGAAGTATGCTGAAACATCGAGATCGCTCTTTTCGAGCTAGTTAATGCGAGAAAAACCTTAACCGGTGTTTTCACCACTCCACAGTGCGTTTGATATGCAGAACCCGCGATATCTTGGTTTTCGTGGGGTTTCAAGCTGAGATATGCATTTTCTGCGATAATCTTGTTGAGACTTCTGTCCGAAGTATGCTGAATCATCGAGATCGCTCTTTTCGAGCTATTTAATGCGAGAAACACGTTATCTGGAGTTTTCACCACTCCACAGTTGGTTTGATATGCAGAACCGGCGATATTTTGGTTTTCGTCGGGTGTCAAGCTGAGATATGCATATTCTACCATAATCTTGGTGAAACATCTGTCCGAAGTATGCAGAAACATCGAGAGCGCTCTTTTCGAGCTATTTAATGCGAGAAACTCGTTTTCTGGGGTTTTCACCACTCCACAGTTCGTTGGATATGCAGAATCGGAGATATCTTGGTTTTCGTGTGGTTTCAAGCTGAGATATGCATTTCCTGCGATAATCTTGGTGGGACTTCTGTCCGAAGTATGCTGAATCATCTAGATCGCTCTTTTCGAGCTATTTAATGCGAGAAACACGTTATCTGGTGTTTTGCACCACTCCACAGTGCGTTTGATATTCAGAACCGGCGATATCTTGGTTTTCGTGGGGTTTCAAGCTCAGATATGCATTTTCTGCGATAATATTGGTGAGACTTCAGTCAGAAGTGTGCCGAATCATCGAGATCGCTCTCTTCGAGCTATTTAATGCGAGAAACACGTTTTCGGGGGTTTTCACCACACCACAGTTCGTTGGATATGCAGAACAGGTGATATCTTGGTTTTCGAGGGATTTCAAGCTGAGATATGCATTTTCTGCGATAAACTTGGAGAGACTTCTGTCCGAAGTATGCTGAATCGTCGAGATCGCTCGTTTCGTGCTATTTACTGCGGGAAACACGTTATCTGGTGTTTTCACCACTCCACAGTGCGTATGATATGCAGAACCGGCGATATCTTGGTTTTCGTGGGGTTTCAAGCTGAGATATACATTTTCTGCGATAATCTTAGTGAGACTTCTGTCCGAAGTATGCTGAAACATCGAGATCGCTCTTTTCGAGCTAGTTAATGCGAGAAAAACCTTATCCGGTGTTTTCACCATTCCACAGTGCGTTTGATATGCAGAACCCGCGATATCTTGGTTTTCATGGGGTTTCAAGCTGAGATATGCATTTTCTGCGATAATCTTGTTGAGACTTCTGTCCGAAGTATGCTGAATCATCGAGATCGCTCTTTTCGAGCTATTTAATGCGAGAAACACGTTATCTGGAGTTTTCACCACTCCACAGTTGGTTTGATATGCAGAACCGGCGATATTTTGGTTTTCGTCGGGTGTCAAGCTGAGATATGCATTTTCTACCATAATCTTGGTGAAACATCTGTCCGAAGTATGCAGAAACATCGAGAGCGCTCTTTTCGAGCTATTTAATGCGAGAAACTCGTTTTCTAGGGGTTTTCACCACTCCACAGTTCGTTGGATATGCAGAATCGGAGATATCTTGGTTTTCGTGTGGTTTCAAGCTGAGATATGCATTTCCTGCGATAATCTTGGTGAGACTTCTGTCCGAAGTATGCTGAATCATCTAGATCGCTCTTTTCGAGCTATTTAATGCGAGAAACACGTTATCTGGTGTTTTCAGCACGCCACAGTGCGTTTTATATGCAGAACCAGCGATATCTTGGTTTTCGTGGGGTTTTAAGCTCAGATATGCATTTTCTGCGATAATCTTGGTGACACTTCTGTCCGAAGTATGGAGAATCATCGCGATCGCACTTTTCGAGTTATTTAATGCGAGAAACACGTTTTCTGGGGTTTTCACCACTCCACAGTTCGTTGGATATGCAGAACAGGAGATAGCTTGGTTTTCGTGGGGTTTCAAGCTGAGATATGCATTTTTTACGATAATCTTGGTGAGACTTCTGTCCGAAGTATGCTTAATCATCGAGATCGCTCTATTCGAGCTATTTAATGCGAGAAACACGTTGTCTGGTGTTTTCACCACACCACAGTTCGTTTGATATGCAGAACCGGCGATGTTTGGTTTTCGTCGGGTTTCATGCTGAGATATGCATTTTCTACGATAATCTTGGTGAAACATCTGTCCGAAGTATGCAGAAACATCAAGAGCGCTCTTTTCGAGCAATTTAATGCGAGAAACACGTTATCTGGTGTTTTCACCACTCCACAGTGCGTTTGATATTCAGAACCGGCGATATCTTGGTTTTCGTGGGGTTTCAAGCTCAGATATGCATTTTCTGCGATAATATTGGTGAGACTTCAGTCAGAAGTGTGCAGAATCATCTAGATCGCTCTTTTCGAGCTACTTAATGCACGAAACACGTTATCTGGTGTTTTCAGCACTGCACAGTGCGTTTGATATGCAGAAACAACGATATCTTGGTTTTCTTGGGGATTCAAGCTGAGATATGCAATTTCTGCGATAATCTTGGTGAGACTTCTGTCCGAAGTATGCTTAATCATCGAGATCGCTCGTTTCGTGCTATTTAATGCGGGAAACACGTTATCTGGTGTTTTCACCACTCCACAGTGCGTATGATATGCAGAACCGACGATATATTGGTTTTCGTGGGGTTTCAAGCTCAGATATGCATTGTCT
Source organism: Anthophora plumipes (assembly GCA_951804975.1). Taxonomy (NCBI): domain Eukaryota; kingdom Metazoa; phylum Arthropoda; class Insecta; order Hymenoptera; family Apidae; genus Anthophora; species Anthophora plumipes. The sequence goes on along the minus strand of CATORF010000171.1, from coordinate 710,230 downwards.
GCGATAATCTTGGAGAGACTTCTGTCCGAAGTGTGCCGAATCATCGAGATCGCTCTCTTCGAGCTATTTAATGCGAGAAACACGTTTTCGGGGGTTTTCACCACACCACAGTTCGTTGGATATGCAGAACAGGTGATATCTTGGTTTTCGAGGGGTTTCAAGCTGAGATATGCATTTTCTGCGATAAACTTGGAGAGACTTCTGTCCGAAGTATGCTGAATCGTCGAGATCGCTCGTTTCGTGCTATTTAATGCGGGAAACACGTTATCTGGTGTTTTCACCACACCACAGTGCGTATGATATGCAGAACCGGCGATATCTTGGTTTTCGTGGGGTTTCAAGCTGAGATATACATTTTCTGCGATAATCTTAGTGAGACTTCTGTCCGAAGTATGCTGAAACATCGAGATCGCTCTTTTCGAGCTAGTTAATGCGAGAAAAACCTTATCCGGTGTTTTCACCACTCCACAGTGCGTTTGATATGCAGAACCCGCGATATCTTGGTTTACATGGGGTTTCAAGCTGAGATATGCATTTTCTGCGATAATCTTGTTGAGACTTCTGTCCGAAGTATGCTGAATCATCGAGATCGCTCTTTTCGAGCTATTTAATGCGAGAAACACGTTATCTGGAGTTTTCACCACTCCACAGTTGGTTTGATATGCAGAACCGGCGATATTTTGGTTTTCGTCGGGTGTCAAGCTGAGATATGCATTTTCTACCATAATCTTGGTGAAACATCTGTCCGAAGTATGCAGAAACATCGAGAGCGCTCTTTTCGAGCTATTTAATGCGAGAAACTCGTTTTCTAGGTGTTTTCACCACTCCACAGTTCGTTGGATATGCAGAATCGGAGATATCTTGGTTTTCGTGTGGTTTCAAGCTGAGATATGCATTTCCTGCGATAATCATGGTGAGACTTCTGTCCGAAGTATGCTGAATCATCTAGATCGCTCTTTTCGAGCTATTTAATGCGAGAAACACGTTATCTGGTGTTTTCAGCACGCCACAGTGCGTTTTATATGCAGAACCAGCGATATCTTGGTTTTCGTGGGGTTTTAAGCTCAGATATGCATTTTCTGCGATAATCTTTGTGACACTTCTGTCCGAAGTATGGAGAATCATCGCGATCGCACTTTTCGAGTTATTTAATGCGAGAAACACGTTTTCTGGGGTTTTCACCACTCCACAGTTCGTTGGATATGCAGAACAGGAGATAGCTTGGTTTTCGTGGGGTTTCAAGCAGAGATATGCATTTTTTACGATAATCTTGGTGAGACTTCTGTCCGAAGTATGCTTAATCATCGAGATCGCTCTATTCGAGCTATTTAATGCGAGAAACACGTTGTCTGGTGTTTTCACCACACCACAGTTCGTTTGATATGCAGAACCGGCGATGTTTGGTTTTCGTCGGGTTTCATGCTGAGATATGCATTTTCTACGATAATCTTGGTGAAACATCTGTCCGAAGTATGCAGAAACATCAAGAGCGCTCTTTTCGAGCTATTTAATGCGAGAAACTCGTTTTCTGGGGTTTTCACCACACCACAGTTCGTTGGATGTGCAGAACCGGAGATATCTTGGTTTTCGTGGGGTGTCAAGCTCAGATATGCATTTTCTGCGATAATCTTGGTGAGACTTCTGTCCGAAGTATGCAGAGTCATCGAGATCGTACTTTTGGAGCTATTCAATGCGAGAAACACGTATTCTGGGGTTTTCACCACTCCACAGTTCGTTGGATATGCAGAACAGGAGATATCTTGGTTTTCGTGGGGTTTCAAGCTGAGATATGCAATTTCTGCGATAATCTTGGTGAGACTTCTGTCCGAAGTATGCTTAATCATCGAGATTGCTCTATTCGAGCCATTTAATGCGAGAAACACGTTGTCTGGTGTTTTCACCACTCCACAGTTGGTTTGATATGCAGAACCGGCGATGTTTGGTTTTCGTCGGGTTTCAAGCTGAGATATGCATTTTTTACGATAATCTTGATGAGACTTCTGTCCGAAGTATGCAGAAACATCGAGATCGCTCTTTTCGAGCTATTTAATGCGAGAAACACGTTTTCTGGGGTTTTCCCCACTCCACAGTTCGTTGGATATGCAGAATAGGAGATAGCTTGGTTTTCGTGGGGTTTCAAGATGAGATATGCATTTTTTACGATAATATTGGTGAGACCTCTGTCCGAAGTATGCAGAAACATCGAGATCGCTCTTTTCGAACTATTTCATGCGAGAAACACGTTGTCTGGTGTTTTCACGACACCACAGTTCGTTTGATATGCAGAACCGGCGATATCTTGGTTTTTGTGGGGTTTCAAGCTGAGATATGCATTTTGTACGATAATCTTGGTGAGACTTCAGTCCGAAGTAAGCAGAGTCATCGAGATCGTACTTTTCGAGCTATTTAATGCGAGAAACACGTTATCTGGTGTTTTCAGCACGCCACAGTGCGTTTGATATGCAGAACCAGCGATATCTTGGGTTTCGTGGGGTTTCAAGCTCAGATATGCATTTTCTGCGATAATCTTGGTGAGACTTCTGTTCGAAGTATGCAGAATCATCGCGATCGCACTTTTCGAGCTATTTGATGCGAGAAACACGTTTTCTGGGGTTTTCACCACTCCACAGTTCGTTGGATATGCAGAACAGGAGATAGCTTGGTTTTCGTGGGGTTTCAAGCTGAGATATGCATTTTTTACGATAATCTTGGTGAGACCTCTGTCCGAAGTATGCAGAAACATCGAGTCCGCTCTTTTCGACCTATTTAATGCGAGAAACACGTTATCTGGTGTTTTCACCACTCCACAGTGCGTTTGATATGCAGAACCGGCGATATCTTGGTTTTTGAGGGGTTTCAAGCTGAGATATGCATTTTTTACGATAATCTTGGTGAGACTTCTGTCCGAAATATGCTTAATCATTGAGATCGCACTTTTCGAGCTATTTAATGCGAGAAACACGTTGTCTGGTGTTTTCAGCACTCCACAGTATGTTTGATATGTAGAACCAGCGTTATCTTGGTTTTCGTTGGGATTCAAGCTGAGATATGCAATTTCTGCGATAATCTAGGTGAGACTTCTGTCCGAAGTATGCAGAGTCATCGAGATCGCTCTTTTCGAGCTATTTAATGCGAGAAACAAGTTATCTGGTGTTTTCACCACTCCACAGTGCGTTTGATATGCAGAACCAGCGATATCTTGGTTTTCGTGGGGTTTCAAGCTCAGATATGCATTTTCTGCGATAATCTTGGTGAGACTTCTGTCCGAAGTATGCAGAGTCATCGAGATCGTAGTTTTCGAGCTATTCAATGCGAGAAACACGTTTTCTGGGGTTTTCACCACTCCACAGTTCGTTGGATATGCAGAACAGGAGATAGCTTGGTTTTCGTTGGGTTTCAAGCTGAGATATGCATTTTTTTCGATAATCTTGGTGAGCCTTCTGTCCGAAATATGCTTAATCATTGAGATCGCACTTTTCGAGCTATTTAATGCGAGAAACACGTTATCTGGTGTTTTCTCCACTCCACAGTGCGTATGATGTGCAGAACCAACGATATCCTGCTTTTCGTGGGGTTTCAAGCTCAGATATGCATTTTGTGCGATAATATTGGTGAGACTTCTGTCCGAAGTATGCAGAATCATCGATATCGCTCTTTTAGAGCTATTTAATGCGAGAAACACGTTATCTGGTGTTTTCACTACTCCACAGTTGGTTTGATATGCAGAACCGGAGATAATTTGGTTTTCGTGGGGTTTCAAGCTGAGATATGCATTTTCTGCGATAATCTTGGTGAGACTTCTGTCCGTAGTATGCAGAATCATCGAGATCGCTCTTTTCGAGCTATTTAATGCGAGAAACACGTTATCTGGTGTTTTCAGCACTCCACAGTGCGTTTGATATGCAGAACCGGCGACATCTTGATTTTCGTGAGGTTTCAAGCTGAGATATGCATTTTCTGCGATAATATTGGTGAGACTTCTGTCCGAAGTATGCAGAATCATCGATATCGCTCTTTTAGAGCTATTTAATGCGAGCAACACGTTATCTGGTGTTTTGACCACTCCACAGTGCGTTTGATATGTAGAACCGCCGATAACTTGGTTTTCGTGGGGTTTCCAGCTGAAATATGCATTGTCTGCGATAATCTTGGTGTTTCATCTATGAGAAGTATGCAGAATCATCAAGAACGCTCTTTTCGAGCTAGTTAATGCGAGAAACACGTTATCTGGTGTTTTAACCACTCCACAGTGCGTATGATATGCAGAACCGACGATATCCTGGTTTTCGTGGGGTTTCAAGCTCAGATGTGCATTTTCTGCGATAATCTTGGTGAGACTTCTGTCCGAAGTATGCAGAATCATCGAGATCGCAGATTTCGATCTATTTAATGCGAGAAACACGTTATCCGGTGTTTTCACCACTCCACAGTGGGTTTGATATGCAGAACTGGCGACATCTTGGATTTCGTCGGGTTTCAAGCTGAGATATGCATTTTCTACGATAATCTTGGTGAGACTTCTGTCCGATGTATGCAGAATCATCGAGATCGATCTTTTCGAGCTATTTAATGCGGGAAACACGTTATCCGGTGTTTTCACCACTCCGCAGTGGGTTTGATATGCAGAACTGGCGACATCTTGGTTTTCGTGGGGTTTCCAGCTGAGACATACATTTTCTGCGATAATCATGGTGAGTCTTCTGTCAGAAGTATGCACAATCTTCGAGATCGCTCTATTCGAGCTATTTAATGCGAGAAACACGTTATCTGGTTGTTTTCACCACTCCACAGTGCGTTTGAAATGCAGAACCGGCGACATCTTGATTTTCGTGGGGTTTCTAGCTGAGATATGCATTTTCTGCGAAAATATTGGTGAGACTTCTGTCCGAAGTATGCAGAGTCATCGAGATCGTACTTTTCGAGCTATTTAATGCGAGAAACACGTTTTCTGGGGTTTTCACCACTCCACAGTTGGTTTGATATGCAGAACCGGCGATGTTTGGTTTTCGTCGGGTTTCAAGTTGAGATATGCATTTTCTACGACGATCTTGGAGAAACATCTGTCCGAAGTATGCAGAATCATCAAGATCGCTCTTTTCGAGCTATTTAATGCGAAAAAACAAGTTTTCTGGTGTTTTCACCACTCCACAGTTGGTTTGATATGCAGAACCGGCGATATCTGGGTTTTCGTGGGGTTTCAAGCTGAGATATGCATTTTCAGCGATAATCTTGGTGAGAGTTCTGTCCGAAGTATGCAGAATCATCGAGATCGCTCTATTCGAGCTATTTAACGCGACAAAACGTTATCTGGTGTTTTCAGCACTCCACAGTGCGTTTGATATGCAGAACCAGCGATATCTTGGTTTTCGTGGGGTTTCAAGCTGAGATATGCATTTTCTCCGATAAACATGGAGAGGCTTCTGTCCGAATTAGGCTGAATCATCGAGATCGCTCTTTTCGAGCTAGTTAATGCGAGAAACACGTTTTCTGGGGTTTTCACCACACCACAGTTCGTTGGATATGCAGAACCGGCGACATCTTGGATTTCGTCGGGGTTCAAGCTGAGATATGCATTTTCTACGATAATCTTGGTGAGACTTCTGTCAGATGTATGCAGAATCATCGGGATCGCTTTTTTCGAGATATCTAATGCGAGAAACACGTTATCTGGTGTTTTCACCACTCCGCAGTGCGTTTGATATGTAGAACCAGCGATATCTGGGTTTTCGTGGGGTTTCAAGCTGAGATATGCATTTTCTGCGATAATCTTGGTGAGACTTCTGTCAGAAGTTTGCAGAATCATCTAGATCGCTCGTTTCGAGATATTTAATGCGAAAAAACAAGTTTTCTGGTGTTTTCACCACTCCACAGTGCGTCTGATATGCAGAACCGGCGATATCTTGGTTTTCGTGGGGTTTCCAGCTGAGACATACATTTTCTGCGATAATCTTGGTGAGTCTTCTGTCAGAAGTATGCAGAATCTTCGAGATCGCTCTATTCGAGCTATTTAGTGCGAGAAACACGTTATCTGTTTGTTTTCACCACTCCACAGTGCGTTTGATATGCAGAACCGGCGACATCTTGATTTTCGTGGGGTTTCTAGCTGAGATATGCATTTTCTGCGAAAATATTGGTGAGACTTCTGTCCGAAGTATGCAGAGTCATCGAGATCGTACTTTTCGAGCTATTTAATGCGAGAAACACGTTTTCTGGGGTTTTCACCACTCCACAGTTGGTTTGATATGCAGAACCGGCGATGTTTGGTTTTCGTCGGGTTTCAAGTTGTGATATGCATTTTCTACGATAATCTTGGAGAAACATCTGTCCGAAGTATGCAGAATCATCAATATCGCACTTTTCGAGCTATTTAATGCGAAAAAACAAGTTTTCTGGTGTTTTCACCACTCCACAGTGCGTTTGATATGCAGAACCGGCGACATCTTGGATTTCGTCGGGGTTCAAGCTGAGATATGCAATTCCTGCGATAATCTTGGTGAGAAATCTGTCCGAAGTATGCTTAATCATCGAGATCGCTCGTTTCCAGCTATTTAATGCGAGAAACACGTTATCTGGTGTTTTCACCACTCCACAGTGCGTGTGATATGCAGAACCGACGATATCCTGGTTTTCGTGGGGTTTCAAGCTCAGATGTGCATTTTCTGCGATAATCTTGGTGAGAAATCTGTCCGAAGTATGCTTAATCATCGAGATCGCTCGTTTCCAGCTATTTAATGCGAGAAACACGTTATCTGGTGTTTTCACCACTCCACAGTTGGTTTGATATGCAGAACCGGCGATGTTTGGTTTTCGTCGGGTTTCAAGTTGAGATATGCTTTTTCTACGATAATCTTGGTGAAACATCTGTCCGAAGTATGCAGAAACATCAAGAGCGCTCTTTTCGAGCTATTTAATGCGAGAAACACGTTTTCTGGGGTTTTCACCACACCACTGTTCGTTGGATATGCAGAACCGGAGATATCTTGGTTTTCGTGGGGTTTCAAGCTGAGATATGCATTTTCTGCGATAATCTTGGTGAGACTTCTGTCCGAAGTATGCAGAAACATCGAGAGCGCTCTTTTCGAGCTATTTAATGCGAGAAACACGTTTTCTGGGGTTTTCACCACACCACTGTTCGTTGGATATGCAGAACCGGAGATATCTTGGTTTTCGTGGGGTTTCAAGCTGAAATATGCATTTTCTGCGATAATCTTGGTGAGACTTCTGTCCGATGTATGCAGAATCATCGAGATCGCTCTTTTCGAGCTATTTAATGCGAGAGACACGTTAACTGGTGTTTTCACCACTCCACAGTGCGTATGATGTGCAGAACCGACGATATCCTGGTTTTCGTGGGGTTTCAAGCTCAGATATGCATTTTCTGCGATAATATTGGTGAGACTTCAGACAGAAGTATGCAGAATCATCTAGATCACTCTTTTCGAGCTATTTAATGCGAGAAACACGTTATCCGGTGTTTTCACCACTCCACAGTGGGTTTGATATGCAGAACTGGCGACATCTTGGATTTCGTCGGGTTTCAAGCTGAGATATGCATTTTCTACGATAATCTTGGTGAGACTTCTGTCAGAAGTTTGCAGAATCATCTAGATCGCTCGTTTCGAGATATTTAATGCGAAAAAACAAGTTTTCTGGTGTTTTCACCACTCCACAATGCGTCTGATATGCAGAACCGGCGATATCTTGGTTTTCGTGGGGTTTCCAGCTGAGACATACATTTTCTGCGATAATCTTGGTGAGTCTTCTGTCAGAAGTATGCAGAATCTTCGAGATCGCTCTATTCGAGCTATTTAATGCGAGAAACACGTTATCTGGTGTTTTCACTACTCCACAGTTGGTTTGATATGCAGAACCGGCGACATCTTGATGTTCGTGAGGTTTCAAGCTGAGATATGCATTTTCTGCGATAATATTGGTGAGACTTCTGTCCGAAGTATGCAGAATCATCTAGATCGCTCGTTTGGAGCTATTTAATGCGAGAAACACGTTATCTGGTGTTTTCACCACTGCACAGTGCGTTTGATATGCAGAACCGGCGACATCTTGATTTTCGTGGTGTTTCCAGCTGGGATATGCATTTTCTGCGATAATATTGGGGAGACTTCAGACAGAAGTATGCAGAATCATCGAGATCACACTTTTCGAGCTATTTAATGCGAGAAACACGTTATCTGGTGTTTTCACTACTCCACAGTTGGTTTGATATGCAGAACCGGAGATAATTTGGTTTTCGTGGGGTTTCAAGCTGAGATATGCATTTTCTGCGATAATCTTGGTGAGACTTCAGTCAGAAGTATGCAGAAAAATCGAGAGCGCTCTTTTCGAGCTATTTAATGCGAGAAACACGTATTCTGGGGTTTTCACCACACCTCTGTTCGTTGGATATACAGAACCGGAGATATCTTGGTTTTCCTGGGGTTTCAAGCTGAGATATGCATTTTCTGCGATAATCTTGGTGAGACTTCTGTCCGAAGTATGCAGAATCATCGGGATCGCTCTTTTCGAGCTATTTAATGCGAGGAACACGTTTTCTGGCGTTTTCACCACTCCACAGTGCGTTTGATATGTAGAGCCGCCGATAACTTGGTTTTCGTGGGGTTTCCAGCTGAAATATGCATTTTGTGCGATAATATTGGGGAGACTTCAGACAGAAGTATGCAGAATCATCGAGATCACACTTTTCGAGCTATTTAATGCGAGAAACACGTTATCTGGTGTTTTCACTACTCCACAGTTGGTTTGATATGCAGAACCGGTGATAATTTGGTTTTCGTGGGGTTTCAAGCTGAGATATGCATTTTCTGCGATAATCTTGGTGAGACTTCTGTCCGTAGTATGCAGAATCATCGCGATCGCTCTTATCGAGCTATTTAATGCGAGAAACACGTTATCTGGTGTTTTCAGCACTCCACAGTGCGTTTGATATGCAGAACCGGCGACATCTTGATGTTCGTGAGGTTTCAAGCTGAGATATGCATTTTCTGCGATAATATTGGTGAGACTTCTGTCCGAAGTATGCAGAATCATCGATATCGCTCTTTTAGAGCTATTTAATGCGAGCAACACGTTATGTGGTGTATTCACCACTCCACAGTACGTTAGACATGCAGAACCGGATGTATCTTCGTTTCGGTCGGGTTTCAAGCTGAGGTATGCATTTTCTACGACAATATTGGTGAGACCTCTGTCAGAAGTATGCAGAACCTTCGAGAACGCTCTTTTCGAGCTACTTAATGCGAGAAACACGTTTTCTGGTGTTTTCACGACCCCACAGTGCGTTTGATATGCAGAACCGGCGAAATCGTGGTTTTCGTCGGGTTTCAAGCTGAGATATGCATTTTCTGCGATAATATTGGTGAGACTTCTGTCCGACTTATGCAGAATCATCGATATCGCTCTTTTCGAGCTATTTAATGCGAGAAACACGTTGTCTGGTGTTTTGACCACTCCACAGTGCGTTTGATATGTAGAGCCGCCGATAACTTGGTTTTCGTGGGGTTCCCAGCTGAAATATGCATTTTCTGCGATAATCTTGGTGTTTCATCAATGAGAAGTATGCAGAATCATCGAGAACGCTCCTTTCGAGCTAGTTAATGCGAGAAACACGTTTTCTGGTGTTTTCACCACTCCACAGTGCGTATGATGTGCAGAACCGACGATATCCTGGTTTTCGTGGGGTTTCAAGCTCAGATATGCATTTTCTGCGATAATATTGGTGAGACTTCAGACAGAAGTATGCAGAATCATCTAGATCACTCTTTTCGAGCTATTTAATGCGAGAAACACGTTATCCGGTGTTTTCACCACTCCACAGTGGGTTTGATATGCAGAACTGGCGACATCTTGGATTTCGTCGGGTTTCAAGCTGAGATATGCATTTTCTACGATAATCTTGGTGAGACTTCTGTCAGAAGTTTGCAGAATCATCTAGATCGCTCGTTTCGAGATATTTAATGCGAAAAAACAAGTTTTCTGGTGTTTTCACCACTCCACAATGCGTCTGATATGCAGAACCGGCGATATCTTGGTTTTCGTGGGGTTTCCAGCTGAGACATACATTTTCTGCGATAATCTTGGTGAGTCTTCTGTCAGAAGTATGCAGAATCTTCGAGATCGCTCTATTCGAGCTATTTAATGCGAGAAACACGTTATCCGGTGTTTTCACCACTCCACAGTGGGTTTGATATGCAGAACCGGCGACATCTTGATTTTCGTGGGGTTTCTAGCTGAGATATGCATTTTCTGCGAAAATATTGGTGAGACTTCTGTCCGAAGTATGCAGAGTCATCGAGATCGTACTTTTCGAGCTATTTAATGCGAGAAACACGTTTTCTGGGGTTTTCACCACTCCACAGTTGGTTTGATATGCAGAACCGGCGATGTTTGGTTTTCGTCGGGTTTCAAGTTGTGATATGCATTTTCTACGATAATCTTGGAGAAACATCTGTCCGAAGTATGCAGAATCATCAATATCGCACTTTTCGAGCTATTTAATGCGAAAAAACAAGTTTTCTGGTGTTTTCACCACTCCACAGTGCGTTTGATATGCAGAACCGGCGACATCTTGGATTTCGTCGGGGTTCAAGCTGAGATATGCAATTCCTGCGATAATCTTGGTGAGAAATCTGTCCGAAGTATGCTTAATCATCGAGATCGCTCGTTTCCAGCTATTTAATGCGAGAAACACGTTATCTGGTGTTTTCACCACTCCACAGTGCGTGTGATATGCAGAACCGACGATATCCTGGTTTTCGTGGGGTTTCAAGCTCAGATGTGCATTTTCTGCGATAATCTTGGTGAGAAATCTGTCCGAAGTATGCTTAATCATCGAGATCGCTCGTTTCCAGCTATTTAATGCGAGAAACACGTTATCTGGTGTTTTCACCACTCCACAGTTGGTTTGATATGCAGAACCGGCGATGTTTGGTTTTCGTCGGGTTTCAAGTTGAGATATGCTTTTTCTACGATAATCTTGGTGAAACATCTGTCCGAAGTATGCAGAAACATCAAGAGCGCTCTTTTCGAGCTATTTAATGCGAGAAACACGTTTTCTGGGGTTTTCACCACACCACAGTTCGTTGGATGTGCAGAACCGGAGATATCTTGGTTTTCGCGGGGTTTCTAGCAGAGATATGCATATTCTGCGATAATCATGGAGAGACTTCTGTCCGAATTAGGCTGAATCATCGAGATCGCTCTTTTCGAGCTAGTTAATGCGAGAAAAACCTTGTCAGGGGTTTTCACCACTCCACAGTGCGTTTGATATCCAGAACCAGCGATATCTTGGCTTTCGTTGGGTTTCAAGCTGAGATATGCATTTTTTACGATAATCTTGGTGAGACTTCTGTCCGAAGTATGCAGAATCATCGAGATCGCTCTTTTCGAGCTATTTGATGCGAGAAACACGTTAACTGGTGTTTCCACCACTCCACAGTGCGTTTGATATGCAGAACCGGCGACATCTTGGATTTCGTCGGGGTTCAAGCTGAGATATGCATTTTCTACGATAATCTTGGTGAGACTTCTGTCAGAAGTATGCAGAATCATCGGGATCGCTTTTTTCGAGATATCTAATGCGAGAAACACGTTATCTGGTGTTTTCACCACTCCGCAGTGCGTTTGATATGTAGAACCAGCGATATCTGGGTTTTCGTGGGGTTTCAAGCTGAGATATGCATTTTCTGCGATAATCTTGGTGAGACTTCTGTCCGAAGTATGCAGAAACATCGAGAGCGCTCTTTTCGAGCTATTTAACGCGAGAAACACGTTTTCTGGGGTTTTCACCACACCACAGTTCGTTGGATATGCAGAACCGGAGATATCTTGGTTTTCGTGGGGTTTCAAGCTGAGATATGCATTTTCTGCAATAATCTTGTTGAGACTTCTGTCCGAAGTATGCAGAAAAATCGAGAGCGCTCTTTTCGAGCTATTTAATGCGAGAAACACGTTTTCTGGGGTTTTCACCACACCACTGTTCGTTGGATATGCAGAACCGGAGATATCTTGGTTTTCGTGGGGTTTCAAGCTGAAATATGCATTTTCTGCGATAATCTTGGTGAGACTTCTGTCCGAAGTATGCAGAATCATCGAGATCGCTCTTTTCGAGCTATTTAATGCGAGAGACACGTTAACTGGTGTTTTCACCACTCCACAGTGCGTATGATGTGCAGAACCGACGATATCCTGGTTTTCGTGGGGTTTCAAGCTCAGATATGCATTTTCTGCGATAATATTGGTGAGACTTCAGACAGAAGTATGCAGAATCATCTAGATCACTCTTTTCGAGCTATTTAATGCGAGAAACACGTTATCCGGTGTTTTCACCACTCCACAGTGGGTTTGATATGCAGAACTGGCGACATCTTGGATTTCGTCGGGTTTCAAGCTGAGATATGCATTTTCTACGATAATCTTGGTGAGACTTCTGTCAGAAGTTTGCAGAATCATCTAGATCGCTCGTTTCGAGATATTTAATGCGAAAAAACAAGTTTTCTGGTGTTTTCACCACTCCACAATGCGTCTGATATGCAGAACCGGCGATATCTTGGTTTTCGTGGGGTTTCCAGCTGAGACATACATTTTCTGCGATAATCTTGGTGAGTCTTCTGTCAGAAGTATGCAGAATCTTCGAGATCGCTCTATTCGAGCTATTTAATGCGAGAAACACGTTATCTGGTGTTTTCAGCACTCCACAGTGCGTTTGATATGCAGAACCGGCGACATCTTGATGTTCGTGAGGTTTCAAGCTGAGATATGCATTTTCTGCGATAATATTGGTGAGACTTCTGTCCGAAGTATGCAGAATCATCTAGATCGCTCGTTTGGAGCTATTTAATGCGAGAAACACGTTATCTGGTGTTTTCACCACTGCACAGTGCGTTTGATATGCAGAACCGGCGACATCTTGATTTTCGTGGTGTTTCCAGCTGGGATATGCATTTTCTGCGATAATATTGGGGAGACTTCAGACAGAAGTATGCAGAATCATCGAGATCACACTTTTCGAGCTATTTAATGCGAGAAACACGTTATCTGGTGTTTTCACTACTCCACAGTTGGTTTGATATGCAGAACCGGAGATAATTTGGTTTTCGTGGGGTTTCAAGCTGAGATATGCATTTTCTGCGATAATCTTGGTGAGACTTCAGTCAGAAGTATGCAGAAAAATCGAGAGCGCTCTTTTCGAGCTATTTAATGCGAGAAACACGTATTCTGGGGTTTTCACCACACCTCTGTTCGTTGGATATACAGAACCGGAGATATCTTGGTTTTCCTGGGGTTTCAAGCTGAGATATGCATTTTCTGCGATAATCTTGGTGAGATTTCTGTCCGAAGTATGCAGAATCATCGGGATCGCTCTTTTCGAGCTATTTAATGCGAGGAACACGTTTTCTGGCGTTTTCACCACTCCACAGTGCGTTTGATATGTAGAGCCGCCGATAACTTGGTTTTCGTGGGGTTTCCAGCTGAAATATGCATTTTGTGCGATAATATTGGGGAGACTTCAGACAGAAGTATGCAGAATCATCGAGATCACACTTTTCGAGCTATTTAATGCGAGAAACACGTTATCTGGTGTTTTCACTACTCCACAGTTGGTTTGATATGCAGAACCGGAGATAATTTGGTTTTCGTGGGGTTTCAAGCTGAGATATGCATTTTCTGCGATAATCTTGGTGAGACTTCTGTCCGTAGTATGCAGAATCATCGCGATCGCTCTTATCGAGCTATTTAATGCGAGAAACACGTTATCTGGTGTTTTCAGCACTCCACAGTGCGTTTGATATGCAGTACCGGCGACATCTTGATGTTCGTGAGGTTTCAAGCTGAGATATGCATTTTCTGCGATAATATTGGTGAGACTTCTGTCCGAAGTATGCAGAATCATCGATATCGCTCTTTTAGAGCTATTTAATGCGAGCAACACGTTATGTGGTGTATTCACCACTCCACAGTACGTTAGACATGCAGAACCGGATGTATCTTCGTTTCGGTCGGGTTTCAAGCTGAGGTATGCATTTTCTACGACAATATTGGTGAGACCTCTGTCAGAAGTATGCAGAACCTTCGAGAACGCTCTTTTCGAGCTACTTAATGCGAGAAACACGTTTTCTGGTGTTTTCACCACCCCACAGTGCGTTTGATATGCAGAACCGGCGAAATCGTGGTTTTCGTCGGGTTTCAAGCTGAGATATGCATTTTCTGCGATAATATTGGTGAGACTTCTGTCCGAATTATGCAGAATCATCGATATCGCTCTTTTCGAGCTATTTAATGCGAGAAACACGTTGTCTGGTGTTTTGACCACTCCACAGTGCGTTTGATATGTAGAGCCGCCGATAACTTGGTTTTCGTGGGGTTCCCAGCTGAAATATGCATTTTCTGCGATAATCTTGGTGTTTCATCAATGAGAAGTATGCAGAATCATCGAGAACGCTCCTTGCGAGCTAGTTAATGCGAGAAACACGTTTTCTGGTGTTTTCACCACTCCACAGTGCGTATGATGTGCAGAACCGACGATATCCTGGTTTTCGTGGGGTTTCAAGCTCAGATATGCATTTTCTGCGATAATATTGGTGAGACTTCAGACAGAAGTATGCAGAATCATCTAGATCACTCTTTTCGAGCTATTTAATGCGAGAAACACGTTATCCGGTGTTTTCACCACTCCACAGTGGGTTTGATATGCAGAACTGGCGACATCTTGGATTTCGTCGGGTTTCAAGCTGAGATATGCATTTTCTACGATAATCTTGGTGAGACTTCTGTCAGAAGTTTGCAGAATCATCTAGATCGCTCGTTTCGAGATATTTAATGCGAAAAAACAAGTTTTCTGGTGTTTTCACCACTCCACAATGCGTCTGATATGCAGAACCGGCGATATCTTGGTTTTCGTGGGGTTTCCAGCTGAGACATACATTTTCTGCGATAATCTTGGTGAGTCTTCTGTCAGAAGTATGCAGAATCTTCGAGATCGCTCTATTCGAGCTATTTAATGCGAGAAACACGTTATCTGGTGTTTTCACTACTCCACAGTTGGTTTGATATGCAGAACCGGAGATAATTTGGTTTTCGTGGGGTTTCAAGCTGAGATATGCATTTTCTGCGATAATCTTGGTGAGACTTCTGTCCGTAGTATGCAGAATCATCGCGATCGCTCTTATCGAGCTATTTAATGCGAGAAACACGTTATCTGGTGTTTTCAGCACTCCACAGTGCGTTTGATATGCAGAACCGGCGACATCTTGATGTTCGTGAGGTTTCAAGCTGAGATATGCATTTTCTGCGATAATATTGGTGAGACTTCTGTCCGAAGTATGCAGAATCATCTAGATCGCTCGTTTGGAGCTATTTAATGCGAGAAACACGTTATCTGGTGTTTTCACCACTGCACAGTGCGTTTGATATGCAGAACCGGCGACATCTTGATTTTCGTGGTGTTTCCAGCTGGGATATGCATTTTCTGCGATAATATTGGGGAGACTTCAGACAGAAGTATGCAGAATCATCGAGATCACACTTTTCGAGCTATTTAATGCGAGAAACACGTTATCTGGTGTTTTCACTACTCCACAGTTGGTTTGATATGCAGAACCGGCGACATCTTGGATTTCGTCGGGGTTCAAGCTGAGATATGCATTTTCTACGATAATCTTGGTGAGACTTCTGTCAGAAGTATGCAGAATCATCGGGATCGCTTTTTTCGAGATATCTAATGCGAGAAACACGTTATCTGGTGTTTTCACCACTCCGCAGTGCGTTTGATATGTAGAACCAGCGATATCTGGGTTTTCGTGGGGTTTCAAGCTGAGATATGCATTTTCTGCGATAATCTTGGTGAGACTTCTGTCCGAAGTATGCAGAAACATCGAGAGCGCTCTTTTCGAGCTATTTAATGCGAGAAACACGTTTTCTGGGGTTTTCACCACACCACAGTTCGTTGGATATGCAGAACCGGAGATATCTTGGTTTTCGTGGGGTTTCAAGCTGAGATATGCATTTTCTGCAATAATCTTGTTGAGACTTCTGTCCGAAGTATGCAGAAAAATCGAGAGCGCTCTTTTCGAGCTATTTAATGCGAGAAACACGTTTTCTGGGGTTTTCACCACACCACTGTTCGTTGGATATGCAGAACCGGAGATATCTTGGTTTTCGTGGGGTTTCAAGCTGAAATATGCATTTTCTGCGATAATCTTGGTGAGACTTCTGTCCGATGTATGCAGAATCATCGAGATCGCTCTTTTCGAGCTATTTAATGCGAGAGACACGTTAACTGGTGTTTTCACCACTCCACAGTGCGTATGATGTGCAGAACCGACGATATCCTGGTTTTCGTGGGGTTTCAAGCTCAGATATGCATTTTCTGCGATAATATTGGTGAGACTTCAGACAGAAGTATGCAGAATCATCTAGATCACTCTTTTCGAGCTATTGAATGCGAGAAACACGTTATCCGGTGTTTTCACCACTCCACAGTGGGTTTGATATGCAGAACTGGCGACATCTTGGATTTCGTCGGGTTTCAAGCTGAGATATGCATTTTCTACGATAATCTTGGTGAGACTTCTGTCAGAAGTTTGCAGAATCATCTAGATCGCTCGTTTCGAGATATTTAATGCGAAAAAACAAGTTTTCTGGTGTTTTCACCACTCCACAATGCGTCTGATATGCAGAACCGGCGATATCTTGGTTTTCGTGGGGTTTCCAGCTGAGACATACATTTTCTGCGATAATCTTGGTGAGTCTTCTGTCAGAAGTATGCAGAATCTTCGAGATCGCTCTATTCGAGCTATTTAATGCGAGAAACACGTTATCTGGTGTTTTCACTACTCCACAGTTGGTTTGATATGCAGAACCGGAGATAATTTGGTTTTCGTGGGGTTTCAAGCTGAGATATGCATTTTCTGCGATAATCTTGGTGAGACTTCTGTCCGTAGTATGCAGAATCATCGCAATCGCTCTTATCGAGCTATTTAATGCGAGAAACACGTTATCTGGTGTTTTCAGCACTCCACAGTGCGTTTGATATGCAGAACCGGCGACATCTTGATGTTCGTGAGGTTTCAAGCTGAGATATGCATTTTCTGCGATAATATTGGTGAGACTTCTGTCCGAAGTATGCAGAATCATCTAGATCGCTCGTTTGGAGCTATTTAATGCGAGAAACACGTTATCTGGTGTTTTCACCACTGCACAGTGCGTTTGATATGCAGAACCGGCGACATCTTGATTTTCGTGGTGTTTCCAGCTGGGATATGCATTTTCTGCGATAATATTGGGGAGACTTCAGACAGAAGTATGCAGAATCATCGAGATCACACTTTTCGAGCTATTTAATGCGAGAAACACGTTATCTGGTGTTTTCACTACTCCACAGTTGGTTTGATATGCAGAACCGGAGATAATTTGGTTTTCGTGGGGTTTCAAGCTGAGATATGCATTTTCTGCGATAATCTTGGTGAGACTTCAGTCAGAAGTATGCAGAAAAATCGAGAGCGCTCTTTTCGAGCTATTTAATGCGAGAAACACGTATTCTGGGGTTTTCACCACACCTCTGTTCGTTGGATATACAGAACCGGAGATATCTTGGTTTTCCTGGGGTTTCAAGCTGAGATATGCATTTTCTGCGATAATCTTGGTGAGACTTCTGTCCGAAGTATGCAGAATCATCGGGATCGCTCTTTTCGAGCTATTTAATGCGAGGAACACGTTTTCTGGCGTTTTCACCACTCCACAGTGCGTTTGATATGTAGAGCCGCCGATAACTTGGTTTTCGTGGGGTTTCCAGCTGAAATATGCATTTTGTGCGATAATATTGGGGAGACTTCAGACAGAAGTATGCAGAATCATCGAGATCACACTTTTCGAGCTATTTAATGCGAGAAACACGTTATCTGGTGTTTTCACTACTCCACAGTTGGTTTGATAAGCAGAACCGGAGATAATTTGGTTTTCGTGGGGTTTCAAGCTGAGATATGCATTTTCTGCGATAATCTTGGTGAGACTTCTGTCCGTAGTATGCAGAATCATCGCGATCGCTCTTATCGAGCTATTTAATGCGAGAAACACGTTATCTGGTGTTTTCAGCACTCCACAGTGCGTTTGATATGCAGAACCGGCGACATCTTGATGTTCGTGAGGTTTCAAGCTGAGATATGCATTTTCTGCGATAATATTGGTGAGACTTCTGTCCGAAGTATGCACAATCATCGATATCGCTCTTTTAGAGCTATTTAATGCGAGCAACACGTTATGTGGTGTATTCACCACTCCACAGTACGTTAGACATGCAGAACCGGATGTATCTTCGTTTCGGTCGGGTTTCAAGCTGAGGTATGCATTTTCTACGACAATATTGGTGAGACCTCTGTCAGAAGTATGCAGAACCTTCGAGAACGCTCTTTTCGAGCTACTTAATGCGAGAAACACGTTTTCTGGTGTTTTCACCACCCCACAGTGCGTTTGATATGCAGAACCGGCGAAATCGTGGTTTTCGTCGGGTTTCAAGCTGAGATATGCATTTTCTGCGATAATATTGGTGAGACTTCTGTCCGAATTATGCAGAATCATCGATATCGCTCTTTTCGAGCTAATTAATGCGAGAAACACGTTGTCTGGTGTTTTGACCACTCCACAGTGCGTTTGATATGTAGAGCCGCCGATAACTTGGTTTTCGTGGGGTTCCCAGCTGAAATATGCATTTTCTGCGATAATCTTGGTGTTTCATCAATGAGAAGTATGCAGAATCATCGAGAACGCTCCTTTCGAGCTAGTTAATGCGAGAAACACGTTTTCTGGTGTTTTCACCACTCCACAGTGCGTATGATGTGCAGAACCGACGATATCCTGGTTTTCGTGGGGTTTCAAGCTCAGATATGCATTTTCTGCGATAATATTGGTGAGACTTCAGACAGAAGTATGCAGAATCATCTAGATCACTCTTTTCGAGCTATTAAATGCGAGAAACACGTTATCCGGTGTTTTCACCACTCCACAGTGGGTTTGATATGCAGAACTGGCGACATCTTGGATTTCGTCGGGTTTCAAGCTGAGATATGCATTTTCTACGATAATCTTGGTGAGACTTCTGTCAGAAGTTTGCAGAATCATCTAGATCGCTCGTTTCGAGATATTTAACGCGAAAAAACAAGTTTTCTGGTGTTTTCACCACTCCACAATGCGTCTGATATGCAGAAACGGCGATATCTTGGTTTTCGTGGGGTTTCCAGCTGAGACATACATTTTCTGCGATAATCTTGGTGAGTCTTCTGTCAGAAGTATGCAGAATCTTCGAGATCGCTCTATTCGTGCTATTTAATGCGAGAAACACGTTATCTGGTGTTTTCACTACTCCACAGTTGGTTTGATATGCAGAACCGGAGATAATTTGGTTTTCGTGGGGTTTCAAGCTGAGATATGCATTTTCTGCGATAATCTTGGTGAGACTTCTGTCCGTAGTATGCAGAATCATCGCGATCGCTCTTATCGAGCTATTTAATGCGAGAAACACGTTATCTGGTGTTTTCAGCACTCCACAGTGCGTTTGATATGCAGAACCGGCGACATCTTGATGTTCGTGAGGTTTCAAGCTGAGATATGCATTTTCTGCGATAATATTGGTGAGACTTCTGTCCGAAGTATGCAGAATCATCTAGATCGCTTGTTTGGAGCTATTTAATGCGAGAAACACGTTATCTGGTGTTTTCACCACTGCACAGTGCGTTTGATATGCAGAACCGGCGACATCTTGATTTTCGTGGTGTTTCCAGCTGGGATATGCATTTTCTGCGATAATATTGGGGAGACTTCAGACAGAAGTATGCAGAATCATCTAGATCACTCTTTTCGAGCTATTTAATGCGAGAAACACGTTATCCGGTGTTTTCACCACTCCACAGTGGGTTTGATATGCAGAACTGGCGACATCTTGGATTTCGTCGGGTTTCAAGCTGAGATATGCATTTTCTACGATAATCTTGGTGAGACTTCTGTCAGAAGTTTGCAGAATCATCTAGATCGCTCGTTTCGAGATATTTAATGCGAAAAAACAAGTTTTCTGGTGTTTTCACCACTCCACAATGCGTCTGATATGCAGAACCGGCGATATCTTGGTTTTCGTGGGGTTTCCAGCTGAGACATACATTTTCTGCGATAATCTTGGTGAGTCTTCTGTCAGAAGTATGCAGAATCTTCGAGATCGCTCTATTCGAGCTATTTAATGCGAGAAACACGTTATCTGGTGTTTTCACTACTCCACAGTTGGTTTGATATGCAGAACCGGAGATAATTTGGTTTTCGTGGGGTTTCAAGCTGAGATATGCATTTTCTGCGATAATCTTGGTGAGACTTCTGTCCGAAGTATGCAGAATCATCTAGATCGCTCGTTTGGAGCTATTTAATGCGAGAAACACGTTATCTGGTGTTTTCACCACTGCACAGTGCGTTTGATATGCAGAACCGGCGACATCTTGATTTTCGTGGTGTTTCCAGCTGGGATATGCATTTTCTGCGATAATATTGGGGAGACTTCAGACAGAAGTATGCAGAATCATCGAGATCACACTTTTCGAGCTATTTAATGCGAGAAACACGTTATCTGGTGTTTTCACTACTCCACAGTTGGTTTGATATGCAGAACCGGAGATAATTTGGTTTTCGTGGGGTTTCAAGCTGAGATATGCATTTTCTGCGATAATCTTGGTGAGACTTCAGTCAGAAGTATGCAGAAAAATCGAGAGCGCTCTTTTCGAGCTATTT
This sequence comes from Anthophora plumipes, assembly GCA_951804975.1. Classification (NCBI taxonomy): domain Eukaryota; kingdom Metazoa; phylum Arthropoda; class Insecta; order Hymenoptera; family Apidae; genus Anthophora; species Anthophora plumipes. The sequence continues at coordinate 689,455 of CATORF010000171.1, read as the reverse complement.
AATGCGAGAAACACGTATTCTGGGGTTTTCACCACACCTCTGTTCGTTGGATATACAGAACCGGAGATATCTTGGTTTTCCTGGGGTTTCAAGCTGAGATATGCATTTTCTGCGATAATCTTGGTGAGACTTCTGTCCGAAGTATGCAGAATCATCGGGATCGCTCTTTTCGAGCTATTTAATGCGAGGAACACGTTTTCTGGCGTTTTCACCACTCCACAGTGCGTTTGATATGTAGAGCCGCCGATAACTTGGTTTTCGTGGGGTTTCCAGCTGAAATATGCATTTTGTGCGATAATATTGGGGAGACTTCAGACAGAAGTATGCAGAATCATCGAGATCACACTTTTCGAGCTATTTAATGCGAGAAACACGTTATCTGGTGTTTTCACTACTCCACAGTTGGTTTGATAAGCAGAACCGGAGATAATTTGGTTTTCGTGGGGTTTCAAGCTGAGATATGCATTTTCTGCGGTAATCTTGGTGAGACTTCTGTCCGTAGTATGCAGAATCATCGCGATCGCTCTTATCGAGCTATTTAATGCGAGAAACACGTTATCTGGTGTTTTCAGCACTCCACAGTGCGTTTGATATGCAGAACCGGCGACATCTTGATGTTCGTGAGGTTTCAAGCTGAGATATGCATTTTCTGCGATAATATTGGTGAGACTTCTGTCCGAAGTATGCACAATCATCGATATCGCTCTTTTAGAGCTATTTAATGCGAGCAACACGTTATGTGGTGTATTCACCACTCCACAGTACGTTAGACATGCAGAACCGGATGTATCTTCGTTTCGGTCGGGTTTCAAGCTGAGGTATGCATTTTCTACGACAATATTGGTGAGACCTCTGTCAGAAGTATGCAGAACCTTCGAGAACGCTCTTTTCGAGCTACTTAATGCGAGAAACACGTTTTCTGGTGTTTTCACCACCCCACAGTGCGTTTGATATGCAGAACCGGCGAAATCGTGGTTTTCGTCGGGTTTCAAGCTGAGATATGCATTTTCTGCGATAATATTGGTGAGACTTCTGTCCGAATTATGCAGAATCATCGATATCGCTCTTTTCGAGCTAATTAATGCGAGAAACACGTTGTCTGGTGTTTTGACCACTCCACAGTGCGTTTGATATGTAGAGCCGCCGATAACTTGGTTTTCGTGGGGTTCCCAGCTGAAATATGCATTTTCTGCGATAATCTTGGTGTTTCATCAATGAGAAGTATGCAGAATCATCGAGAACGCTCCTTTCGAGCTAGTTAATGCGAGAAACACGTTTTCTGGTGTTTTCACCACTCCACAGTGCGTATGATGTGCAGAACCGACGATATCCTGGTTTTCGTGGGGTTTCAAGCTCAGATATGCATTTTCTGCGATAATATTGGTGAGACTTCAGACAGAAGTATGCAGAATCATCTAGATCACTCTTTTCGAGCTATTAAATGCGAGAAACACGTTATCCGGTGTTTTCACCACTCCACAGTGGGTTTGATATGCAGAACTGGCGACATCTTGGATTTCGTCGGGTTTCAAGCTGAGATATGCATTTTCTACGATAATCTTGGTGAGACTTCTGTCAGAAGTTTGCAGAATCATCTAGATCGCTCGTTTCGAGATATTTAATGCGAAAAAACAAGTTTTCTGGTGTTTTCACCACTCCACAATGCGTCTGATATGCAGAAACGGCGATATCTTGGTTTTCGTGGGGTTTCCAGCTGAGACATACATTTTCTGCGATAATCTTGGTGAGTCTTCTGTCAGAAGTATGCAGAATCTTCGAGATCGCTCTATTCGTGCTATTTAATGCGAGAAACACGTTATCTGGTGTTTTCACTACTCCACAGTTGGTTTGATATGCAGAACCGGAGATAATTTGGTTTTCGTGGGGTTTCAAGCTGAGATATGCATTTTCTGCGATAATCTTGGTGAGACTTCTGTCCGTAGTATGCAGAATCATCGCGATCGCTCTTATCGAGCTATTTAATGCGAGAAACACGTTATCTGGTGTTTTCAGCACTCCACAGTGCGTTTGATATGCAGAACCGGCGACATCTTGATGTTCGTGAGGTTTCAAGCTGAGATATGCATTTTCTGCGATAATATTGGTGAGACTTCTGTCCGAAGTATGCAGAATCATCTAGATCGCTTGTTTGGAGCTATTTAATGCGAGAAACACGTTATCTGGTGTTTTCACCACTGCACAGTGCGTTTGATATGCAGAACCGGCGACATCTTGATTTTCGTGGTGTTTCCAGCTGGGATATGCATTTTCTGCGATCATATTGGGGAGACTTCAGACAGAAGTATGCAGAATCATCGAGATCACACTTTTCGAGCTATTTAATGCGAGAATCACGTTATCTGGTGTTTTCACTACTCCACAGTTGGTTTGATATGCAGAACCGGAGATAATTTGGTTTTCGTGGGGTTTCAAGCTGAGATATGCATTTTCTGCGATAATCTTGGTGAGACTTCAGTCAGAAGTATGCAGAAAAATCGAGAGCGCTCTTTTCGAGCTATTTAATGCGAGAAACACGTATTCTGGGGTTTTCACCACACCTCTGTTCGTTGGATATACAGAACCGGAGATATCTTGGTTTTCCTGGGGTTTCAAGCTGAGATATGCATTTTCTGCGATAATCTTGGTGAGACTTCTGTCCGAAGTATGCAGAATCATCGGGATCGCTCTTTTCGAGCTATTTAATGCGAGGAACACGTTTTCTGGCGTTTTCACCACTCCACAGTGCGTTTGATATGTAGAGCCGCCGATAACTTGGTTTTCGTGGGGTTTCCAGCTGAAATATGCATTTTGTGCGATAATATTGGGGAGACTTCAGACAGAAGTATGCAGAATCATCGAGATCACACTTTTCGAGCTATTTAATGCGAGAAACACGTTATCTGGTGTTTTCACTACTCCACAGTTGGTTTGATAAGCAGAACCGGAGATAATTTGGTTTTCGTGGGGTTTCAAGCTGAGATATGCATTTTCTGCGATAATCTTGGTGAGACTTCTGTCCGTAGTATGCAGAATCATCGCGATCGCTCTTATCGAGCTGTTTAATGCGAGAAACACGTTATCTGGTGTTTTCAGCACTCCACAGTGCGTTTGATATGCAGAACCGGCGACATCTTGATGTTCGTGAGGTTTCAAGCTGAGATATGCATTTTCTGCGATAATATTGGTGAGACTTCTGTCCGAAGTATGCACAATCATCGATATCGCTCTTTTAGAGCTATTTAATGCGAGCAACACGTTATGTGGTGTATTCACCACTCCACAGTACGTTAGACATGCAGAACCGGATGTATCTTCGTTTCGGTCGGGTTTCAAGCTGAGGTATGCATTTTCTACGACAATATTGGTGAGACCTCTGTCAGAAGTATGCAGAACCTTCGAGAACGCTCTTTTCGAGCTACTTAATGCGAGAAACACGTTTTCTGGTGTTTTCACCACCCCACAGTGCGTTTGATATGCAGAACCGGCGAAATCGTGGTTTTCGTCGGGTTTCAAGCTGAGATATGCATTTTCTGCGATAATATTGGTGAGACTTCTGTCCGAATTATGCAGAATCATCGATATCGCTCTTTTCGAGCTATTTAATGCGAGAAACACGTTGTCTGGTGTTTTGACCACTCCACAGTGCGTTTGATATGTAGAGCCGCCGATAACTTGGTTTTCGTGGGGTTCCCAGCTGAAATATGCATTTTCTGCGATAATCTTGGTGTTTCATCAATGAGAAGTATGCAGAATCATCGAGAACGCTCCTTTCGAGCTAGTTAATGCGAGAAACACGTTTTCTGGTGTTTTCACCACTCCACAGTGCGTATGATGTGCAGAACCGACGATATCCTGGTTTTCGTGGGGTTTCAAGCTCAGATATGCATTTTCTGCGATAATATTGGTGAGACTTCAGACAGAAGTATGCAGAATCATCTAGATCACTCTTTTCGAGCTATTAAATGCGAGAAACACGTTATCCGGTGTTTTCACCACTCCACAGTGGGTTTGATATGCAGAACTGGCGACATCTTGGATTTCGTCGGGTTTCAAGCTGAGATATGCATTTTCTACGATAATCTTGGTGAGACTTCTGTCAGAAGTTTGCAGAATCATCTAGATCGCTCGTTTCGAGATATTTAATGCGAAAAAACAAGTTTTCTGGTGTTTTCACCACTCCACAATGCGTCTGATATGCAGAAACGGCGATATCTTGGTTTTCGTGGGGTTTCCAGCTGAGACATACATTTTCTGCGATAATCTTGGTGAGTCTTCTGTCAGAAGTATGCAGAATCTTCGAGATCGCTCTATTCGTGCTATTTAATGCGAGAAACACGTTATCTGGTGTTTTCACTACTCCACAGTTGGTTTGATATGCAGAACCGGAGATAATTTGGTTTTCGTGGGGTTTCAAGCTGAGATATGCATTTTCTGCGATAATCTTGGTGAGACTTCTGTCCGTAGTATGCAGAATAATCGCGATCGCTCTTATCGAGCTATTTAATGCGAGAAACACGTTATCTGGTGTTTTCAGCACTCCACAGTGCGTTTGATATGCAGAACCGGCGACATCTTGATGTTCCTGAGGTTTCAAGCTGAGATATGCATTTTCTGCGATAATATTGGTGAGACTTCTGTCCGAAGTATGCAGAATCATCTAGATCGCTCGTTTGGAGCTATTTAATGCGAGAAACACGTTATCTGGTGTTTTCACCACTGCACAGTGCGTTTGATATGCAGAACCGGCGACATCTTGATTTTCGTGGTGTTTCCAGCTGGGATATGCATTTTCTGCGATAATATTGGGGAGACTTCAGACAGAAGTATGCAGAATCATCGAGATCACACTTTTCGAGCTATTTAATGCGAGAAACACGTTATCTGGTGTTTTCACTACTCCACAGTTGGTTTGATATGCAGAACCGGAGATAATTTGGTTTTCGTGGGGTTTCAAGCTGAGATATGCATTTTCTGCGATAATCTTGGTGAGACTTCAGTCAGAAGTATGCAGAAAAATCGAGAGCGCTCTTTTCGAGCTATTTAATGCGAGAAACACGTTTTCTGGGGTTTTCACCACACCTCTGTTCGTTGGATATGCAGAACCGGAGATATCTTGGTTTTCCTGGGGTTTCAAGCTGAGATATGCATTTTCTGCGATAATCTTGGTGAGACTTCTTTCCGAAGTATGCAGAATCATCGGGATCGCTCTTTTCGAGCTATTTAATGCGAGGAACACGTTTTCTGGCGTTTTCACCACTCCACAGTGCGTTTGATATGTAGTGCCGCCGATAACTTGGTTTTCGTGGGGTTTCCAGCTGAAATATGCATTTTGTGCGATAATATTGGCGAGACTTCAGACAGAAGTATGCAGAATCATCGAGATCACACTTTTCGAGCTATTTAATGCGAGAAACACGTTATCTGGTGTTTTCACTACTCCACAGTTGGTTTGATATGCAGAACCGGAGATAATTTGGTTTTCGTGGGGTTTCAAGCTGAGATATGCATTTTCTGCGATAATCTTGGTGAGACTTCTGTCCGTAGTATGCAGAATCATCGCGATCGCTCTTATCGAGCTATTTAATGCGAGAAACACGTTATCTGGTGTTTTCAGCACTCCACAGTGCGTTTGATATGCAGAACCGGCGACATCTTGATGTTCGTGAGGTTTCAAGCTGAGATATGCATTTTCTGCGATAATATTGGTGAGACTTCTGTCCGAAGTATGCAGAATCATCGATATCGCTCTTTTAGAGCTATTTAATGCGAGCAACACGTTATGTGGTGTATTCACCACTCCACAGTACGTTAGACATGCAGAACCGGATGTATCTTCGTTTCGGTCGGGTTTCAAGCTGAGGTATGCATTTTCTACGACAATATTGGTGAGACCTCTGTCAGAAGTATGCAGAACCTTCGAGAACGCTCTTTTCGAGCTACTTAATGCGAGAAACACGTTTTCTGGTGTTTTCACCACCCCACAGTGCGTTTGATATGCAGAACCGGCGAAATCGTGGTTTTCGTCGGGTTTCAAGCTGAGATATGCATTTTCTGCGATAATATTGGTGAGACTTCTGTCCGAATTATGCAGAATCATCGATATCGCTCTTTTCGAGCTATTTAATGCGAGAAACACGTTGTCTGGTGTTTTGACCACTCCACAGTGCGTTTGATATGTAGAGCCGCCGATAACTTGGTTTTCGTGGGGTTCCCAGCTGAAATATGCATTTTCTGCGATAATCTTGGTGTTTCATCTATGAGAAGTATGCAGAATCATCGAGAACGCTCCTTTCGAGCTAGTTAATGCGAGAAACACGTTTTCTGGTGTTTTCACCACTCCACAGTGCGTATGATGTGCAGAACCGACGATATCCTGGTTTTCGTGGGGTTTCAAGCTCAGATATGCATTTTCTGCGATAATATTGGTGAGAATTCAGACAGAAGTATGCAGAATCATCTAGATCACTCTTTTCGAGCTATTTAATGCGAGAAACACGTTATCCGGTGTTTTCACCACTCCACAGTGGGTTTGATATGCAGAACTGGCGACATCTTGGATTTCGTCGGGTTTCAAGCTGAGATATGCATTTTCTACGATAATCTTGGTGAGACTTCTGTCAGAAGTTTGCAGAATCATCTTGATCGCTCGTTTCGAGATATTTAATGCGAAAAAACAAGTTTTCTGGTGTTATCACCACTCCACAGTGCATCTGATATGCAGAACCGGCGATATCTTGGTTTTCGTGGGGTTTCCAGCTGAGACATACATTTTCTGCGATAATCTTGGTGAGTCTTCTGTCAGAAGTATGCAGAATCTTCGAGATCGCTCTATTCGAGCTATTTAATGCGAGAAACACGTTATCTGGTTGTTTTCACCACTCCACAGTGCGTTTGATATGCAGAACCGGCGACATCTTGATTTTCGTGGGGTTTCTAGCTGAGATATGCATTTTCTGCGAAAATATTGGTGAGTCTTCTGTCCGAAGTATGCAGAGTCATCGAGATCGTACTTTTCGTGCTATTTAATGCGAGAAACACGTTTTCTGGGGTTTTCACCACTCCACAGTTGGTTTGATATGCAGAACCGGCGATGTTTGGTTTTCGTCGGGTTTCAAGTTGAGATATGCATTTTCTACGATAATCTTGTTGAAACATCTGTCCGAAGTATGCAGAATCATCAAGATCGCTCTTTTCGAGCTATTTAATGCGAAAAAACAAGTTTTCTGGTGTTTTCACCACTCCACAGTGCGTTTGATATGCAGAACCGGCGACATCTTGGATTTCGTCGGGGTTCAAGCTGAGATATGCAATTCCTGCGATAATCTTGTTGAGACTTCTGTCCGAAGTATGCTGAATCATCGAGATCGCTCGATTCGAGCTTTTTAATGCGAGAAACACGTTATCTGGTGTTTTCTCCACTCCACAGTGCGTATGATGTGCAGAACCAACGATATCCTGCTTTTCGTGGGGTTTCAAGCTCAGATATGCATTTTGTGCGATAATATTGGGGAGACTTTAGACAGAAGTATGCAGAATCATCGAGATCACACTTTTCGAGCTATTTAATGCGAGAAACACGTTATCTGGGGTTTTCACTACTCCACAGTTGGTTTGATATGCAGAACCGGAGATAATTTGGTTTTCGTGGGGTTTCAAGCTGAGATATGCATTTTCTGCGATAATCTTGGTGAGACTTCTGTCCGTAGTATGCAGAATCATCACGATCGCTCTTATCGAGCTATTTAATGCGAGAAACACGTTATCTGGTGTTTTCAGCACTCCACAGTGCGTTTGATATGCAGAACCGGCGACATCTTGATGTTCGTGAGGTTTCAAGCTGAGATATGCATTTTCTGCGATAATATTGGTGAGACTTCTGTCCGAAGTATGCAGAATCATCTAGATCGCTCGTTTGGAGCTATTTAATGCGAGAAACACGTTATCTGGTGTTTTCACCACTCCACAGTGCGTTTGATATGCAGAACCGGCGACATCTTGATTTTCGTGGTGTTTCCAGCTGGGATATGCATTTTCTGCGATAATCTTGGTGAGACTTCAGTCAGAAGTATGCAGAAAAATCGAGAGCGCTCTTTTCGAGCTATTTAATGCGAGAAACACGTTTTCTGGGGTTTTCACCACACCTCTGTTCGTTGGATATGCAGAACCGGAGATATCTTGGTTTTCCTGGGGTTTCAAGCTGAGATATGCATTTTCTGCGATAATCTTGGTGAGACTTCTGTCCGAAGTATGCAGAATCATCGGGATCGCTCTTTTCGAGCTATTCAATGCGAGGAACACGTTTTCTGGCGTTTTCACCACTCCACAGTGCGTTTGATATGTAGAGCCGCCGATAACTTGGTTTTCGTGGGGTTTCCAGCTGAAATATGCATTTTGTGCGATAATATTGGGGAGACTTCAGACAGAAGTATGCAGAATCATCTAGATCACTCTTTTCGAGCTATTTAATGCGAGAAACACGTTATCCGGTGTTTTCACCACTCCACAGTGGGTTTGATATGCAGAACTGGCGACATCTTGGATTTCGTCGGGTTTCAAGCTGAGATATGCATTTTCTACGATAATCTTGGTGAGACTTCTGTCAGAAGTTTGCAGAATCATCTAGATCGCTCGTTTCGAGATATTTAATGCGAAAAAACAAGTTTTCTGGTGTTTTCACCACTCCACAGTGCGTCTGATATGCAGAACCGGCGATATCTTGGTTTTCGTGGGGTTTCCAGCTGAGACATACATTTTCTGCGATAATCTTGGTGAGTCTTCTGTCAGAAGTATGCAGAATCTTCGAGATCGCTCTATTCGAGCTATTTAATGCGAGAAACACGTTATCTGGTTGTTTTCACCACTCCACAGTGCGTTTGATATGCAGAACCGGCGACATCTTGATTTTCGTGGGGTTTCTAGCTGAGATATGCATTTTCTGCTAAAATATTGGTGAGACTTCTGTCCAAAGTATGCAGAGTCATCGAGATCGTACTTTTCGAGCTATTTAATGCGAGAAACACGTTTTCTGGGGTTTTCACCACTCCACAGTTGGTTTGATATGCAGAACCGGCGATGTTTGGTTTTCGTCGGGTTTCAAGTTGAGATATGCATTTTCTACGATAATCTTGGTGAAACATCTGTCCGAAGTATGCAGAATCATCAAGATCGCTCTTTTCGAGCTATTTAATGCGAAAAAACAAGTTTTCTGGTGTTTTCACCACTCCACAGTGCGTTTGATATGCAGAACCGGCGACATCTTGGATTTCGTCGGGGTTCAAGCTGAGATATGCAATTCCTGCGATAATCTTGGTGAGACTTCTGTCCGAAGTATGCTGAATCATCGAGATCGCTCGTTTCGAGCTATTTAATGCGAGAAACACGTTATCTGGTGTTTTCTCCACTCCACAGTGCGTATGATGTGCAGAACCAACGATATCCTGCTTTTCGTGGGGTTTCAAGCTCAGATATGCATTTTGTGCGATAATATTGGGGAGACTTCAGACAGAAGTATGCAGAATCATCGAGATCACACTTTTCGAGCTATTTAATGCGAGAAACACGTTATCTGGTGTTTTCACTACTCCACAGTTGGTTTGATATGCAGAACCGGAGATAATTTGGTTTTCGTGGGGTTTCAAGCTGAGATATGCATTTTCTGCGATAATCTTGGTGAGACTTCTGTCCGTAGTATGCAGAATCATCGCGATCGCTCTTATCGAGCTATTTAATGCGAGAAACACGTTATCTGGTGTTTTCAGCACTCCACAGTGCGTTTGATATGCAGAACCGGCGACATCTTGATGTTCGTGAGGTTTCAAGCTGAGATATGCATTTTCTGCGATAATATTGGTGAGACTTCTGTCCGAAGTATGCAGAATCATCGATATCGCTCTTTTAGAGCTATTTAATGCGAGCAACACGTTATGTGGTGTATTCACCACTCCACAGTACGTTAGACATGCAGAACCGGAGGTATCTTCGTTTCGGTCGGGTTTCAAGCTGAGGTATGCATTTTCTACGACAATATTGGTGAGACCTCTGTCAGAAGTATGCAGAATCATCGCAATCGCTCTTATCGAGCTATTTAATGCGAGAAACACGTTATCTGGTGTTTTCAGCACTCCACAGTGCGTTTGATATGCAGAACCGGCGACATCTTGATGTTCGTGAGGTTTCAAGCTGAGATATGCAATTTCTGCGATAATATTGGTGAGACTTCTGTCCGAAGTATGCAGAATCATCTAGATCGCTCGTTTGGAGCTATTTAATGCGAGAAACACGTTATCTGGTGTTTTCACCACTGCACAGTGCGTTTGATATGCAGAACCGGCGACATCTTGATTTTCGTGGTGTTTCCAGCTGGGATATGCATTTTCTGCGATAATATTGGGGAGACTTCAGACAGAAGTATGCAGAATCATCGAGATCACACTTTTCGAGCTATTTAATGCGAGAAACACGTTATCTGGTGTTTTCACTACTCCACAGTTGGTTTGATATGCAGAACCGGAGATAATTTGGTTTTCGTGGGGTTTCAAGCTGAGATATGCATTTTCTGCGATAATCTTGGTGAGACTTCAGTCAGAAGTATGCAGAAAAATCGAGAGCGCTCTTTTCGAGCTATTTAATGCGAGAAACACGTATTCTGGGGTTTTCACCACACCTCTGTTCGTTGGATATACAGAACCGGAGATATCTTGGTTTTCCTGGGGTTTCAAGCTGAGATATGCATTTTCTGCGATAATCTTGGTGAGACTTCTGTCCGAAGTATGCAGAATCATCGGGATCGCTCTTTTCGAGCTATTTAATGCGAGGAACACGTTTTCTGGCGTTTTCACCACTCCACAGTGCGTTTGATATGTAGAGCCGCCGATAACTTGGTTTTCGTGGGGTTTCCAGCTGAAATATGCATTTTGTGCGATAATATTGGGGAGACTTCAGACAGAAGTATGCAGAATCATCGAGATCACACTTTTCGAGCTATTTAATGCGAGAAACACGTTATCTGGTGTTTTCACTACTCCACAGTTGGTTTGATAAGCAGAACCGGAGATAATTTGGTTTTCGTGGGGTTTCAAGCTGAGATATGCATTTTCTGCGATAATCTTGGTGAGACTTCTGTCCGTAGTATGCAGAATCATCGCGATCGCTCTTATCGAGCTATTTAATGCGAGAAACACGTTATCTGGTGTTTTCAGCACTCCACAGTGCGTTTGATATGCAGAACCGGCGACATCTTGATGTTCGTGAGGTTTCAAGCTGAGATATGCATTTTCTGCGATAATATTGGTGAGACTTCTGTCCGAAGTATGCACAATCATCTAGATCACTCTTTTCGAGCTATTTAATGCGAGAAACACGTTATCCGGTGTTTTCACCACTCCACAGTGGGTTTGATATGCAGAACTGGCGACATCTTGGATTTCGTCGGGTTTCAAGCTGAGATATGCATTTTCTACGATAATCTTGGTGAGACTTCTGTCAGAAGTTTGCAGAATCATCTAGATCGCTCGTTTCGAGATATTTAATGCGAAAAAACAAGTTTTCTGGTGTTTTCACCACTCCACAGTGCGTCTGATATGCAGAACCGGCGATATCTTGGTTTTCGTGGGGTTTCCAGCTGAGACATACATTTTCTGCGATAATCTTGGTGAGTCTTCTGTCAGAAGTATGCAGAATCTTCGAGATCGCTCTATTCGAGCTATTTAATGCGAGAAACACGTTATCTGGTTGTTTTCACCACTCCACAGTGCGTTTGATATGCAGAACCGGCGACATCTTGATTTTCGTGGGGTTTCTAGCTGAGATATGCATTTTCTGCGAAAATATTGGTGAGACTTCTGTCCAAAGTATGCAGAGTCATCGAGATCGTACTTTTCGAGCTATTTAATGCGAGAGACACGTTTTCTGGGGTTTTCACCACTCCACAGTTGGTTTGATATGCAGAACCGGCGATGTTTGGTTTTCGTCGTGTTTCAAGTTGAGATATGCATTTTCTACGATAATCTTGGTGAAACATCTGTCCGAAGTATGCAGAATCATCAAGATCGCTCTTTTCGAGCTATTTAATGCGAAAAAACAAGTTTTCTGGTGTTTTCACCACTCCACAGTGCGTTTGATATGCAGAACCGGCGACATCTTGGATTTCGTCGGGGTTCAAGCTGAGATATGCAATTCCTGCGATAATCTTGGTGAGACTTCTGTCCGAAGTATGCTGAATCATCGAGATCGCTCGTTTCGAGCTATTTAATGCGAGAAACACGTTATCTGGTGTTTTCTCCACTCCACAGTGCGTATGATGTGCAGAACCAACGATATCCTGCTTTTCGTGGGGTTTCAAGCTCAGATATGCATTTTGTGCGATAATATTGGGGAGACTTCAGACAGAAGTATGCAGAATCATCGAGATCACACTTTTCGAGCTATTTAATGCGAGAAACACGTTATCTGGTGTTTTCACTACTCCACAGTTGGTTTGATATGCAGAACCGGAGATAATTTGGTTTTCGTGGGGTTTCAAGCTGAGATATGCATTTTCTGCGATAATCTTGGTGAGACTTCTGTCCGTAGTATGCAGAATCATCGCGATCGCTCTTATCGAGCTATTTAATGCGAGAAACACGTTATCTGGTGTTTTCAGCACTCCACAGTGCGTTTGATATGCAGAACCGGCGACATCTTGATGTTCGTGAGGTTTCAAGCTGAGATATGCATTTTCTGCGATAATATTGGTGAGACTTCTGTCCGAAGTATGCAGAATCATCGATATCGCTCTTTTAGAGCTATTTAATGCGAGCAACACGTTATGTGGTGTATTCACCACTCCACAGTACGTTAGACATGCAGAACCGGAGGTATCTTCGTTTCGGTCGGGTTTCAAGCTGAGGTATGCATTTTCTACGACAATATTGGTGAGACCTCTGTCAGAAGTATGCAGAACCTTCGAGAACGCTCTTTTCGAGCTACTTAATGCGAGAAACACGTTTTCTGGTGTTTTCACCACCCCACAGTGCGTTTGATATGCAAAACCGGAGATATCTTGGTTTTCGTGGGGTTTCAAGCTGAGATATGCATTTTCTGCAATAATCTTGTTGAGACTTCTGTCCGTAGTATGCAGAATCATCGCAATCGCTCTTATCGAGCTATTTAATGCGAGAAACACGTTATCTGGTGTTTTCAGCACTCCACAGTGCGTTTGATATGCAGAACCGGCGACATCTTGATGTTCGTGAGGTTTCAAGCTGAGATATGCATTTTCTGCGATAATATTGGTGAGACTTCTGTCCGAAGTATGCAGAATCATCTAGATCGCTCGTTTGGAGCTATTTAATGCGAGAAACACGTTATCTGGTGTTTTCACCACTGCACAGTGCGTTTGATATGCAGAACCGGCGACATCTTGATTTTCGTGGTGTTTCCAGCTGGGATATGCATTTTCTGCGATAATATTGGGGAGACTTCAGACAGAAGTATGCAGAATCATCGAGATCACACTTTTCGAGCTATTTAATGCGAGAAACACGTTATCTGGTGTTTTCACTACTCCACAGTTGGTTTGATATGCAGAACCGGAGATAATTTGGTTTTCGTGGGGTTTCAAGCTGAGATATGCATTTTCTGCGATAATCTTGGTGAGACTTCAGTCAGAAGTATGCAGAAAAATCGAGAGCGCTCTTTTCGAGCTATTTAATGCGAGAAACACGTATTCTGGGGTTTTCACCACACCTCTGTTCGTTGGATATACAGAACCGGAGATATCTTGGTTTTCCTGGGGTTTCAAGCTGAGATATGCATTTTCTGCGATAATCTTGGTGAGACTTCTGTCCGAAGTATGCAGAATCATCGGGATCGCTCTTTTCGAGCTATTTAATGCGAGGAACACGTTTTCTGGCGTTTTCACCACTCCACAGTGCGTTTGATATGTAGAGCCGCCGATAACTTGGTTTTCGTGGGGTTTCCAGCTGAAATATGCATTTTGTGCGATAATATTGGGGAGACTTCAGACAGAAGTATGCAGAATCATCGAGATCACACTTTTCGAGCTATTTAATGCGAGAAACACGTTATCTGGTGTTTTCACTACTCCACAGTTGGTTTGATAAGCAGAACCGGAGATAATTTGGTTTTCGTGGGGTTTCAAGCTGAGATATGCATTTTCTGCGATAATCTTGGTGAGACTTCTGTCCGTAGTATGCAGAATCATCGCGATCGCTCTTATCGAGCTATTTAATGCGAGAAACACGTTATCTGGTGTTTTCAGCACTCCACAGTGCGTTTGATATGCAGAACCGGCGACATCTTGATGTTCGTGAGGTTTCAAGCTGAGATATGCATTTTCTGCGATAATATTGGTGAGACTTCTGTCCGAAGTATGCACAATCATCTAGATCACTCTTTTCGAGCTATTTAATGCGAGAAACACGTTATCCGGTGTTTTCACCACTCCACAGTGGGTTTGATATGCAGAACTGGCGACATCTTGGATTTCGTCGGGTTTCAAGCTGAGATATGCATTTTCTACGATAATCTTGGTGAGACTTCTGTCAGAAGTTTGCAGAATCATCTAGATCGCTCGTTTCGAGATATTTAATGCGAAAAAACAAGTTTTCTGGTGTTTTCACCACTCCACAGTGCGTCTGATATGCAGAACCGGCGATATCTTGGTTTTCGTGGGGTTTCCAGCTGAGACATACATTTTCTGCGATAATCTTGGTGAGTCTTCTGTCAGAAGTATGCAGAATCTTCGAGATCGCTCTATTCGAGCTATTTAATGCGAGAAACACGTTATCTGGTTGTTTTCACCACTCCACAGTGCGTTTGATATGCAGAACCGGCGACATCTTGATTTTCGTGGGGTTTCTAGCTGAGATATGCATTTTCTGCGAAAATATTGGTGAGACTTCTGTCCAAAGTATGCAGAGTCATCGAGATCGTACTTTTCGAGCTATTTAATGCGAGAAACACGTTTTCTGGGGTTTTCACCACTCCACAGTTGGTTTGATATGCAGAACCGGCGATGTTTGGTTTTCGTCGGGTTTCAAGTTGAGATATGCATTTTCTACGATAATCTTGGTGAAACATCTGTCCGAAGTATGCAGAATCATCAAGATCGCTCTTTTCGAGCTATTTAATGCGAAAAAACAAGTTTTCTGGTGTTTTCACCACTCCACAGTGCGTTTGATATGCAGAACCGGCGACATCTTGGATTTCGTCGGGGTTCAAGCTGAGATATGCAATTCCTGCGATAATCTTGGTGAGACTTCTGTCCGAAGTATGCTGAATCATCGAGATCGCTCGTTTCGAGCTATTTAATGCGAGAAACACGTTATCTGGTGTTTTCTCCACTCCACAGTGCGTATGATGTGCAGAACCAACGATATCCTGCTTTTCGTGGGGTTTCAAGCTCAGATATGCATTTTGTGCGATAATATTGGGGAGACTTCAGACAGAAGTATGCAGAATCATCGAGATCACACTTTTCGAGCTATTTAATGCGAGAAACACGTTATCTGGTGTTTTCACTACTCCACAGTTGGTTTGATATGCAGAACCGGAGATAATTTGGTTTTCGTGGGGTTTCAAGCTGAGATATGCATTTTCTGCGATAATCTTGGTGAGACTTCTGTCCGTAGTATGCAGAATCATCGCGATCGCTCTTATCGAGCTATTTAATGCGAGAAACACGTTATCTGGTGTTTTCAGCACTCCACAGTGCGTTTGATATGCAGAACCGGCGACATCTTGATGTTCGTGAGGTTTCAAGCTGAGATATGCATTTTCTGCGATAATATTGGTGAGACTTCTGTCCGAAGTATGCAGAATCATCGATATCGCTCTTTTAGAGCTATTTAATGCGAGCAACACGTTATGTGGTGTATTCACCACTCCACAGTACGTTAGACATGCAGAACCGGAGGTATCTTCGTTTCGGTCGGGTTTCAAGCTGAGGTATGCATTTTCTACGACAATATTGGTGAGACCTCTGTCAGAAGTATGCAGAACCTTCGAGAACGCTCTTTTCGAGCTACTTAATGCGAGAAACACGTTTTCTGGTGTTTTCACCACCCCACAGTGCGTTTGATATGCAAAACCGGAGATATCTTGGTTTTCGTGGGGTTTCAAGCTGAGATATGCATTTTCTGCAATAATCTTGTTGAGACTTCTGTCCGTAGTATGCAGAATCATCGCAATCGCTCTTATCGAGCTATTTAATGCGAGAAACACGTTATCTGGTGTTTTCAGCACTCCACAGTGCGTTTGATATGCAGAACCGGCGACATCTTGATGTTCGTGAGGTTTCAAGCTGAGATATGCATTTTCTGCGATAATATTGGTGAGACTTCTGTCCGAAGTATGCAGAATCATCTAGATCGCTCGTTTGGAGCTATTTAATGCGAGAAACACGTTATCTGGTGTTTTCACCACTGCACAGTGCGTTTGATATGCAGAACCGGCGACATCTTGATTTTCGTGGTGTTTCCAGCTGGGATATGCATTTTCTGCGATAATATTGGGGAGACTTCAGACAGAAGTATGCAGAATCATCGAGATCACACTTTTCGAGCTATTTAATGCGAGAAACACGTTATCTGGTGTTTTCACTACTCCACAGTTGGTTTGATATGCAGAACCGGAGATAATTTGGTTTTCGTGGGGTTTCAAGCTGAGATATGCATTTTCTGCGATAATCTTGGTGAGACTTCAGTCAGAAGTATGCAGAAAAATCGAGAGCGCTCTTTTCGAGCTATTTAATGCGAGAAACACGTATTCTGGGGTTTTCACCACACCTCTGTTCGTTGGATATACAGAACCGGAGATATCTTGGTTTTCCTGGGGTTTCAAGCTGAGATATGCATTTTCTGCGATAATCTTGGTGAGACTTCTGTCCGAAGTATGCAGAATCATCGGGATCGCTCTTTTCGAGCTATTTAATGCGAGGAACACGTTTTCTGGCGTTTTCACCACTCCACAGTGCGTTTGATATGTAGAGCCGCCGATAACTTGGTTTTCGTGGGGTTTCCAGCTGAAATATGCATTTTGTGCGATAATATTGGGGAGACTTCAGACAGAAGTATGCAGAATCATCGAGATCACACTTTTCGAGCTATTTAATGCGAGAAACACGTTATCTGGTGTTTTCACTACTCCACAGTTGGTTTGATAAGCAGAACCGGAGATAATTTGGTTTTCGTGGGGTTTCAAGCTGAGATATGCATTTTCTGCGATAATCTTGGTGAGACTTCTGTCCGTAGTATGCAGAATCATCGCGATCGCTCTTATCGAGCTATTTAATGCGAGAAACACGTTATCTGGTGTTTTCAGCACTCCACAGTGCGTTTGATATGCAGAACCGGCGACATCTTGATGTTCGTGAGGTTTCAAGCTGAGATATGCATTTTCTGCGATAATATTGGTGAGACTTCTGTCCGAAGTATGCACAATCATCGATATCGCTCTTTTAGAGCTATTTAATGCGAGCAACACGTTATGTGGTGTATTCACCACTCCACAGTACGTTAGACATGCAGAACCGGATGTATCTTCGTTTCGGTCGGGTTTCAAGCTGAGGTATGCATTTTCTACGACAATATTGGTGAGACCTCTGTCAGAAGTATGCAGAACCTTCGAGAACGCTCTTTTCGAGCTACTTAATGCGAGAAACACGTTTTCTGGTGTTTTCACCACCCCACAGTGCGTTTGATATGCAGAACCGGCGAAATCGTGGTTTTCGTCGGGTTTCAAGCTGAGATATGCATTTTCTGCGATAATATTGGTGAGACTTCTGTCCGAATTATGCAGAATCATCGATATCGCTCTTTTCGAGCTATTTAATGCGAGAAACACGTTGTCTGGTGTTTTGACCACTCCACAGTGCGTTTGATATGTAGAGCCGCCGATAACTTGGTTTTCGTGGGGTTCCCAGCTGAAATATGCATTTTCTGCGATAATCTTGGTGTTTCATCTATGAGAAGTATGCAGAATCATCGAGAACGCTCCTTTCGAGCTAGTTAATGCGAGAAACACGTTTTCTGGTGTTTTCACCACTCCACAGTGCGTATGATGTGCAGAACCGACGATATCCTGGTTTTCGTGGGGTTTCAAGCTCAGATATGCATTTTCTGCGATAATATTGGTGAGACTTCAGACAGAAGTATGCAGAATCATCTAGATCACTCTTTTCGAGCTATTTAATGCGAGAAACACGTTATCCGGTGTTTTCACCACTCCACAGTGGGTTTGATATGCAGAACTGGCGACATCTTGGATTTCGTCGGGTTTCAAGCTGAGATATGCATTTTCTACGATAATCTTGGTGAGACTTCTGTCAGAAGTTTGCAGAATCATCTAGATCGCTCGTTTCGAGATATTTAATGCGAAAAAACAAGTTTTCTGGTGTTTTCACCACTCCACAATGCGTCTGATATGCAGAAACGGCGATATCTTGGTTTTCGTGGGGTTTCCAGCTGAGACATACATTTTCTGCGATAATCTTGGTGAGTCTTCTGTCAGAAGTATGCAGAATCTTAGAGATCGCTCTATTCGTGCTATTTAATGCGAGAAACACGTTATCTGGTGTTTTCACTACTCCACAGTTGGTTTGATATGCAGAA
Organism: Anthophora plumipes; assembly: GCA_951804975.1. Taxonomy (NCBI): domain Eukaryota; kingdom Metazoa; phylum Arthropoda; class Insecta; order Hymenoptera; family Apidae; genus Anthophora; species Anthophora plumipes. The sequence continues at coordinate 670,844 of CATORF010000171.1, read as the reverse complement.
CCGGAGATAATTTGGTTTTCGTGGGGTTTCAAGCTGAGATATGCATTTTCTGCGATAATCTTAGTGAGACTTCTGTCCGTAGTATGCAGAATCATCGCGATCGCTCTTATCGAGCTATTTAATGCGAGAAACACGTTATCTGGTGTTTTCAGCACTCCACAGTGCGTTTGATATGCAGAACCGGCGACATCTTGATGTTCGTGAGGTTTCAAGCTGAGATATGCATTTTCTGCGATAATATTGGTGAGACTTCTGTCCGAAGTATGCAGAATCATCTAGATCGCTCGTTTGGAGCTATTTAATGCGAGAAACACGTTATCTGGTGTTTTCACCACTGCACAGTGCGTTTGATATGCAGAACCGGCGACATCTTGATTTTCGTGGTGTTTCCAGCTGGGATATGCATTTTCTGCGATAATATTGGGGAGACTTCAGACAGAAGTATGCAGAATCATCGAGATCACACTTTTCGAGCTATTTAATGCGAGAAACACGTTATCTGGTGTTTTCACTACTCCACAGTTGGTTTGATATGCAGAACCGGAGATAATTTGGTTTTCGTGGGGTTTCAAGCTGAGATATGCATTTTCTGCGATAATCTTGGTGAGACTTCAGTCAGAAGTATGCAGAAAAATCGAGAGCGCTCTTTTCGAGCTATTTAATGCGAGAAACACGTTTTCTGGGGTTTTCACCACACCTCTGTTCGTTGGATATGCAGAACCGGAGATATCTTGGTTTTCCTGGGGTTTCAAGCTGAGATATGCATTTTCTGCGATAATCTTGGTGAGACTTCTGTCCGAAGTATGCAGAATCATCGGGATCGCTCTTTTCGAGCTATTTAATGCGAGGAACACGTTTTCTGGCGTTTTCACCACTCCACAGTGCGTTTGATATGCAGAACCGGCGAAATCGTGGTTTTCGTCGGGTTTCAAGCTGAGATATGCATTTTCTGCGATAATATTGGTGAGACTTCTGTCCGAATTATGCAGAATCATCGATATCGCTCTTTTCGAGCTATTTAATGCGAGAAACACGTTGTCTGGTGTTTTGACCACTCCACAGTGCGTTTGATATGTAGAGCCGCCGATAACTTGGTTTTCGTGGGGTTCCCAGCTGAAATATGCATTTTCTGCGATAATCTTGGTGTTTCATCTATGAGAAGTATGCAGAATCATCGAGAACGCTCCTTTCGAGCTAGTTAATGCGAGAAACACGTTATCCGGTGTTTTCACCACTCCACAGTGGGTTTGATATGCAGAACTGGCGACATCTTGGATTTCGTCGGGTTTCAAGCTGAGATATGCATTTTCTACGATAATCTTGGTGAGACTTCTGTCAGAAGTTTGCAGAATCATCTTGATCGCTCGTTTCGAGATATTTAATGCGAAAAAACAAGTTTTCTGGTGTTTTCACCACTCCACAGTGCATCTGATATGCAGAACCGGCGATATCTTGGTTTTCGTGGGGTTTCCAGCTGAGACATACATTTTCTGCGATAATCTTGGTGAGTCTTCTGTCAGAAGTATGCAGAATCTTCGAGATCGCTCTATTCGAGCTATTTAATGCGAGAAACACGTTATCTGGTTGTTTTCACCACTCCACAGTGCGTTTGATATGCAGAACCGGCGACATCTTGATTTTCGTGGGGTTTCTAGCTGAGATATGCATTTTCTGCGAAAATATTGGTGAGTCTTCTGTCCGAAGTATGCAGAGTCATCGAGATCGTACTTTTCGAGCTATTTAATGCGAGAAACACGTTTTCTGGGGTTTTCACCACTCCACAGTTGGTTTGATATGCAGAACCGGCGATGTTTGGTTTTCGTCGGGTTTCAAGTTGAGATATGCATTTTCTACGATAATCTTGTTGAAACATCTGTCCGAAGTATGCAGAATCATCAAGATCGCTCTTTTCGAGCTATTTAATGCGAAAAAACAAGTTTTCTGGTGTTTTCACCACTCCACAGTGCGTTTGATATGCAGAACCGGCGACATCTTGGATTTCGACGGGGTTCAAGCTGAGATATGCAATTCCTGCGATAATCTTGTTGAGACTTCTGTCCGAAGTATGCTGAATCATCGAGATCGCTCGTTTCGAGCTTTTTAATGCGAGAAACACGTTATCTGGTGTTTTCTCCACTCCACAGTGCGTATGATGTGCAGAACCAACGATATCCTGCTTTTCGTGGGGTTTCAAGCTCAGATATGCATTTTGTGCGATAATATTGGGGAGACTTCAGACAGAAGTATGCAGAATCATCGAGATCACACTTTTCGAGCTATTTAATGCGAGAAACACGTTATCTGGGGTTTTCACTACTCCACAGTTGGTTTGATATGCAGAACCGGAGATAATTTGGTTTTCGTGGGGTTTCAAGCTGAGATATGCATTTTCTGCGATAATCTTGGTGAGACTTCTGTCCGTAGTATGCAGAATCATCGCGATCGCTCTTATCGAGCTATTTAATGCGAGAAACACGTTATCTGGTGTTTTCAGCACTCCACAGTGCGTTTGATATGCAGAACCGGCGACATCTTGATGTTCGTGAGGTTTCAAGCTGAGATATGCATTTTCTGCGATAATATTGGTGAGACTTCTGTCCGAAGTATGCAGAATCATCTAGATCGCTCGTTTGGAGCTATTTAATGCGAGAAACACGTTATCTGGTGTTTTCACCACTCCACAGTGCGTTTGATATGCAGAACCGGCGACATCTTGATTTTCGTGGTGTTTCCAGCTGGGATATGCATTTTCTGCGATAATCTTGGTGAGACTTCAGTCAGAAGTATGCAGAAAAATCGAGAGCGCTCTTTTCGAGCTATTTAATGCGAGAAACACGTTTTCTGGGGTTTTCACCACACCTCTGTTCGTTGGATATGCAGAACCGGAGATATCTTGGTTTTCCTGGGGTTTCAAGCTGAGATATGCATTTTCTGCGATAATCTTGGTGAGACTTCTGTCCGAAGTATGCAGAATCATCGGGATCGCTCTTTTCGAGCTATTCAATGCGAGGAACACGTTTTCTGGCGTTTTCACCACTCCACAGTGCGTTTGATATGTAGAGCCGCCGATAACTTGGTTTTCGTGGGGTTTCCAGCTGAAATATGCATTTTGTGCGATAATATTGGGGAGACTTCAGACAGAAGTATGCAGAATCATCGAGATCACACTTTTCGAGCTATTTAATGCGAGAAACACGTTATCTGGTGTTTTCACTACTCCACAGTTGGTTTGATATGCAGAACCGGAGATAATTTGGTTTTCGTGGGGTTTCAAGCTGAGATATGCATTTTCTGCGATAATCTTGGTGAGACTTCTGTCCGAAGTATGCAGAATCATCGATATCGCTCTTTTCGAACTATTTAATGCGAGAAACACGTTGTCTGGTGTTTTGACCACTCCACAGTGCGTTTGATATGTAGAGCCGCCGATAACTTGGTTTTCGTGGGGTTTCCAGCTGAAATATGCATTTTCTGCGATAATCTTGGTGTTTCATCTATGAGAAGTATGCAGAATCATCGAGAACGCTCCTTTCGAGCTAGTTAATGCGAGAGACACGTTAACTGGTGCTTTCACCACTCCACAGTGCGTATGATGTGCAGAACCGACGATATCCTGGTTTTCGTGGGGTTTCAAGATCAGATATGCATTTTCTGCGATAATATTGGTGAGACTTCAGACAGAAGTATGCAGAATCATCTAGATCACTCTTTTCGAGCTATTTAATGCGAGAAACACGTTATCCGGTGTTTTCACCACTCCACAGTGGGTTTGATATGCAGAACTGGCGACATCTTGGATTTCGTCGGGTTTCAAGCTGAGATATGCATTTTCTACGATAATCTTGGTGAGACTTCTGTCAGAAGTTTGCAGAATCATCTAGATCGCTCGTTTCGAGATATTTAATGCGAAAAAACAAGTTTTCTGGTGTTTTCACCACTCCACAGTGCGTCTGATATGCAGAACCGGCGATATCTTGGTTTTCGTGGGGTTTCCAGCTGAGACATACATTTTCTGCGATAATCTTGGTGAGTCTTCTGTCAGAAGTATGCAGAATCTTCGAGATCGCTCTATTCGAGCTATTTAATGCGAGAAACACGTTATCTGGTTGTTTTCACCACTCCACAGTGCGTTTGATATGCAGAACCGGCGACATCTTGATTTTCGTGGGGTTTCTAGCTGAGATATGCATTTTCTGCGAAAATATTGGTGAGACTTCTGTCCGAAGTATGCAGAGTCATCGAGATCGTACTTTTCGAGCTATTTAATGCGAGAAACACGTTTTCTGGGGTTTTCACCACTCCACAGTTGGTTTGATATGCAGAACCGGCGATGTTTGGTTTTCGTCGGGTTTCAAGTTGAGATATGCATTTTCTACGATAATCTTGGTGAAACATCTGTCCGAAGTATGCAGAATCATCAAGATCGCTCTTTTCGAGCTATTTAATGCGAAAAAACAAGTTTTCTGGTGTTTTCACCACTCCACAGTGCGTTTGATATGCAGAACCGGCGACATCTTGGATTTCGTCGGGGTTCAAGCTGAGATATGCAATTCCTGCGATAATCTTGGTGAGACTTCTGTCCGAAGTATGCTGAATCATCGAGATCGCTCGTTTCGAGCTATTTAATGCGAGAAACACGTTATCTGGTGTTTTCTCCACTCCACAGTGCGTATGATGTGCAGAACCAACGATATCCTGCTTTTCGTGGGGTTTCAAGCTCAGATATGCATTTTGTGCGATAATATTGGGGAGACTTCAGACAGAAGTATGCAGAATCATCGAGATCACACTTTTCGAGCTATTTAATGCGAGAAACACGTTTTCTGGCGATTTCACCACACCACTGTTCGTTGGATATGCAGAACCGGAGATATCTTGGTTTTCGTGGGGTGTCAAGCTGAAATATGCATTTTCTGCGATAATCTTGGTGAGACTTCTGTCCGAAGTATGCAGAGTCATCGAGATCGTACTTTTCGAGCTATTTAATGCGAGAAACACGTTTTCTGGGGTTTTCACCACTCCACAGTTGGTTTGATATGCAGAACCGGCGATGTTTGGTTTTCGTCGGGTTTCAAGTTGAGATATGCATTTTCTACGATAATCTTGGTGAAACATCTGTCCGAAGTATGCAGAATCATCAAGATCGCTCTTTTCGAGCTATTTAATGCGAAAAAACAAGTTTTCTGGTGTTTTCACCACTCCACAGTGCGTTTGATATGCAGAACCGGCGACATCTTGGATTTCGTCGGGGTTCAAGCTGAGATATGCAATTCCTGCGATAATCTTGGTGAGAAATCTATCCGAAGTATGCTTAATCATCGAGATCGCTCGTTTCCAGCTATTTAATGCGAGAAACACGTTATCTGGTGTTTTCACCACTCCACAGTGCGTGTGATATGCAGAACCGACGATATCCTGGTTTTCGTGGGGTTTCAAGCTCAGATGTGCATTTTCTGCGATAATCTTGGTGAGAAATCTGTCCGAAGTATGCTTAATCATCGAGATCGCTCGTTTCCAGCTATTTAATGCGAGAAACACGTTATCTGGTGTTTTCACCACTCCACAGTTGGTTTGATATGCAGAACCGGCGATGTTTGGTTTTCGTCGGGTTTCAAGATGAGATATGCTTTTTCTACGATAATCTTGGTGAAACATCTGTCCGAAGTATGCAGAAACATCAAGAGCGCTCTTTTCGAGCTATATAATGCGACAAACACGTTTTCTGGGGTTTTCACCACACCACAGTTCGTTGGATGTGCAGAACCGGAGATATCTTGGTTTTCGCGGGGTTTCTAGCAGAGATATGCATTTTCTGCGATAATCATGGAGAGACTTCTGTCCGAATTAGGCTGATTCATCGAGATCGCTCTTTTCGAGCTAGTTAATGCGAGAAAAACCTTGTCAGGGGTTTTCACCACTCCACAGTGCGTTTGATATGCAGAACCAGCGATATCTTGGCTTTCGTTGGGTTTCAAGCTGAGATATGCATTTTTTACGATAATCTTGGTGAGACTTCTGTCCGAAGTATGCAGAAACATCGAGATCGCTCTTTTCGAGCTATTTGATGCGAGAAACACGTTAACTGGTGTTTCCACCACTCCACAGTGCGTTTGATATGCAGAACCGGCGACATCTTGGATTTCGTCGGGGATCAAGCTGAGATATGCATTTTCTACGATAATCTTGGTGAGACTTCTGTCAGAAGTATGCAGAATCATCGAGATCGCTCGTTTCCAGCTATTTAATGCGAGAAACACGTAATCTGGTGTTTTCACCACTCCACAGTTGGTTTGATATGCAGAACCGGCGATGTTTGGTTTTCGTCGGGTTTCAAGTTGAGATATGCTTTTTCTACGATAATCTTGGTGAAACATCTGTCCGAAGTATGCAGAAACATCAAGAGCGCTCTTTTCGAGCTATTTAATGCGAGAAACACGTTTTCTGGGGTTTTCACCACACCACAGTTCGTTGGATGTGCAGAACCGGAGATATCTTGGTTTTCGCGGGGTTTCTAGCAGAGATATGCATTTTCTGCGATAATCATGGAGAGACTTCTGTCCGAATTAGGCTGAATCATCGAGATCGCTCTTTTCGAGCTAGTTAATGCGAGAAAAACCTTGTCAGGGGTTTTCACCACTCCACAGTGCGTTTGATATGCAGAACCAGCGATATCTTGGCTTTCGTTGGGTTTCAAGCTGAGATATGCATTTTTTACGATAATCTTGGTGAGACTTCTGTCCGAAGTATGCAGAATCATCGAGATCGCTCTTTTCGAGCTATTTGATGCGAGAAACACGTTAACTGGTGTTTCCACCACTCCACAGTGCGTTTGATATGCAGAACCGGCGACATCTTGGATTTCGTCGGGGTTCAAGCTGAGATATGCATTTTCTACGATAATCTTGGTGAGACTTCTGTCAGAAGTATGCAGAATCATCGGGATCGCTTTTTTCGAGATATCTAATGCGAGAAACACGTTATCTGGTGTTTTCACCACTCCGCAGTGCGTTTGATATGTAGAACCAGCGATATCTGGGTTTTCGTGGGGTTTCAAGCTGAGATATGCATTTTCTGCGATAATCTTGGTGAGACTTCTGTCCGAAGTATGCAGAAACATCGAGAGCGCTCTTTTCGAGCTATTTAATGCGAGAAACACGTTTTCTGGGGTTTTCACCACACCACAGTTCGTTGGATATGCAGAACCGGAGATATCTTGGTTTTCGTGGGGTTTCAAGCTGAGATATGCATTTTCTGCAATAATCTTGTTGAGACTTCTGTCCGAAGTATGCAGAAAAATCGAGAGCGCTCTTTTCGAGCTATTTAATGCGAGAAACACGTTTTCTGGGGTTTTCACCACACCACTGTTCGTTGGATATGCAGAACCGGAGATATCTTGGTTTTCGTAGGGTTTCAAGCTGAAATATGCATTTTCTGCGATAATCTTGGTGAGACTTCTGTCCGATGTATGCAGAATCATCGAGATCGCTCTTTTCGAGCTATTTAATGCGAGAGACACGTTAACTGGTGTTTTCACCACTCCTCAGTGCGTATGATGTGCAGAACCGACGATATCCTGGTTTTCGTGGGGTTTCAAGCTCAGATATGCATTTTCTGCGATAATATTGGTGAGACTTCAGACAGAAGTATGCAGAAACATCTAGATCACTCTTTTCGAGCTATTTAATGCGAGAAACACGTTATCCGGTGTTTTCACCACTCCACAGTGGGTTTGATATGCAGAACTGGCGACATCTTGGATTTCGTCGGGTTTCAAGCTGAGATATGCATTTTCTACGATAATCTTGATGAGACTTCTGTCAGAAGTTTGCAGAATCATCTAGATCGCTCGTTTCGAGATATTTAATGCGAAAAAACAAGTTTTCTGGTGTTTTCACCACTCCACAGTGCGTCTGATATGCAGAACCGGCGATATCTTGGTTTTCGTGGGGTTTCCAGCTGAGACATACATTTTCTGCGATAATCTTGGTGAGTCTTCTGTCAGAAGTATGCAGAATCTTCGAGATCGCTCTATTCGAGCTATTTAATGCGAGAAACACGTTATCTGGTGTTTTCACTACTCCACAGTTGTTTTGATATGCAGAACCGGAGATAATTTGGTTTTCGTGGGGTTTCAAGCTGAGATATGCGTTTTCTGCGATAATCTTGGTGAGACTTCTGTCCGTAGTATGCAGAATCATCGCGATCGCTCTTATCGAGCTATTTAATGCGAGAAACACGTTATCTGGTGTTTTCAGCACTCCACAGTGCGTTTGATATGCAGAACCGGCGACATCTTGATGTTCGTGAGGTTTCAAGCTGAGATATGCATTTTCTGCGATAATATTGGTGAGACTTCTGTCCGAAGTATGCAGAATCATCTAGATCGCTCGTTTGGAGCTATTTAATGCGAGAAACACGTTATCTGTCGTTTTCACCACTCCACAGTGCGTTTGATATGCAGAACCGGCGACATCTTGATTTTCGTGGTGTTTCCAGCTGGGATATGCATTTTCTGCGATAATCTTGGTGAGACTTCAGTCAGAAGTATGCAGAAAAATCGAGAGCGCTCTTTTCGAGCTATTTAATGCGAGAAACACGCTTTCTGGGGTTTTCACCACACCTCTGTTCGTTGGATATGCAGAACCGGAGATATCTTGGTTTTCCTGGGGTTTCAAGCTGAGATATGCATTTTCTGCGATAATCTTGGTGAGACTTCTGTCCGAAGTATGCAGAATCATCGGGATCGCTCTTTTCGAGCTATTTAATGCGAGGAACACGTTTTCTGGCGTTTTCACCACTCCACAGTGCGTTTGATATGTAGAGCCGCCGATAACTTGGTTTTCGTGGGGTTTCCAGCTGAAATATGCATTTTGTGCGATAATATTGGGGAGACTTCAGACAGAAGTATGCAGAATCATCGAGATCACACTTTTCGAGCTATTTAATGCGAGAAACACGTTATCTGGTGTTTTCACTACTCCACAGTTGGTTTGATATGCAGAACCGGAGATAATTTGGTTTTCGTGGGGTTTCAAGCTGAGATATGCATTTTCTGCGATAATCTTGGTGAGACTTCTGTCCGTAGTATGCAGAATCATCGCGATCGCTCTTATCGAGCTATTTAACGCGAGAAACACGTTATCTGGTGTTTTCAGCACTCCACAGTGCGTTTGATATGCAGAAACGGCGACATCTTGATGTTCGTGAGGTTTCAAGCTGAGATATGCATTTTCTGCGATAATATTGGTGAGACTTCTGTCCGAAGTATGCAGAATCATCGATATCGCTCTTTTAGAGCTATTTAATGCGAGCAACACGTTATGTGGTGTATTCACCACTCCACAGTACGTTAGACATGCAGAACCGGAGGTATCTTCGTTTCGGTCGGGTTTCAAGCTGAGGTATGCATTTTCTACGACAATATTGGTGAGACCTCTGTCAGAAGTATGCAGAACCTTCGAGAACGCTCTTTTCGAGCTACTTAATGCGAGAAACACGTTTTCTGGTGTTTTCACCACCCCACAGTGCGTTTGATATGCAGAACCGGCGAAATCGTGGTTTTCGTCGGGTTTCAAGCTGAGATATGCATTTTCTGCGATAATATTGGTGAGACTTCTGTCCGAAGTATGCAGAATCATCGATATCGCTCTTTTCGAGCTATTTAATGCGAGAAACACGTTGTCTGGTGTTTTGACCACTCCACAGTGCGTTTGATATGTAGAGCCGCCGATAACTTGGTTTTCGTGGGGTTCCCAGCTGAAATATGCATTTTCTGCGATAATCTTGGTGTTTCATCTATGAGAAGTATGCAGAATCATCGAGAACGCTCCTTTCGAGCTAGTTAATGCGAGAAACACGTTTTCTGGTGTTTTCACCACTCCACAGTGCGTATGATGTGCAGAACCGACGATATCCTGGTTTTCGTGGGGTTTCAAGCTCAGATATGCATTTTCTGCGATAATATTGGTGAGACTTCAGACAGAAGTATGCAGAATCATCTAGATCACTCTTTTCGAACTATTTAATGCGAGAAACACGTTATCCGGTGTTTTCACCACTCCACAGTGGGTTTGATATGCAGAACTGGCGACATCTTGGATTTCGTCGGGTTTCAAGCTGAGATATGCATTTTCTACGATAATCTTGGTGAGACTTCTGTCAGAAGTTTGCAGAATCATCTAGATCGCTCGTTTCGAGATATTTAATGCGAGAAACACGTTATCTGGTGTTTTCTCCACTCCACAGTGCGTATGATGTGCAGAACCAACGATATCCTGCTTTTCGTGGGGTTTCAAGCTCAGATATGCATTTTGTGCGATAATATTGGGGAGACTTCAGACAGAAGTATGCAGAATCATCGAGATCGTACTTTTCGAGCTAATTAATGCGAGAAACACGTTTTCTGGGGTTTTCACCACTCCACAGTTGGTTTGATATGCGGAACCGGCGACATCTTGGATTTCGTCGGGGTTCAAGCTGAGATATGCAATTCCTGCGATAATCTTGGTGAGACTTCTGTCCGAAGTATGCTGAATCATCGAGATCGCTCGTTTCCAGCTATTTAATGCGAGAAACACGTTATCTGGTGTTTTCACCACTCCACAGTTGGTTTGATATGCGGAACCGGCGACATCTTGGATTTCGTCGGGGTTCAAGCTGAGATATGCAATTCCTGCGATAATCTTGGTGAGACTTCTGTCCGAAGTATGCTGAATCATCGAGATCGCTCGTTTCCAGCTATTTAATGCGAGAAACACGTTATCTGGTGTTTTCTCCACTCCACAGTGCGTATGATGTGCAGAACCAACGATATCCTGCTTTTCGTGGGGTTTCAAGCTCAGATATGCATTTTGTGCGATAATATTGGGGAGACTTCAGACAGAAGTATGCAGAATCATCGAGATCACACTTTTCGAGCTATTTAATGCGAGAAACACGTTATCTGGGGTTTTCACTACTCCACAGTTGGTTTGATATGCAGAACCGGAGATAATTTGGTTTTCCTGGGGTATCAAGCTGAGATATGCATTCTCTGCGATAATCTTGGTGAGACTTCTGTCCGTAGTATGCAGAATCATCGCGATCGCTCTTATCGAGCTATTTAATGCGAGAAACACGTTATCTGGTGTTTTCAGCACTCCACAGTGCGTTTGATATGCAGAACCGGCGACATCTTGATGTTCGTGAGGTTTCAAGCTGAGATATGCATTTTCTGCGATAATATTGGTGAGACTTCTGTCCGAAGTATGCAGAATCATCGATATCGCTCTTTTAGAGCTATTTAATGCGAGCAACACGTTATGTGGTGTATTCACCACTCCACAGTACGTTAGACATGCAGAACCGGAGGTATCTTCGTTTCGGTCGGGTTTCAAGCTGAGGTATGCATTTTCTACGACAATATTGGTGAGACCTCTGTCAGAAGTATGCAGAACATTCGAGAACGCTCTTTTCGAGCTACTTAATGCGAGAAACACGTTTTCTGGTGTTTTCACCACCCCACATTGCGTTTGATATGCAAAACCGGAGATATCTTGGTTTTCGTGGGGTTTCAAGCTGAGATATGCATTTTCTGCAATAATCTTGTTGAGACTTCTGTCCGAAGTATGCAGAAAAATCGAGAGCGCTCTTTTCGAGCTATTTAATGCGAGAAACACGTTTTCTGGGGTTTTCACCACACCTCTGTTCGTTGGATATGCAGAACCGGAGATATCTTGGTTTTCCTGGGGTTTCAAGCTGAGATATGCATTTTCTGCGACAATCTTGGTGAGACTTCTGTCCGAAGTATGCAGAATCATCGGGATCGCTCTTATCGAGCTATTTAATGCGAGAAACACGTTTTCTGGCGATTTCACCACACCACTGTTCGTTGGATATGCAGAAACGGCGACATCTTGATGTTCGTGAGGTTTCAAGCTGAGATATGCATTTTCTGCGGTAATATTTGTGAGACTTCTGTCCGAAGTATGCAGAATCATCGATATCGCTCTTTTAGAGCTATTTAATGCGAGCAACACGTTATGTGGTGTATTCACCACTCCACAGTACGTTAGACATGCAGAACCGGAGGTATCTTCGTTTCGGTCGGGTTTCAAGCTGAGGTATGCATTTTCTACGACAATATTGGTGAGACCTCTGTCAGAAGTATGCAGAACCTTCGAGAACGCTCTTTTCGAGCTATTTAATGCGAGAAACACGTTATCTGGGGTTTTCACTACTCCACAGTTGGTTTGATATGCAGAACCGGAGATAATTTGGTTTTCCTGGGGTATCAAGCTGAGATATGCATTTTCGGCGATAATCTTGGTGAGACTTCTGTCCGTAGTATGCAGAATCATCGCGATCGCTCTTATCGAGCTATTTAATGCGAGAAACACGTTATCTGGTGTTTTCAGCACTCCACAGTGCGTTTGATATGCAGAACCGGCGACATCTTGATGTTCGTGAGGTTTCAAGCTGAGATATGCATTTTCTGCGATAATATTGGTGAGACTTCTGTCCGTAGTATGCAGAATCATCGCGATCGCTCTTATCGAGCTATTTAATGCGAGAAACACGTTATCTGGTGTTTTCAGCACTCCACAGTGCGTTTGATATGCAGAACCGGCGACATCTTGATGTTCGTGAGGTTTCAAGCTGAGATATGCATTTTCTGCGATAATATTGGTGAGACTTCTGTCCGAAGTATGCAGAATCATCGATATCGCTCTTTTAGAGCTATTTAATGCGAGCAACACGTTATGTGGTGTATTCACCACTCCACAGTACGTTAGACATGCAGAACCGGAGGTATCTTCGTTTCGGTCGGGTTTCAAGCTGAGGTATGCATTTTCAACGACAATATTGGTGAGACCTCTGTCAGAAGTATGCAGAACATTCGAGAACGCTCTTTTCGAGCTACTTAATGCGAGAAACACGTTTTCTGGTGTTTTCACCACCCCACATTGCGTTTGATATGCAAAACCGGAGATATCTTGGTTTTCGTGGGGTTTCAAGCTGAGATATGCATTTTCTGCAATAATCTTGTTGAGACTTCTGTCCGAAGTATGCAGAAAAATCGAGAGCGCTCTTTTCGAGCTATTTAATGCGAGAAACACGTTTTCTGGGGTTTTCACCACACCTCTGTTCGTTGGATATGCAGAACCGGAGATATCTTGGTTTTCCTGGGGTTTCAAGCTGAGATATGCATTTTCTGCGACAATCTTGGTGAGACTTCTGTCCGAAGTATGCAGAATCATCGGGATCGCTCTTATCGAGCTATTTAATGCGAGAAACACGTTTTCTGGCGATTTCACCACACCACTGTTCGTTGGATATGCAGAAACGGCGACATCTTGATGTTCGTGAGGTTTCAAGCTGAGATATGCATTTTCTGCGGTAATATTTGTGAGACTTCTGTCCGAAGTATGCAGAATCATCGATATCGCTCTTTTAGAGCTATTTAATGCGAGCAACACGTTATGTGGTGTATTCACCACTCCACAGTACGTTAGACATGCAGAACCGGAGGTATCTTCGTTTCGGTCGGGTTTCAAGCTGAGGTATGCATTTTCTACGACAATATAGGTGAGACCTCTGTCAGAAGTATGCAGAACCTTCGAGAACGCTCTTTTCGAGCTATTTAATGCGAGAAACACGTTGTCTGGTGTTTTGACCACTCCACAGTGCGTTTGATATGTAGAGCCGCCGATAACTTGGTTTTCGTGGGGTTCCCAGCTGAAATATGCATTTTCTGCGATAATCTTGGTGTTTCATCTATGAGAAGTATGCAGAATCATCGAGAACGCTCCTTTCGAGCTAGTTAATGCGAGAAACACGTTTTCTGGTGTTTTCACCACTCCACAGTGCGTATGATGTGCAGAACCGACGATATCCTGGTTTTCGTGGGGTTTCAAGCTCAGATATGCATTTTCTGCGATAATATTGGTGAGACTTCAGACAGAAGTATGCAGGATCATCTAGATCACTCTTTTCGAGCTATTTAATGCGAGAAACACGTTATCCGGTGTTCTCACCACTCCACAGTGGGTTTGATATGCAGAACTGGCGACATCTTGGATTTCGTCGGGTTTCAAGCTGAGATATGCATTTTCTACGATAATCTTGGTGAGACTTCTGTCAGAAGTTTGCAGAATCATCTAGATCGCTCGTTTCGAGATATTTAATGCGAAAAAACAAGTTTTCTGGTGTTTTCACCACTCCACAGTGCGTCTGATATGCAGAACCGGCGATATCTTGGTTTTCGTGGGGTTTCCAGCTGAGACATACATTTTCTGCGATAATCTTGGTGAGTCTTCTGTCAGAAGTATGCAGAATCTTCGAGATCGCTCTATTCGAGCTATTTAATGCGAGAAACACGTTATCTGGATGTTTTCACCACTCCACAGTGCGTTTGATATGCAGAACCGGCGACATCTTGATTTTCGTGGGGTTTCTAGCTGAGATATGCATTTTCTGCGAAAATATTGGTGAGTCTTCTGTCCGAAGTATGCAGAGTCATCGAGATCGTACTTTTCGAGCTATTTAATGCGAGAAACACGTTTTCTGGTGTTTTCACCACCCCACAGTGCGTTTGATATGCAAAACCGGAGATATCTTGGTTTTCGTGGGGTTTCAAGCTGAGATATGCATTTTCTGCAATAATCTTGTTGAGACTTCTGTCCGAAGTATGCAGAAAAATCGAGAGCGCTCTTTTCGAGCTATTTAATGCGAGAAACACGTTTTCTGGGGTTTTCACCACACCTCTGTTCGTTGGATATGCAGAACCGGAGATATCTTGGTTTTCCTGGGGTTTCAAGCTGAGATATGCATTTTCTGCGACAATCATGGTGAGACTTCTGTCCGAAGTATGCAGAATCATCGGGATCGCTCTTATCGAGCTATTTAATGCGAGAAACACGTTTTCTGGCGATTTCACCACACCACTGTTCGTTGGATATGCAGAACCGGAGATATCTTGGTTTTCGTGGGGTGTCAAGCTGAAATATGCATTTTCTGCGATAATCTTGGTGAGACTTCTGTCCGATGTATGCAGAAACATCGAGATCGATCTTTTCGAGCTATTTAATGCGAGAAACACGTTATCCGGTGTTTTCACCACTCCACAGTGGGTTTGATATGCAGAACCGGCGACATCTTGATTTTCGTGGGGTTTCTAGCTGAGATATGCATTTTCTGCGAAAATCTTGGTGAGACTTCTGTCCGAAGTATGCAGAATCATCGAGATCGCTCGTTTCGAGCTATTTAATGCGAGATACACGTTTTCTGGTGTTTTCGCCACTCCACAGTGCGTTTGACATGCAGAACCGCAGATATCTTGGTTACGGTGGGATTCAAGCTGAGATATGCATTTTCTGCGATAATCTTGGTGAGACGTCAGTCAGAAGTATGCAGAATCATCTAGATCGCTCTTGTCGAGCTATTTAATGCAAAAAAACAAGTTTCCTGGTGTTTTTAACATTCCACAGTGCGTTTGATATGCAGAGCCGGCGATATCTTGGTTTCCGTGGTGTTTCCCGTTGAGATATGCATTTTCTGCGATAATCTGGGTGAGTCTTCTGTCAGAAGTATGCAGAATCATCGAGATCCCTCATTTCGGGCTATTTAATGCGAGAAACACGTTATCTGGTGTTTTCACCACTCCACAGTGCGTTTGATATGCAGAACCGGCGACATCTTGGCTTTCGTCGGGTATCAAGCTGAGATATGCATTTTCTACGATAATCTTGGTGAGACTTCTATCAGTAGTATGCAGAATCATCGAGATCCCTCTTTTCGAGCTCTTTAATGCGAGAAACACGTTATCTGGTGTTTTCACTACTCCACAGTGCGTTTGATATGCAGACCCGGCGACATCGTGGCTTTCGTCGGGTATCAAGCTGAGATATGCATTTTCTACGATAATCTTGGCGAGACTTCTGTCAGAAGTATGCAGAATCATCGGGATGGCTCTTTTCGAGCTATTTAATGCGAGAAACACGTTATCTGGTGTTTTCACCACTCCACAGTGCGTTTGATATGCAGAACCGGCGACATCTTGGTTTTCGTCGGGGTTCAAGCTGAGATATGCATTTTCTGCGATAATCTTGGTGAGACATCAGTCAGAAGTATGCAGAATCATCGAGAACCCTCTTTTCGAGTTATTTAATGGGAGAAACACGTTATCTGGTGTATTCACCACTCCACAGTACGTTTGACATGCAGAACCGGAAATATCTTGGTTTCGGTTCGGGTTTCAAGCTGAGATATGCATTTTCTGCGATAATCTTGGTGAGACTTCAGTCAGAAGTATGCAGAGTCATCTAGATCGCTCGTTTCGAGCTACTTAATGCGAGAAACACGTTATCTGGTGTTCTCACCACTCCACAATGCGTTTGATATGCAGAACCGGCGACATCTTTGATTTCGTCGGGGTTCAAGCTGACATATGCATTTTCTGCGATAATAGTGGTGAGACTTCAGTCAGAAGTATGCAGAATCATCTAGATCGTCCGTTTAGAGCTATTTAATGCGAGAAACACGCTATCTGGTGTTTTCACCACTCCACTGTGCGTTTGATATGCAGACCCGGCGACATCGTGGCTTTCGTCGGGTATCAAGCTGAGATATGCATTTTCTACGATAATCTTGGCGAGACTTCTGTCAGAAGTATGCAGAATCATCGGGATGGCTCTTTTCGAGCTATTTAATGCGAGAAACACGTTATCTGGTGTTTTCACTACTCCACAGTGCGTTTGATATGCAGACCCGGCGACATCGTGGCTTTCGTCGGGTATCAAGCTGAGATATGCATTTTCTACGATAATCTTGGCGAGACTTCTGTCAGAAGTATGCAGAATCATCGGGATGGCTCTTTTCGAGCTATTTAATGCGAGAAACACGTATTCTGGGGTTTTCACCACTCCACAGTTCGTTGGATATGCAGAACAGGAGATATCTTGGTTTTCGTGGAGTTTCAAGCTGAGATATGCAATTTCTGCGATAATCTTGGTGAGACTTCCGTCCGAAGTATGCTTAATCATCGAGATCGCTCTATTCGAGCTATTTAATGCGAGAAACACGTTGTCTGGTGTTCTCACCACTCCACAGTTGGTTTGATATGCAGAACCGGCGATGTTTGGTTTTCGTCGGGTTGCAAGCTGAGATATGCATTTTTTACGATAATCTTGATGAGACTTCTGTCCGAAGCATGCTTAATCATCGAGATCGCTCTTTTCGACCTATTTAATGCAAGAAACACGTTATCTGGTGTTTTCAGCACACCACAGTGCGTTTGATATGCAGAACCAGCGATATCTTGGTTTTCGTGGGGTTTCAAGCTCAGATATGCATTTTCTGTGATAATCTTGGTGAGACTTCTGTCCGAAGTATGCAGAGTCTTCGAGATCGCTCTTTTCGAGCTATTTAATGCGAAAAAACACGTTATCTGGTGTTTTCAGCACGCCACAGTGCGTTTGATATGCAGAACCAGCGATATCTTGGTTTTCGTGGGGTTTTAAGCTCAGATATGCATTTTCTGCGATAATCTTGGTGAGACTTCTGTCCCAAGTATGCAGAGACATCGAGATCGCTCGTTTCGACCTATTTAATGCGAGAAACACGTTATCTGGTGTTTTCAACACTCCACAGTGCGTATGATATGCAGAACCTGCGATATCTTGGTTTTCGTGGGGTTTCAAGCTGAGATATGCATTTTCTGCGATAATCTTGGTGAGACTTCTGTCCGAAGTATGCAGAATCATCGAGATCGCTCGTTTCGAGCTATTTAATGCGAGAAACACGTTATCTGGTGTTTTCACCACTCCACAGTGCGTTGGATATGCAGAACCAGCGATATCTGGGTTTTCGTGGGGTTTCAAGCTGAGATATGCATTTTTTACGATAATCTTGGTGAGACTTCTGTCCGAAGTATGCTTAATCATCGAGATCGCTCGTTTCGACCTATTTAATGCGAGAAACACGTTATCTGGTGTTTTCACCACTCCACAGTGCGTATGATATGCAGAACCGGCGATATCTTGGTTTTCGTGGGGTTTCAAGCTGAGATCTGCATTTTCTGCGATAATCTTGGTGAGACTGCTGTCCGAAGTGTGCAGAATCATCGATATCGCTATTTTCGAGCTATTTTTTGCAAAAAAACAAGTTTTCTTGTGTTTTGACCACTCCACAGTGCGTTTGATATGTAGAGCCGCCGATAGCTTGTTTTTCGTGGGGTTTCCAGCTGAAATATGCATTTTCTGCGATAATCTTGCTGATTCATCTATGAGAAGTATGCAGAATCATCGAGAACGCTCTTTTCGGGTTAGTTAATACGAGAAACACGTTTTCTGGTGTTTTCAACATTCCACAGTGCGTCTGATATGCAGAACCGACGATATCTTGGTTTTCGTGGGGTTTCCAGCTGAGATATGCATTTTCTGCGATAATCTTGGTGAGTGTTCTGTCAGAAGTATGCAGAATCATCGAGATCGCTCGTTTCGAGCTATTTGATGCGAGAAACACGTTATTTGGTTGTTTTCACCACTCCACAGTGCGTTTGATATGCAGAACCGGCGACATCTTGGCTTTCGTCGGTTTTCAAGTTGAGATATGCATTTTCTGCGATAATCTTGGTGAGTGTTCTGTCAGAAGTATGCAGAATCATCGAGAACTCTCTTTTCGAGCTATTTAATGCGAAAAAACAAGTTTTCTGGTGTTTTGACCACTCCACAGTGCGTTCGATGTGTAGAGCCGCCGATAGCTTGGTTTTCGTGGGGTTTCCAGCTGAAATATGCATTTTCTGCGATAATCTTGCTGATTCATCTATGAGAAGTATGCAGAATCATCGAGAACGCTCTTTTCGAGTTAGTTAATACGAGAAACACGTTTTCTGGTGTTTTCAACATTCCACAGTGCGTCTGATATGCAGAACCGGCGACATCTTGGATTTCGTCGGGTTTCAAGATGAGATATGCATTTTCTGCGATAATCTTGGGGAGTGTTCTGTCAGAAGTATGCAGAATCATCGAGATCGCTCGTTTCGAGCTATTTAATGCGAGAAACACGTTATTTGGTTGTTTTCACCACTCTACAGTGCGTTTGATATGCAGAACCGGCGACATCTTGGATTTCGTCGGGTTTCAAGATGAGATCTGCATTTTCTACGATAATCTTGGTGAGACCTCTGTCAGAAGTATGCAGAACCTTCGAGAACGCTCTTTTCGAGCTACTTAATGCAAGAAACACATTTTCTGGTGTTTTCACGGCTCCACAGTACGTTTGATGTGCAGAACCGAAGATATCTTGGTTTTCGTGAGGTTTCAAGCTGAGATATGCATTTTCTGCGATAATCTTGGTGAGACCTCTGTCCGAAGTATGTAGAAACATCGAGATCGCACTTTTCGAGTTATTTAATGCGACAAACACGTTATCTGGTGTTTTCACAACTCCACAGTGCGTTTGATATGCAGAACCAGCGAAATCTTGGTTTTCGTGGGGTTTCTAGCAGAGATATGCATTATCTGCGATAATCATGTTGAGACTTCTGTTAGAAGTATGCAGAATCTTCGAGATCGTACTTTTCGAGCTATTTTATGCGAGAAACACGTTTTCTGGGGTTTTCACCACTGCACAGTTCGTTGGATATGCAGAACAGGAGATATCTTGGTTTTCGTGGGGTTTCAAGCTGTGATATGCACTTTTTACGATAATCTTGGTGAGACTTCTGTCCGAAGTATGCTTAATCATCGAGATCGCTCTATTCGAACTATTTAATGCGACAAAACGTTATCTGGTGTTTTCAGCACTCCACAGTGCGTTTGATATGCAGAACCAGCGATATCTCAGTTTTCGTGGGGTTTCCAGCTGAGATATGCATTTTCTGAGATAATCTTGGTGAGACCTCTGTCCGAAGTATGCAGAAACATCGAGATCGCTCTTTTCGACCTATTTAATGCGAGAAACACGTTATCTGGTGTTTTCACCAGTCCACAGTGCGTTTGATATGCAGAACCAGCGATATCTTGGTTTTCGTGGTGTTTCAAGCTGAGATATGCATTTTTTACGGTAATCATGGTGAGACTTCTGTCCGAAGTATGCAGAATCATCGAGATCGCACTTTTCGAGCTATTTAATGCGAGAAACACGATATCTGGTGTTTTCCCCACTCCACAGTTCGTTGGATATGCAGAACAGTCGATATCTTGGTTTTCGTGGGGTTTCAAGCTGAGATATGCATTTTCTAGGATAATCTTGGTGAGACTTCTGTCCGAAGTATGCTGAATCATCTAGATCGCTCTTTTCGAGCAATTTAATGCGAGAAACACGTTATCTGGTGTTTTCACCACTCCACAGTGCGTTTGATATGCAGAACCGGCGACATCTTGGCTGTCGTAGGGTATCAAGCTGAGATATGCATTTTCTACGATAATCTTGGTGAGACTTCTGTCAGAAGTATGCAGAATCATCGGGATCGCTCTTTTCGAGCTATTTAACGCGAGAGACACGTTTTCTGGGGTTTTCCCCACTCCACAGTTCGTTGGATATGCAGAACAGTCGATATCATGGTTTTCGTGGGGTTTCAAGCTGAGATATGCACTTTTTACGATAATCTTGGTGAGACTTCTGTCCGAAGTATGCTTAATCATCGAGATCGCTCTATTCGAACTATTTAATGCGACAAAACGTTATCGGGTGTTTTCAGCACTCCACAGTGCGTTTGATATGCAGAACCAGCGATATCTCAGTTTTCGTGGGGTTTCCAGCTGAGATATGCATTTTTTTCGATAATCTTGGTGAGACTTCTGTCCGAAGTATGCTGAATCATCTAGATCGCTCTTTTCGAGCTATTTAATGCGAGAAACACGTTATCTGGTGTTTTCACCACTACACCGTGCGTTTGATATGCAGTACCGGCGACATCTTGGCTGTCGTAGGGTATCAAGCTGAGATATGCATTTTCTACGGTAATCTTGGTGAGACTTCTGTCCGAAGTATGCTGAATCATCTAGATCGCTCTTTTCGAGCTAGTTAATGCGAGAAACACGTTATCTGGTGTTTTCACCACTCCACAGTGCGTTTGATATGCAGAACCGGCGACATCTTGGCTGTCGTAGGGTATCAAGTTGAGATATGCATTTTCTACGATAATCTTGGTGAGTCGTCTGTCAGAAGTATGCAGAATCTTCGAGATCGCTCATTTCGACCTAGTTAATGCGAGAAACACGTTATCTGGTGTTTTCACCACTCCACAGCGCGTTTGATATGCAGAACCGGCAATATCTTGATTTTCGTGGTTTTTCCAGCTGAGATATGCATTTTCAGCGATAATCTTGGTGAGTCTTCTGTCAGAAGTATGCAGAATCATCGAGATCGCTCATTTCGAGCTAGTTAATGCGAGAAACACGTTATCAGGTGTTTTCACCACTCCACAGTGCGTTTGTTATGCAGAACCGGCGACATCTTGGCTGTCGTAGGGTATCAAGCTGAGATATGCATTTTCTACGATAATCTTGGTGAGTCTTCTGTCAGAAGTATGCAGAATCTTCGAGATCGCTCATTTCGAGCTAGTTAATGCGAGAAACACGATATCTGGTGTTGTCACCACTCCACAGCGCGTTTGATATGCAGAACCGGCGATATCTTGGTTTTCGTGGGGTTTCAAGCTGAGATATGCATTGTCTGCGATAATCTTGGTAAGACTTCTGTCAGAAGTATGCAGAATCATCGGGATCGCTCTTTTCGAGCTATTTAACGCGAGAGACACGTTTTCTGGCGTTTTCCCCACTCCACAGTTCGTTGGATATGCAGAACAGTCGATATCTTGGTTTTCGTGGGGTTTCAAGCTGAGATATGCATTTTCTAGGATAATCTTGGTGAGACTTCTGTCCGAAGTATGCTGAATCATCTAGATCGCTCTTTTCGAGCAATTTAATGCGAGAAACACGTTATCTGGTGTTTTCACCACTCCACAGTGCGTTTGATATGCAGAACCGGCGACATCTTGGCTGTCGTAGGGTATCAAGCTGAGATATGCATTTTCTACGATAATCTTGGTGAGACTTCTGTCAGAAGTATGCAGAATCATCGGGATCGCTCTTTTCGAGCTATTTAACGCGAGAGACACGTTTTCTGGGGTTTTCCCCACTCCACAGTTCGTTGGATATGCAGAACAGTCGATATCATGGTTTTCGTGGGGTTTCAAGCTGAGATATGCACTTTTTACGATAATCTTGGTGAGACTTCTGTCCGAAGTATGCTTAATCATCGAGATCGCTCTATTCGAACTATTTAATGCGACAAAACGTTATCGGGTGTTTTCAGCACTCCACAGTGCGTTTGATATGCAGAACCAGCGATATCTCAGTTTTCGTGGGGTTTCCAGCTGAGATATGCATTTTTTTCGATAATCTTGGTGAGACTTCTGTCCGAAGTATGCTGAATCATCTAGATCGCCCTTTTCGAGCTATTTAATGCGAGAAACACGTTATCTGGTGTTTTCACCACTACACCGTGCGTTTGATATGCAGGACCGGCGACATCTTGGCTGTCGTAGGGTATCAAGCTGAGATATGCATTTTCTACGGTAATCTTGGTGAGACTTCTGTCCGAAGTATACTGAATCATCTAGATCGCTCTTTTCGAGCTAGTTAATGCGAGAAACACGTTATCTGGTGTTTTCACCACTCCACAGTGCGTTTGATATGCAGAACCGGCGACATCTTGGCTGTCGTAGGGTATCAAGTTGAGATATGCATTTTCTACGATAATCTTGGTGAGTCGTCTGTCAGAAGTATGCAGAATCTTCGAGATCGCTCATTTCGAGCTAGTTAATGCGAGAAACACGTTATCTGGTGTTTTCACCACTCCACAGCGCGTTTGATATGCAGAACCGGCAATATCTTGATTTTCGTGGTTTTTCCAGCTGAGATATGCATTTTCAGCGATAATCTTGGTGAGTCTTCTGTCAGAAGTATGCAGAATCATCGAGATCGCTCATTTCGAGCTAGTTAATGCGAGAAACACGTTATCTGGTGTTTTCACCACTCCACAGTGCGTTTGTTATGCAGAACCGGCGACATCTTGGCTGTCGTAGGGTATCAAGCTGAGATATGCATTTTCTACGATAATCTTGGTGAGTCTTCTGTCAGAAGTATGCAGAATCTTCGAGATCGCTCATTTCGAGCTAGTTAATGCGAGAAACACGTTATCTGGTGTTTTCACCACTCCACAGCGCGTTTGATATGCAGAACCGGCGATATCTTGATTTTCGTGGGGTTTCTAGCAGAGATATGCATTATCTGCGATAATCATGTTGAGACTTCTGTTAGAAGTATGCAGAATCTTCGAGATCGTACTTTTCGAGCTATTTTATGCGAGAAACACGTTTTCTGGGGTTTTCACCACTGCACAGTTCGTTGGATATGCAGAACAGGAGATATCTTGGTTTCGTGGGTTTTCTAGCAGAGATATGCATTTTCTGCGATAATCATGGTGAGACTTCTGTTAGAAGTATGCAGAATCATCGAGATCGCACATTTCGAACTATTTAATGCGAGAAACACGTTGTCTGGTGTTTTCACCACTCCACAGTTGGTTTGATATGCAGAACCGGCGATATCTGGGTTTTCGTGGGGTTTCAAGCTGAGATATGCATTTTCTGCGATAATCTTGGTGAGACTTCTGTCCGAAGTGTGCAGAATCATCGAGATCGCTCTTTTCGAGCTATTTAATGCGAGAAACACGATATCTGGTGTTTTCAGCACTCCACAGTGCGTACGATATGCAGAATCGGCGATATCTTGGTTTTCGTGGGGTTTCAAGCTGAGATATGCATTGTCTGCGATAATCTTGGTGAGACTTCTGTCCGAAGTGTGCAGAATCATCGAGATCGCTCTTTTCGAGCTATTTAATGCGAGAAACACGTTTTCTGGGGTTTTCATCACACCACAGTTCGTTGGATATGCAGAACCAGCGATATCTTGGCTTTCGTGGGGTTTCAAGCTGAGATATGCATTTTTTACGATAATCATGGTGAGACTTCTGTCCGAAGTATGCAGAATCATCGAGATCTCACTTTTCGAGCTATTTAATGCGAGAAACACGATATCTGGTGTTTTCAGCAATCCACAGTGCGTATGATATGCAGAACCGGCGATATCTTGGTTTTCGTGGGGTTTCAAGCTGAGATATGCATTGTCTGCGATAATCTTGGTGAGACTTCTGTCCGAAGTATGCAGAATCTTCGAGATCGCTCTTTTCGAGCTATTTAATGCGAGAAACACGTTATCTGGTGTTTTCACCACTCCACAGTGCGTTTGATATGCAGAACCGGCGACATCTTGGCTGTCGTAGGGTATCAAGCTGAGATATGCATTTTCTACGATAATCATGGTGAGACTTCTGTCAGAAGTATGCAGAATCATCGGTATCGCTCTTTTCGAGCTATTTAACGCGAGAGACACGTTTTCTGGGGGTTTCCCCACTCCACAGTTCGTTGGATATGCAGAACAGTCGATATCTTGGTTTTCGTGGGGTTTCAAGCTGAGATATGCACTTTTTACGATAATCTTGGTGAGACTTCTGTCCGAAGTATGCTTAATCATCGAGATCGCTCTATTCGAACTATTTAATGCGACAAA
Organism: Anthophora plumipes; assembly: GCA_951804975.1. Classification (NCBI taxonomy): domain Eukaryota; kingdom Metazoa; phylum Arthropoda; class Insecta; order Hymenoptera; family Apidae; genus Anthophora; species Anthophora plumipes. The sequence continues at coordinate 646,227 of CATORF010000171.1, read as the reverse complement.
ACGTTATCTGGTGTTTTCAGCACTCCACAGTGCGTTTGATATGCAGAACCAGCGATATCTCAGTTTTCGTGGGGTTTCCAGCTGTGATATGCATTTTTTTCGATAATCTTGGTGAGACTTCTGTCCGAAGTATGCAGAATCATCGAGATCGCTCTTTTCGAGCTATTTAATGCGAGAAACACGTTATCTGGTGTTTTCAGCACTACACCGTGCGTTTGATATGCAGGACCGGCGACATCTTTGCTGTCGTAGGGTATCAAGCTGAGATATGCATTTTCTACGATAATCTTGGTGAGACTTCTGTCAGAAGTATGCAGAATCATCAGGATCGCTCTTTTCGAACTATTTAATGCGAGAGACACGTTTTCTGGGGTTTTCACCACTCCGCAGTTCTTTGGATATGCAGAACAGGAGATATCTTGGTTTGCGTGGTGTTTCAAGCAGAGATATGCATTTTCTGCGATAATCTCGGTGAGACTTCTGTTAGAAGTATGCAGAATCATCGAGATCGCTCTTTTCGATCTATTTAATGCGAGAAACACGTTATCTGGTGTTTTCACCAATCCACAGTGCGTTTGATATGCAGTACCATCGATATCTTGGTTTTCGTGGGGTTTCAAGCTGAGATATGCATTTTCTAGGATAATCTTGGTGAGACTTCTGTCCGAAGTATGCTGAATCATCGAGATCGCTCTTTTCGAGCTAGTTAATGCGAGAAACTCGTTATCTGGCGTTTTTACCACTCAACAGTGCGTATGATATGCAGAACGGACGATATCTTGTTTTTCGTGGGGCTTCAAGCTCAGATATGCATTTTCTGCGATAATCTTGGTGAGACTTCTGTCCGAAGTATGCAGAATCATCGGGATCGCTATTTTCGAGCTATTAAATGCGAGAAACACGTTTTCTGGGGTTTTCACCACTCCACAGTTCGTAGGATATGCAGAACAGGAGATATCTTAATTTTCGTGGTTTTTCCAGCTGAGATATGCATTTTCAGCGATAATCTTGGTGAGTCTTCTGTCAGAAGGATGCAGAATCATCGAGATCGCACTTTTCGAGCTATTTAATGCGAGAAACACGATATCTGGTGTTTTCAGCAATCCACAGTGCGTATGATATGCAGAACCGGCGATATCTTGGTTTTCGTGGGGTTTCAAGCTGAGATATGCATTGTCTGCGATAATCTTGGTGAGACTTCTGTCCGAAGTATGCAGAAACATCGAGATCGCACTTTTCGAGCTATTTAATGCGAGAAACACGATATCTGGTGTTTTCAGCACTCCACAGTGCGTACGATATGCAGAACCGGCGATATCTTGGTTTTCGTGGGGTTTCAAGCTGAGATATGCATTGTCTGCGATAATCTTGGTGAGACTTCTGTCCGAAGTATGCAGAATCATCGAGATCGCACTTTTCGAGCTATTTAATGCGAGAAACACGATATCTGGTGTTTTCAGCACTCCACAGTGCGTACGATATGCAGAACCGGCGATATCTTGGTTTTCGTGGGGTTTCAAGCTTAGATATGCATTGTCTGCGATAATCTTGGTGAGACTTCTGTCCGAAGTGTGCAGAATCATCGAGATCGCTCTTTTCGAGCTATTTAATGCGAGAAACACGTTTTCTGGGGTTTTCACCACACCACAGTTCGTTGGATATGCAGAACCAGCGATATCTTGGTTTTCGTGGGGTTTCAAGCTGAGATATGCATTTTTTACGATAATCATGGTGAGACTTTTGTCCGAAGTATGCAGAATCATCGAGATCGCACTTTTCGAGCTATTTAATGCGAGAAACACGATATCTGGTGTTTTCAGCACTCCACAGTGCGTACGATATGCAGAACCGGCGATATCTTGGTTTTCGTGGGGTTTCAAGCTGAGATATGCATTTTCTACGATAATCTTGGTGAGTCTTCTGTCAGAAGTAAGCAGAATCTTCGAGACCGCTCATTTCGAGCTGGTTAATGCGAGAAACACGTTATCTGGTGTTTTCACCACTCCACAGTTCGTTGTATATGCAGAACAGGAGATATCTTGGTTTTCGTGTGGTTTCTAGCAGAGATATGCATTATCTGCGATAATCATGTTGAGACTTCTGTTAGAAGTATGCAGAATCTTCGAGATCGTACATTTCGAGCTATTTTATGCGAGAAACACGTTTTCTGGGGTTTTCACCACTGCACAGTTCGTTGGATATGCAGAACAGGAGATATCTTGGTTTTCGTGGGTTTTCTAGCAGAGATATGCATTTTCTGCGATAATCATGGTGAGACTTCTGTTAGAAGTATGCAGAATCATCGAGATCGCACATTTCGAACTATTTAATGCGAGAAACACGTTGTCTGGTGTTTTCACCACTCCACAGTTGGTTTGATATGCAGAACCGGCGATATCTGGGTTTTCGTGGGGTTTCAAGCTGAGATATGCATTTTCTGAGATAATCTTGGTGAGACCTCTGTCCGAAGTATGCAGAAACATCGAGATCGCTCTGTTCGACCTATTTAATGCGAGAAACACGTTATCTGGTGTTTTCACCAGTCCACAGTGCGTTTGATATGCAGAACTTGCGATATCTTGGTTTTCTTGGGGGTTCAAGCTGAGATATGCATTTTTTACGATAATCATGGTGAGACTTCTGTCCGAAGTATGCAGAATCATCGAGATCGCACTTTTCGAGCTATTTAATGCGAGAAACACGATATCTGGTGTTTTCAGCACTCCACAGTGCGTACGATATGCCGAACCGGCGATATCTTGGTTTTCGTGGGGTTTCAAGCTGAGATATGCATTGTCTGCGATAATCTTGGTGAGACTTCTGTCCGAAGTGTGCAGAATCATCGAGAAGGCTCTTTTCGAGCTATTTAATGCGAGAAACACGTTTTCTGGGGTTTTCACCACACCACAGTTCGTTGGATATGCAGAACCAGCGATATCTTGGTTTTCGTGGGGTTTCAAGCTGAGATATGCATTTTTTACGATAATCATGGTGAGACTTTTGTCCGAAGTATGCAGAATCATCGAGATCGCACTTTTCGAGCTATTTAATGCGAGAAACACGATATCTGGTGTTTTCAGCACTCCACAGTGCGTACGATATGCAGAACCGGCGATATCTTGGTTTTCGTGGGGTTTCAAGCTGAGATATGCATTGTCTGCGATAATCTTGGTGAGACTTCTGTCCGAAGTGTGCAGAATCATCGAGATCGCACTTTTCGAGCTATTTAATGCGAGAAACACGATATCTGGTGTTTTCAGCAATCCACAGTGCGTATGATATGCAGAACCGGCGATATCTTGGTTTTCGTGGGGTTTCAAGCTGAGATATGCATTGTCTGCGATAATCTTGGTGAGACTTCAGTCAGAAGTATACAGAATCATCTAGATCGCTCTTTTCCAGCTATTTAATGCGAAAAAACAAATTTTCTGGTGTTTTCAACATTCCACAGTGCGTTTTATATGCAGAACCGGCGATATGTTGATTTTCGTGGTGTTTCCAGCTGAGATATGCATTTTCTGCGTTGATCTTGGTGAGTCTTCTGTCAGAAGTATGCAGAGTCATCGAGATCCCTTTTTTCGAGCTACTTATTGCGCGAAACACGATATCTGGTGTTTTCACCACTCCACAGTGCGTTTGATATACAGAACCGGCGACATCTTGGATTTCGTCGGGGTTCATACTGAGATATGCATTCTCTGCGATAATCTTGGTGAGTCTTCTGTCAGAAGTATGCAGAATCATCTAGATCGCTCTTTTCGAGCTAGTTAATGCGAGAAACACGTTTTCTGGTGTATTCACCACTCCACAGTACGTTTGATGTGCAGAACCGGAGATAACTTGGTTTTCGTGAGGTTTCAAGCTGAGATATGGATTTTCTGCGATAATCTTCGTGACACTTCAGTCAGAAGTATGCTTAATCATCGAGATCGCTCTATTCGAGCTAATTAATGTGAAAAAACAAGTTTTCTGGCGTTTTCCACATTCCACAGTGCGTTTTATATGCAGAACCGGCGACATCTTGATTTTCGTGAGGTTTCAAGCTGAGATATGCATTTTCTGCGATAATCTTGGTGAGACTTCTGTCAGAAGTATGCAGAATCATCGGGATCGCTCTTTTCGAGCTATTTAATGCGAGAAACACGTTGTCTGGTTGTTTTCACGACTCCACAGTGCGTTTGATATGCAGAACGGGCGACATCTTGATTTTCGTGAGGTTTCAAGCTGAGATATGCATTTTCTGACATAATATTGGTGAGACTTCAGTCAGAAGTATGCAGAATCATCTAGATCGCTCGTTTCGAGCTATTTAATGCGAAAAAACAAGTTTTCTGGTGTTTTCAACATTCCACAGTGCGTGTGATATGCAGAACCGGCGATATCTTGATTTTCGTGGTGTTTCCAGCTGAGATATGCATTTTCTGCGATAATCTTGGTGAGTCTTCTGTCAGAAGTATGCAGAATCATCTAGATCGCTGTTTTCAAGCTATGTAATGCGAAAAAACAAGTTTTCTGGTGTTTTCAACATTCCACAGCGCGTTTTATATGCAGAACCGGCGATATCTTGATTTTCGTGGTGTTTCCAGCTGAGATATGCATTTTCTGCGATAATCTTGGTAAGTCTTCTGTCAGAAGTATGTAGAACCATCTGGATCGCTCTTTTCGAGCTATTTAATGCGAGAAACACGTTTTCTGGTGTATTCACCACTCCACAGTACGTTTGACATGCAGAACCAGAGATATCTTTGTTTCGGTCGGGTTTCAAGCTGAGATATGGTATTTTCTACGATAATCTTGGAGAGACTTCTGTCAGAAGTTTACAGAATCATCTAGATCGCTCGTTTCGAGATATTTAATGCGAAAAAACAAGTTTTCTGGTGTTTTCACCACTCCACAATGCGTCTGATATGCAGAAACGGCGATATCTTGGTTTTCGTGGGGTTTCCAGCTGAGACATACATTTTCTGCGATAATCTTGGTGAGTCTTCTGTCAGAAGTATGCAGAATCTTCGAGATCGCTCTATTCGTGCTATTTAATGCGAGAAACACGTTATCTGGTGTTTTCACTACTCCACAGTTGGTTTGATATGCAGAACCGGAGATAATTTGGTTTTCGTGGGGTTTCAAGCTGAGATATGCATTTTCTGCGATAATCTTGGTGAGACTTCTGTCCGTAGTATGCAGAATCATCGCGATCGCTCTTATCGAGCTATTTAATGCGAGAAACACGTTATCTGGTGTTTTCAGCACTCCACAGTGCGTTTGATATGCAGAACCGGCGACATCTTGATGTTCGTGAGGTTTCAAGCTGAGATATGCATTTTCTGCGATAATATTGGTGAGACTTCTGTCCGAAGTATGCAGAATCATCTAGATCGCTCGTTTGGAGCTATTTAATGCGAGAAACACGTTATCTGGTGTTTTCACCACTGCACAGTGCGTTTGATATGCAGAACCGGCGACATCTTGATTTTCGTGGTGTTTCCAGCTGGGATATGCATTTTCTGCGATAATATTGGGGAGACTTCAGACAGAAGTATGCAGAATCATCGAGATCACACTTTTCGAGCTATTTAATGCGAGAAACACGTTATCTGGTGTTTTCACTACTCCACAGTTGGTTTGATATGCAGAACCGGAGATAATTTGGTTTTCGTGGGGTTTCAAGCTGAGATATGCATTTTCTGCGATAATCTTGGTGAGACTTCAGTCAGAAGTATGCAGAAAAATCGAGAGCGCTCTTTTCGAGCTATTTAATGCGAGAAACACGTTTTCTGGGGTTTTCACCACACCTCTGTTCGTTGGATATGCAGAACCGGAGATATCTTGGTTTTCCTGGGGTTTCAAGCTGAGATATGCATTTTCTGCGATAATCTTGGTGAGACTTCTTTCCGAAGTATGCAGAATCATCGGGATCGCTCTTTTCGAGCTATTTAATGCGAGGAACACGTTTTCTGGCGTTTTCACCACTCCACAGTGCGTTTGATATGTAGTGCCGCCGATAACTTGGTTTTCGTGGGGTTTCCAGCTGAAATATGCATTTTGTGCGATAATATTGGGGAGACTTCAGACAGAAGTATGCAGAATCATCGAGATCACACTTTTCGAGCTATTTAATGCGAGAAACACGTTATCTGGTGTTTTCACTACTCCACAGTTGGTTTGATATGCAGAACCGGAGATAATTTGGTTTTCGTGGGGTTTCAAGCTGAGATATGCATTTTCTGCGATAAGCTTGGTGAGACTTCTGTCCGTAGTATGCAGAATCATCGCGATCGCTCTTATCGAGCTATTTAATGCGAGAAACACGTTATCTGGTGTTTTCAGCACTCCACAGTGCGTTTGATATGCAGAACCGGCGACATCTTGATGTTCGTGAGGTTTCAAGCTGAGATATGCATTTTCTGCGATAATATTGGTGAGACTTCTGTCCGAAGTATGCAGAATCATCGATATCGCTCTTTTAGAGCTATTTAATGCGAGCAACACGTTATGTGGTGTATTCACCACTCCACAGTACGTTAGACATGCAGAACCGGATGTATCTTCGTTTCGGTCGGGTTTCAAGCTGAGGTATGCATTTTCTACGACAATATTGGTGAGACCTCTGTCAGAAGTATGCAGAACCTTCGAGAACGCTCTTTTCGAGCTACTTAATGCGAGAAACACGTTTTCTGGTGTTTTCACCACCCCACAGTGCGTTTGATATGCAGAACCGGCGAAATCGTGGTTTTCGTCGGGTTTCAAGCTGAGATATGCATTTTCTGCGATAATATTGGTGAGACTTCTGTCCGAATTATGCAGAATCATCGATATCGCTCTTTTCGAGCTATTTAATGCGAGAAACACGTTGTCTGGTGTTTTCACCACTCCACAGTGCGTTTGATATGTAGAGCCGCCGATAACTTGGTTTTCGTGGGGTTCCCAGCTGAAATATGCATTTTCTGCGATAATCTTGGTGTTTCATCTATGAGAAGTATGCAGAATCATCGAGAACGCTCCTTTCGAGCTAGTTAATGCGAGAAACACGTTTTCTGGTGTTTTCACCACTCCACAGTGGGTTTGATATGCAGAACTGGCGACATCTTGGATTTCGTCGGGTTTCAAGCTGAGATATGCATTTTCTACGATAATCTTGGTGAGACTTCTGTCAGAAGTTTGCAGAATCATCTTGATCGCTCGTTTCGAGATATTTAATGCGAAAAAACAAGTTTTCTGGTGTTTTCACCACTCCACAGTGCATCTGATATGCAGAACCGGCGATATCTTGGTTTTCGTGGGGTTTCCAGCTGAGACATACATTTTCTGCGATAATCTTGGTGACTCTTCTGTCAGAAGTATGCAGAATCTTCGAGATCGCTCTATTCGAGCTATTTAATGCGAGAAACACGTTATCTGGTTGTTTTCACCACTCCACAGTGCGTTTGATATGCAGAACCGGCGACATCTTGATTTTCGTGGGGTTTCTAGCTGAGATATGCATTTTCTGCGAAAATATTGGTGAGTCTTCTGTCCGAAGTATGCAGAGTCATCGAGATCGTACTTTTCGAGCTATTTAATGCGAGAAACACGTTATCTGGGGTTTTCACCACTCCACAGTTGGTTTGATATGCAGAACCGGCGATGTTTGGTTTTCGTCGGGTTTCAAGTTGAGATATGCATTTTCTACGATAATCTTGTTGAAACATCTGTCCGAAGTATGCAGAATCATCAAGATCGCTCTTTTCGAGCTATTTAATGCGAAAAAACAAGTTTTCTGGTGTTTTCACCACTCCACAGTGCGTTTGATATGCAGAACCGGCGACATCTTGATGTTCGTGAGGTTTCAAGCTGAGATATGCATTTTCTGCGATAATATTGGTGAGACTTCAGACAGAAGTATGCAGAATCATCTAGATCGCTCGTTTGGAGCTAGTTAATGCGAGAAACACGTTTTCTGGTGTTTTCACCACTCCACAGTGCGTATGATGTGCAGAACCGACGATATCCTGGTTTTCGTGGGGTTTCAAGCTCAGATATGCATTTTCTGCGATAATATTGGTGAGACTTCAGACAGAAGTATGCAGAATCATCTAGATCACTCTTTTCGAGCTATTTAATGCGAGAAACACGTTATCCGGTGTTTTCACCACTCCACAGTGGGTTTGATATGCAGAACTGGCGACATCTTGGATTTCGTCGGGTTTCAAGCTGAGATATGCATTTTCTACGATAATCTTGGTGAGACTTCTGTCAGAAGTTTGCAGAATCATCTAGATCGCTCGTTTCGAGATATTTAGTGCGAAAAAACAAGTTTTCTGGTGTTTTCACCACTCCACAATGCGTCTGATATGCAGAAACGGCGATATCTTGGTTTTCGTGGGGTTTCCAGCTGAGACATACATTTTCTGCGATAATCTTGGTGAGTCTTCTGTCAGAAGTATGCAGAATCTTAGAGATCGCTCTATTCGTGCTATTTAATGCGAGAAACACGTTATCTGGTGTTTTCACTACTCCACAGTTGGTTTGATATGCAGAACCGGAGATAATTTGGTTTTCGTGGGGTTTCAAGCTGAGATATGCATTTTCTGCGATAATCTTGGTGAGACTTCTGTCCGTAGTATGCAGAATCATCGCGATCGCTCTTATCGAGCTATTTAATGCGAGAAACACGTTATCTGGTGTTTTCAGCACTCCACAGTGCGTTTGATATGCAGAACCGGCGACATCTTGATGTTCGTGAGGTTTCAAGCTGAGATATGCATTTTCTGCGATAATATTGGTGAGACTTCTGTCCGAAGTATGCAGAATCATCTAGATCGCTCGTTTGGAGCTATTTAATGCGAGAAACACGTTATCTGGTGTTTTCACCACTGCACAGTGCGTTTGATATGCAGAACCGGCGACATCTTGATTTTCGTGGTGTTTCCAGCTGGGATATGCATTTTCTGCGATAATATTGGGGAGACTTCAGACAGAAGTATGCAGAATCATCGAGATCACACTTTTCGAGCTATTTAATGCGAGAAACACGTTATCTGGTGTTTTCACTACTCCACAGTTGGTTTGATATGCAGAACCGGAGATAATTTGGTTTTCGTGGGGTTTCAAGCTGAGATATGCATTTTCTGCGATAATCTTGGTGAGACTTCAGTCAGAAGTATGCAGAAAAATCGAGAGCGCTCTTTTCGAGCTATTTAATGCGAGAAACACGTTTTCTGGGGTTTTCACCACACCTCTGTTCGTTGGATATGCAGAACCGGAGATATCTTGGTTTTCCTGGGGTTTCAAGCTGAGATATGCATTTTCTGCGATAATCTTGGTGAGACTTCTGTCCGAAGTATGCAGAATCATCGGGATCGCTCTTTTCGAGCTATTTAATGCGAGGAACACGTTTTCTGGCGTTTTCACCACTCCACAGTGCGTTTGATATGTAGAGCCGCCGATAACTTGGTTTTCGTGGGGTTTCCAGCTGAAATATGCATTTTGTGCGATAATATTGGGGAGACTTCAGACAGAAGTATGCAGAACCATCGAGATCACACTTTTCGAGCTATTTAATGCGAGAAACACGTTATCCGGTGTTTTCACCACTCCACAGTGGGTTTGATATGCAGAACTGGCGACATCTTGGATTTCGTCGGGTTTCAAGCTGAGATATGCATTTTCTACGATAATCTTGGTGAGACTTCTGTCAGAAGTTTGCAGAATCATCTAGATCGCTCGTTTCGAGATATTTAATGCGAAAAAACAAGTTTTCTGGTGTTTTCACCACTCCACAGTGCGTCTGATATGCAGAACCGGCGATATCTTGGTTTTCGTGGGGTTTCCAGCTGAGACATACATTTTCTGCGATAATCTTGGTGAGTCTTCTGTCAGAAGTATGCAGAATCTTCGAGATCGCTCTATTCGAGCTATTTAATGCGAGAAACACGTTATCTGGTTGTTTTCACCACTCCACAGTGCGTTTGATATGCAGAACCGGCGACATCTTGATTTTCGTGGGGTTTCTAGCTGAGATATGCATTTTCTGCGAAAATATTGGTGAGACTTCTGTCCGAAGTATGCAGAGTCATCGAGATCGTACTTTTCGAGCTATTTAATGCGAGAAACACGTTTTCTGGGGTTTTCACCACTCCACAGTTGGTTTGATATGCCGAACCGGCGATGTTTGGTTTTCGTCGGGTTTCAAGTTGAGATATGCATTTTCTACGATAATCTTGGTGAAACATCTGTCCGAAGTATGCAGAATCATCAAGATCGCTCTTTTCGAGCTATTTAATGCGAAAAAACAAGTTTTCTGGTGTTTTCTCCACTCCACAGTGCGTATGATGTGCAGAACCAACGATATCCTGCTTTTCGTGGGGTTTCAAGCTCAGATATGCATTTTGTGCGATAATATTGGGGAGACTTCAGACAGAAGTATGCAGAATCATCGAGATCACACTTTTCGAGCTATTTAATGCGAGAAACACGTTATCTGGTGTTTTCACTACTCCACAGTTGGTTTGATATGCAGAACCGGAGATAATTTGGTTTTCGTGGGGTTTCAAGCTGAGATATGCATTTTCTGCGATAATCTTGGTGAGACTTCTGTCCGTAGTATGCAGATTCATCGCGATCGCTCTTATCGAGCTATTTAATGCGAGAAACACGTTATCTGGTGTTTTCAGCACTCCACAGTGCGTTTGATATGCAGAACCGGCGACATCTTGATGTTCGTGAGGTTTCAAGCTGAGATATGCATTTTCTGCGATAATATTGGTGAGACTTCTGTCCGAAGTATGCAGAATCATCGATATCGCTCTTTTAGAGCTATTTAATGCGAGCAACACGTTATGTGGTGTATTCACCACTCCACAGTACGTTAGACATGCAGAACCGGAGGTATCTTCGTTTCGGTCGGGTTTCAAGCTGAGGTATGCATTTTCTACGACAATATTGGTGAGACCTCTGTCAGAAGTATGCAGAACCTTCGAGAACGCTCTTTTCGAGCTACTTAATGCGAGAAACACGTTTTCTGGTGTTTTCACCACCCCACAGTGCGTTTGATATGCAAAACCGGAGATATCTTGGTTTTCGTGGGGTTTCAAGCTGAGATATGCATTTTCTGCGACAATCTTGGTGAGACTTCAGTCCGAAGTATGCAGAATCATCGGGATCGCTCTTATCGAGCTATTTAATGCGAGAAACACGTTTTCTGGCGATTTCACCACACCACTGTTCGTTGGATATGCAGAACCGGAGATATCTTGGTTTTCGTGGGGTGTCAAGCTGAAATATGCATTTTCTGCGATAATCTTGGTGAGACTTCTGTCCGATGTATGCAGAAACATCGAGATCGATCTTTTCGAGCTATTTAATGCGAGAAACACGTTATCCGGTGTTTTCACCACTCCACAGTGGGTTTGATATGCAGAACCGGCGATGTTTGGTTTTCGTCGGGTTTCAAGTTGAGATATGCATTTTCTACGATAATCTTGGAGAAACATCTGTCCGAAGTATGCAGAATCATCAAGATCGCTCTTTTCGAGCTATTTAATGCGAAAAAACAAGTTTTCTGGTGTTTTCACCACTCCACAGTGCGTTTGATATGCAGAACCGCCGACATCTTGGATTTCGTCGGGGTTCAAGCTGAGATATGCAATTCCTGCGATAATCTTGGTGAGAAATCTGTCCGAAGTATGCTTAATCATCGAGATCGCTCGTTTCCAGCTATTTAATGCGAGAAACACGTTATCTGGTGTTTTCACCACTCCACAGTGCGTGTGATATGCAGAACCGACGATATCCTGGTTTTCGTGGGGTTTCAAGCTCAGATGTGCATTTTCTGCGATAATCTTGGTGAGAAATCTGTCCGAAGTATGCTTAATCATCGAGATCGCTCGTTTCCAGCTATTTAATGCGAGAAACACGTTATCTGGTGTTTTCACCACTCCACAGTTGGTTTGATATGCAGAACCGGCGATGTTTGGTTTTCGTCGGGTTTCAAGATGAGATATGCTTTTTCTACGATAATCTTGGTGAAACATCTGTCCGAAGTATGCAGAAACATCAAGAGCGCTCTTTTCGAGCTATATAATGCGACAAACACGTTTTCTGGGGTTTTCACCACACCACAGTTCGTTGGATGTGCAGAACCGGAGATATCTTGGTTTTCGCGGGGTTTCTAGCAGAGATATGCATTTTCTGCGATAATCATGGAGAGACTTCTGTCCGAATTAGGCTGAATCATCGAGATCGCTCTTTTCGAGCTAGTTAATGCGAGAAAAACCTTGTCAGGGGTTTTCACCACTCCACAGTGCGTTTGATATGCAGAACCAGCGATATCTTGGCTTTCGTTGGGTTTCAAGCTGAGATATGCATTTTTTACGATAATCTTGGTGAGACTTCTGTCCGAAGTATGCAGAATCATCGAGATCGCTCTTTTCGAGCTATTTGATGCGAGAAACACGTTAACTGGTGTTTCCACCACTCCACAGTGCGTTTGATATGCAGAACCGGCGACATCTTGGATTTCGTCGGGGTTCAAGCTGAGATATGCATTTTCTACGATAATCTTGGTGAGACTTCTGTCAGAAGTATGCAGAATCATCGAGATCGCTCGTTTCCAGCTATTTAATGCGAGAAACACGTTATCTGGTGTTTTCACCACTCCACAGTTGGTTTGATATGCAGAACCGGCGATGTTTGGTTTTCGTCGGGTTTCAAGTTGAGATATGCTTTTTCTACGATAATCTTGGTGAAACATCTGTCCGAAGTATGCAGAAACATCAAGAGCGCTCTTTTCGAGCTATTTAATGCGAGAAACACGTTTTCTGGGGTTTTCACCACACCACAGTTCGTTGGATGTGCAGAACCGGAGATATCTTGGTTTTCGCGGGGTTTCTAGCAGAGATATGCATTTTCTGCGATAATCATGGAGAGACTTCTGTCCGAATTAGGCTGAATCATCGAGATCGCTGTTTTCGAGCTAGTTAATGCGAGAAAAACCTTGTCAGGGGTTTTCACCACTCCACAGTGCGTTTGATATGCAGAACCAGCGATATCTTGGCTTTCGTTGGGTTTCAAGCTGAGATATGCATTTTTTACGATAATCTTGGTGAGACTTCTGTCCGAAGTATGCAGAATCATCGAGATCGCTCTTTTCGAGCTATTTGATGCGAGAAACACGTTAACTGGTGTTTCCACCACTCCACAGTGCGTTTGATATGCAGAACCGGCGACATCTTGGATTTCGTCGGGGTTCAAGCTGAGATATGCATTTTCTACGATAATCTTGGTGAGACTTCTGTCAGAAGTATGCAGAATCATCGGGATCGCTTTTTTCGAGATATCTAATGCGAGAAACACGTTATCTGGTGTTTTCACCACTCCGCAGTGCGTTTGATATGTAGAACCAGCGATATCTGGGTTTTCGTGGGGTTTCAAGCTGAGATATGCATTTTCTGCGATAATCTTGGTGAGACTTCTGTCCGAAGTATGCAGAAACATCGAGAGCGCTCTTTTCGAGCTATTTAATGCGAGAAACACGTTTTCTGGGGTTTTCACCACACCACAGTTCGTTGGATATGCAGAACCGGAGATATCTTGGTTTTCGTGGGGTTTCAAGCTGAGATATGCATTTTCTGCAATAATCTTGTTGAGACTTCTGTCCGAAGTATGCAGAAAAATCGAGAGCGCTCTTTTCGAGCTATTTAATGCGAGAAACACGTTTTCTGGGGTTTTCACCACACCACTGTTCGTTGGATATGCAGAACCGGAGATATCTTGGTTTTCGTAGGGTTTCAAGCTGAAATATGCATTTTCTGCGATAATCTTGGTGAGACTTCTGTCCGATGTATGCAGAATCATCGAGATCGCTCTTTTCGAGCTATTTAATGCGAGAGACACGTTAACTGGTGTTTTCACCACTCCTCAGTGCGTATCATGTGCAGAACCGACGATATCCTGGTTTTCGTGGGGTTTCAAGCTCAGATATGCATTTTCTGCGATAATATTGGTGAGACTTCAGACAGAAGTATGCAGAAACATCTAGATCACTCTTTTCGAGCTATTTAATGCGAGAAACACGTTATCCGGTGTTTTCACCACTCCACAGTGGGTTTGATATGCAGAACTGGCGACATCTTGGATTTCGTCGGGTTTCAAGCTGAGATATGCATTTTCTACGATAATCTTGATGAGACTTCTGTCAGAAGTTTGCAGAATCATCTAGATCGCTCGTTTCGAGATATTTAATGCGAAAAAACAAGTTTTCTGGTGTTTTCACCACTCCACAGTGCGTCTGATATGCAGAACCGGCGATATCTTGGTTTTCGTGGGGTTTCCAGCTGAGACATACATTTTCTGCGATAATCTTGGTGAGTCTTCTGTCAGAAGTATGCAGAATCTTCGAGATCGCTCTATTCGAGCTATTTAATGCGAGAAACACGTTATCTGGTGTTTTCACTACTCCACAGTTGTTTTGATATGCAGAACCGGAGATAATTTGGTTTTCGTGGGGTTTCAAGCTGAGATATGCATTTTCTGCGATAATCTTGGTGAGACTTCTGTCCGTAGTATGCAGAATCATCGCGATCGCTCTTATCGAGCTATTTAATGCGAGAAACACGTTATCTGGTGTTTTCAGCACTCCACAGTGCGTTTGATATGCAGAACCGGCGACATCTTGATGTTCGTGAGGTTTCAAGCTGAGATATGCATTTTCTGCGATAATATTGGTGAGACTTCTGTCCGAAGTATGCAGAATCATCTAGATCGCTCGTTTGGAGCTATTTAATGCGAGAAACACGTTATCTGGTGTTTTCACCACTCCACAGTGCGTTTGATATGCAGAACCGGCGACATCTTGATTTTCGTGGTGTTTCCAGCTGGGATATGCATTTTCTGCGATAATCTTGGTGAGACTTCAGTCAGAAGTATGCAGAAAAATCGAGAGCGCTCTTTTCGAGCTATTTAATGCGAGAAACACGTTTTCTGGGGTTTTCACCACACCTCTGTTCGTTGGATATGCAGAACCGGAGATATCTTGGTTTTCCTGGGGTTTCAAGCTGAGATATGCATTTTCTGCGATAATCTTGGTGAGACTTCTGTCCGAAGTATGCAGAATCATCGGGATCGCTCTTTTCGAGCTATTTAATGCGAGGAACACGTTTTCTGGCGTTTTCACCACTCCACAGTGCGTTTGATATGTAGAGCCGCCGATAACTTGGTTTTCGTGGGGTTTCCAGCTGAAATATGCATTTTGTGCGATAATATTGGGGAGACTTCAGACAGAAGTATGCAGAATCATCGAGATCACACTTTTCGAGCTATTTAATGCGAGAAACACGTTATCTGGTGTTTTCACTACTCCACAGTTGGTTTGATATGCAGAACCGGAGATAATTTGGTTTTCGTGGGGTTTCAAGCTGAGATATGCATTTTCTGCGATAATCTTGGTGAGACTTCTGTCCGTAGTATGCAGAATCATCGCGATCGCTCTTATCGAGCTATTTAATGCGAGAAACACGTTATCTGGTGTTTTCAGCACTCCACAGTGCGTTTGATATGCAGAAACGGCGACATCTTGATGTTCGTGAGGTTTCAAGCTGAGATATGCATTTTCTGCGATAATATTGGTGAGACTTCTGTCCGAAGTATGCAGAATCATCGATATCGCTCTTTTCGAGCTATTTAATGCGAGAAACACGTTGTCTGGTGTTTTGACCACTCCACAGTGCGTTTGATATGTAGAGCCGCCGATAACTTGGTTTTCGTGGGGTTCCCAGCTGAAATATGCATTTTCTGCGATAATCTTGGTGTTTCATCTATGAGAAGTATGCAGAATCATCGAGAACGCTCCTTTCGAGCTAGTTAATGCGAGAAACACGTTTTCTGGTGTTTTCACCACTCCACAGTGCGTATGATGTGCAGAACCGACGATATCCTGGTTTTCGTGGGGTTTCAAGCTCAGATATGCATTTTCTGCGATAATATTGGTGAGACTTCAGACAGAAGTATGCACAATCATCTAGATCACTCTTTTCGAACTATTTAATGCGAGAAACACGTTATCCGGTGTTTTCACCACTCCACAGTGGGTTTGATATGCAGAACTGGCGACATCTTGGATTTCGTCGGGTTTCAAGCTGAGATATGCATTTTCTACGATAATCTTGGTGAGACTTCTGTCAGAAGTTTGCAGAATCATCAAGATCGCTCTTTTCGAGCTATTTAATGCGAAAAAACAAGTTTTCTGGTGTTTTCACCACTCCACAGTGCGTTTGATATGCAGAACCGCCGACATCTTGGATTTCGTCGGGGTTCAAGCTGAGATATGCAATTCCTGCGATAATCTTGGTGAGAAATCTGTCCGAAGTATGCTTAATCATCGAGATCGCTCGTTTCCAGCTATTTAATGCGAGAAACACGTTATCTGGTGTTTTCACCACTCCACAGTGCGTGTGATATGCAGAACCGACGATATCCTGGTTTTCGTGGGGTTTCAAGCTCAGATGTGCATTTTCTGCGATAATCTTGGTGAGAAATCTGTCCGAAGTATGCTTAATCATCGAGATCGCTCGTTTCCAGCTATTTAATGCGAGAAACACGTTATCTGGTGTTTTCACCACTCCACAGTTGGTTTGATATGCAGAACCGGCGATGTTTGGTTTTCGTCGGGTTTCAAGATGAGATATGCTTTTTCTACGATAATCTTGGTGAAACATCTGTCCGAAGTATGCAGAAACATCAAGAGCGCTCTTTTCGAGCTATATAATGCGACAAACACGTTTTCTGGGGTTTTCACCACACCACAGTTCGTTGGATGTGCAGAACCGGAGATATCTTGGTTTTCGCGGGGTTTCTAGCAGAGATATGCATTTTCTGCGATAATCATGGAGAGACTTCTGTCCGAATTAGGCTGAATCATCGAGATCGCTCTTTTCGAGCTAGTTAATGCGAGAAAAACCTTGTCAGGGGTTTTCACCACTCCACAGTGCGTTTGATATGCAGAACCAGCGATATCTTGGCTTTCGTTGGGTTTCAAGCTGAGATATGCATTTTTTACGATAATCTTGGTGAGACTTCTGTCCGAAGTATGCAGAATCATCGAGATCGCTCTTTTCGAGCTATTTGATGCGAGAAACACGTTAACTGGTGTTTCCACCACTCCACAGTGCGTTTGATATGCAGAACCGGCGACATCTTGGATTTCGTCGGGGTTCAAGCTGAGATATGCATTTTCTACGATAATCTTGGTGAGACTTCTGTCAGAAGTATGCAGAATCATCGAGATCGCTCGTTTCCAGCTATTTAATGCGAGAAACACGTTATCTGGTGTTTTCACCACTCCACAGTTGGTTTGATATGCAGAACCGGCGATGTTTGGTTTTCGTCGGGTTTCAAGTTGAGATATGCTTTTTCTACGATAATCTTGGTGAAACATCTGTCCGAAGTATGCAGAAACATCAAGAGCGCTCTTTTCGAGCTATTTAATGCGAGAAACACGTTTTCTGGGGTTTTCACCACACCACAGTTCGTTGGATGTGCAGAACCGGAGATATCTTGGTTTTCGCGGGGTTTCTAGCAGAGATATGCATTTTCTGCGATAATCATGGAGAGACTTCTGTCCGAATTAGGCTGAATCATCGAGATCGCTGTTTTCGAGCTAGTTAATGCGAGAAAAACCTTGTCAGGGGTTTTCACCACTCCACAGTGCGTTTGATATGCAGAACCAGCGATATCTTGGCTTTCGTTGGGTTTCAAGCTGAGATATGCATTTTTTACGATAATCTTGGTGAGACTTCTGTCCGAAGTATGCAGAATCATCGAGATCGCTCTTTTCGAGCTATTTGATGCGAGAAACACGTTAACTGGTGTTTCCACCACTCCACAGTGCGTTTGATATGCAGAACCGGCGACATCTTGGATTTCGTCGGGGTTCAAGCTGAGATATGCATTTTCTACGATAATCTTGGTGAGACTTCTGTCAGAAGTATGCAGAATCATCGGGATCGCTTTTTTCGAGATATCTAATGCGAGAAACACGTTATCTGGTGTTTTCACCACTCCGCAGTGCGTTTGATATGTAGAACCAGCGATATCTGGGTTTTCGTGGGGTTTCAAGCTGAGATATGCATTTTCTGCGATAATCTTGGTGAGACTTCTGTCCGAAGTATGCAGAAACATCGAGAGCGCTCTTTTCGAGCTATTTAATGCGAGAAACACGTTTTCTGGGGTTTTCACCACACCACAGTTCGTTGGATATGCAGAACCGGAGATATCTTGGTTTTCGTGGGGTTTCAAGCTGAGATATGCATTTTCTGCAATAATCTTGTTGAGACTTCTGTCCGAAGTATGCAGAAAAATCGAGAGCGCTCTTTTCGAGCTATTTAATGCGAGAAACACGTTTTCTGGGGTTTTCACCACACCACTGTTCGTTGGATATGCAGAACCGGAGATATCTTGGTTTTCGTAGGGTTTCAAGCTGAAATATGCATTTTCTGCGATAATCTTGGTGAGACTTCTGTCCGATGTATGCAGAATCATCGAGATCGCTCTTTTCGAGCTATTTAATGCGAGAGACACGTTAACTGGTGTTTTCACCACTCCTCAGTGCGTATCATGTGCAGAACCGACGATATCCTGGTTTTCGTGGGGTTTCAAGCTCAGATATGCATTTTCTGCGATAATATTGGTGAGACTTCAGACAGAAGTATGCAGAAACATCTAGATCACTCTTTTCGAGCTATTTAATGCGAGAAACACGTTATCCGGTGTTTTCACCACTCCACAGTGGGTTTGATATGCAGAACTGGCGACATCTTGGATTTCGTCGGGTTTCAAGCTGAGATATGCATTTTCTACGATAATCTTGGTGAGACTTCTGTCAGAAGTTTGCAGAATCATCTAGATCGCTCGTTTCGAGATATTTAATGCGAAAAAACAAGTTTTCTGGTGTTTTCACCACTCCACAGTGCGTCTGATATGCAGAACCGGCGATATCTTGGTTTTCGTGGGGTTTCCAGCTGAGACATACATTTTCTGCGATAATCTTGGTGAGTCTTCTGTCAGAAGTATGCAGAATCTTCGAGATCGCTCTATTCGAGCTATTTAATGCGAGAAACACGTTATCTGGTGTTTTCACTACTCCACAGTTGTTTTGATATGCAGAACCGGAGATAATTTGGTTTTCGTGGGGTTTCAAGCTGAGATATGCATTTTCTGCGATAATCTTGGTGAGACTTCTGTCCGTAGTATGCAGAATCATCGCGATCGCTCTTATCGAGCTATTTAATGCGAGAAACACGTTATCTGGTGTTTTCAGCACTCCACAGTGCGTTTGATATGCAGAACCGGCGACATCTTGATGTTCGTGAGGTTTCAAGCTGAGATATGCATTTTCTGCGATAATATTGGTGAGACTTCTGTCCGAAGTATGCAGAATCATCTAGATCGCTCGTTTGGAGCTATTTAATGCGAGAAACACGTTATCTGGTGTTTTCACCACTCCACAGTGCGTTTGATATGCAGAACCGGCGACATCTTGATTTTCGTGGTGTTTCCAGCTGGGATATGCATTTTCTGCGATAATCTTGGTGAGACTTCAGTCAGAAGTATGCAGAAAAATCGAGAGCGCTCTTTTCGAGCTATTTAATGCGAGAAACACGTTTTCTGGGGTTTTCACCACACCTCTGTTCGTTGGATATGCAGAACCGGAGATATCTTGGTTTTCCTGGGGTTTCAAGCTGAGATATGCATTTTCTGCGATAATCTTGGTGAGAATTCTGTCCGAAGTATGCAGAATCATCGGGATCGCTCTTTTCGAGCTATTTAATGCGAGGAACACGTTTTCTGGCGTTTTCACCACTCCACAGTGCGTTTGATATGTAGAGCCGCCGATAACTTGGTTTTCGTGGGGTTTCCAGCTGAAATATGCATTTTGTGCGATAATATTGGGGAGACTTCAGACAGAAGTATGCAGAATCATCGAGATCACACTTTTCGAGCTATTTAATGCGAGAAACACGTTATCTGGTGTTTTCACTACTCCACAGTTGGTTTGATATGCAGAACCGGAGATAATTTGGTTTTCGTGGGGTTTCAAGCTGAGATATGCATTTTCTGCGATAATCTTGGTGAGACTTCTGTCCGTAGTATGCAGAATCATCGCGATCGCTCTTATCGAGCTATTTAATGCGAGAAACACGTTATCTGGTGTTTTCAGCACTCCACAGTGCGTTTGATATGCAGAAACGGCGACATCTTGATGTTCGTGAGGTTTCAAGCTGAGATATGCATTTTCTGCGATAATATTGGTGAGACTTCTGTCCGAAGTATGCAGAATCATCGATATCGCTCTTTTCGAGCTATTTAATGCGAGAAACACGTTGTCTGGTGTTTTGACCACTCCACAGTGCGTTTGATATGTAGAGCCGCCGATAACTTGGTTTTCGTGGGGTTCCCAGCTGAAATATGCATTTTCTGCGATAATCTTGGTGTTTCATCTATGAGAAGTATGCAGAATCATCGAGAACGCTCCTTTCGAGCTAGTTAATGCGAGAAACACGTTTTCTGGTGTTTTCACCACTCCACAGTGCGTATGATGTGCAGAACCGACGATATCCTGGTTTTCGTGGGGTTTCAAGCTCAGATATGCATTTTCTGCGATAATATTGGTGAGACTTCAGACAGAAGTATGCACAATCATCTAGATCACTCTTTTCGAACTATTTAATGCGAGAAACACGTTATCCGGTGTTTTCACCACTCCACAGTGGGTTTGATATGCAGAACTGGCGACATCTTGGATTTCGTCGGGTTTCAAGCTGAGATATGCATTTTCTACGATAATCTTGGTGAGACTTCTGTCAGAAGTTTGCAGAATCATCTAGATCGCTCGTTTCGAGATATTTAATGCGAAAAAACAAGTTTTCTGGTGTTTTCACCACTCCACAGTGCGTCTGATATGCAGAACAGGCGATATCTTGGTTTTCGTGGGGTTTCCAGCTGAGACATACATTTTCTGCGATAATCTTGGTGAGTCTTCTGTCAGAAGTATGCAGAATCTTCGAGATCGCTCTATTCGAGCTATTTAATGCGAGAAACACGTTATCTGGTTGTTTTCACCACTCCACAGTGCGTTTGATATGCAGAACCGGCGACATCTTGATTTTCGTGGGGTTTCTAGCTGAGATATGCATTTTCTGCGAAAATATTGGTGAGTCTTCTGTCCGAAGTATGCAGAGTCATCGAGATCGTACTTTTCGAGCTAATTAATGCGAGAAACACGTTTTCTGGGGTTTTCACCACTCCACAGTTGGTTTGATATGCGGAACCGGCGACATCTTGGATTTCGTCGGGGTTCAAGCTGAGATATGCAATTCCTGCGATAATCTTGGTGAGACTTCTGTCCGAAGTATGCTGAATCATCGAGATCGCTCTTTTCGAGCTATTTAATGCGAGAAACACGTTATCTGGTGTTTTCTCCACTCCACAGTGCGTATGATGTGCAGAACCAACGATATCCTGCTTTTCGTGGGGTTTCAAGCTCAGATATGCATTTTGTGCGATAATATTGGGGAGACTTCAGACAGAAGTATGCAGAATCATCGAGATCACATTTTTCGAGCTATTTAATGCGAGAAACACGTTATCTGGGGTTTTCACTACTCCACAGTTGGTTTGATATGCAGAACCGGAGATAATTTGGTTTTCCTGGGGTATCAAGCTGAGATATGCATTCTCTGCGATAATCTTGGTGAGACTTCTGTCCGTAGTATGCAGAATCATCGCGATCGCTCTTATCGAGCTATTTAATGCGAGAAACACGTTATCTGGTGTTTTCAGCACTCCACAGTGCGTTTGATATGCAGAACCGGCGACATCTTGATGTTCGTGAGGTTTCAAGCTGAGATATGCATTTTCTGCGATAATATTGGTGAGACTTCTGTCCGTAGTATGCAGAATCATCGCGATCGCTCTTATCGAGCTATTTAATGCGAGAAACACGTTATCTGGTGTTTTCAGCACTCCACAGTGCGTTTGATATGCAGAACCGGCGACATCTTGATGTTCGTGAGGTTTCAAGCTGAGATATGCATTTTCTGCGATAATATTGGTGAGACTTCTGTCCGAAGTATGCAGAATCATCGATATCGCTCTTTTAGAGCTATTTAATGCGAGCAACACGTTATGTGGTGTATTCACCACTCCACAGTACGTTAGACATGCAGAACCGGAGGTATCTTCGTTTCGGTCGGGTTTCAAGCTGAGGTATGCATTTTCTACGACAATATTGGTGAGACCTCTGTCAGAAGTATGCAGAACATTCGAGAACGCTCTTTTCGAGCTACTTAATGCGAGAAACACGTTTTCTGGTGTTTTCACCACCCCACATTGCGTTTGATATGCAAAACCGGAGATATCTTGGTTTTCGTGGGGTTTCAAGCTGAGATATGCATTTTCTGCAATAATCTTGTTGAGACTTCTGTCCGAAGTATGCAGAAAAATCGAGAGCGCTCTTTTCGAGCTATTTAATGCGAGAAACACGTTTTCTGGGGTTTTCACCACACCTCTGTTCGTTGGATATGCAGAACCGGAGATATCTTGGTTTTCCTGGGGTTTCAAGCTGAGATATGCATTTTCTGCGACAATCTTGGTGAGACTTCTGTCCGAAGTATGCAGAATCATCGGGATCGCTCTTATCGAGCTATTTAATGCGAGAAACACGTTTTCTGGCGATTTCACCACACCACTGTTCGTTGGATATGCAGAAACGGCGACATCTTGATGTTCGTGAGGTTTCAAGCTGAGATATGCATTTTCTGCGGTAATATTTGTGAGACTTCTGTCCGAAGTATGCAGAGTCATCGAGATCGTATTTTTCGAGCTATTTAATGCGAGAAACACGTATTCTGGGGTTTTCACCACTCCACAGTTCGTTGGATATGCAGAACAGGAGATATCTTGGTTTTCGTGGAGTTTCAAGCTGAGATATGCAATTTCTGCGATAATCTTGGTGAGACTTCCGTCCGAAGTATGCTTAATCATCGAGATCGCTCTATTCGAGCTATTTAATGCGAGAAACACGTTGTCTGGTGTTCTCACCACTCCACAGTTGGTTTGATATGCAGAACCGGCGATGTTTGGTTTTCGTCGGGTTGCAAGCTGAGATATGCATTTTTTACGATAATCTTGATGAGACTTCTGTCCGAAGCATGCTTAATCATCGAGATCGCTCTTTTCGACCTATTTAATGCAAGAAACACGTTATCTGGTGTTTTCAGCACACCACAGTGCGTTTGATATGCAGAACCAGCGATATCTTGGTTTTCGTGGGGTTTCAAGCTCAGATATGCATTTTCTGTGATAATCTTGGTGAGACTTCTGTCCGAAGTATGCAGAGTCTTCGAGATCGCTCTTTTCGAGCTATTTAATGCGAAAAAACACGTTATCTGGTGTTTTCAGCACGCCACAGTGCGTTTGATATGCAGAACCAGCGATATCTTGGTTTTCGTGGGGTTTTAAGCTCAGATATGCATTTTCTGCGATAATCTTGGTGAGACTTCTGTCCCAAGTATGCAGAGACATCGAGATCGCTCGTTTCGACCTATTTAATGCGAGAAACACGTTATCTGGTGTTTTCAACACTCCACAGTGCGTATGATATGCAGAACCTGCGATATCTTGGTTTTCGTGGGGTTTCAAGCTGAGATATGAATTATCTGCGATAATCTTGGTGAGACTTCTGTCCGAAGTGTGCAGAACCATCGAGATCGCTCTTTTCGAGCGATTTAATGCGAGAAACAAGTTATCTGGAGTTTTCACCACTCCACAGTGCGTTTGATATGCAGAACCGGCGATATCTTGGTTTTCGTGGGGTTTCAAGCTGAGATATGCATTTTCTGCGATAATCTTGGTGAGACTTCTGTCCGAAGTATGCAGAATCATCGAGATCGCTCGTTTCGAGCTATTTAATGCGAGAAACACGTTATCTGGTGTTTTCACCACTCCACAGTGCGTTGGATATGCAGAACCAGCGATATCTGGGTTTTCGTGGGGTTTCAAGCTGAGATATGCATTTTTTACGATAATCTTGGTGAGACTTCTGTCCGAAGTATGCTTAATCATCGAGATCGCTCGTTTCGACCTATTTAATGCGAGAAACACGTTATCTGGTGTTTTCACCACTCCACAGTGCGTATGATATGCAGAACCGGCGATATCTTGGTTTTCGTGGGGTTTCAAGCTGAGATCTGCATTTTCTGCGATAATCTTGGTGAGACTGCTGTCCGAAGTGTGCAGAATCATCGATATCGCTATTTTCGAGCTATTTTTTGCAAAAAAACAAGTTTTCTTGTGTTTTGACCACTCCACAGTGCGTTTGATATGTAGAGCCGCCGATAGCTTGTTTTTCGTGGGGTTTCCAGCTGAAATATGCATTTTCTGCGATAATCTTGCTGATTCATCTATGAGAAGTATGCAGAATCATCGAGAACGCTCTTTTCGGGTTAGTTAATACGAGAAACACGTTTTCTGGTGTTTTCAACATTCCACAGTGCGTCTGATATGCAGAACCGACGATATCTTGGTTTTCGTGGGGTTTCCAGCTGAGATATGCATTTTCTGCGATAATCTTGGTGAGTGTTCTGTCAGAAGTATGCAGAATCATCGAGATCGCTCGTTTCGAGCTATTTGATGCGAGAAACACGTTATTTGGTTGTTTTCACCACTCCACAGTGCGTTTGATATGCAGAACCGGCGACATCTTGGCTTTCGTCGGTTTTCAAGTTGAGATATGCATTTTCTGCGATAATCTTGGTGAGTGTTCTGTCAGAAGTATGCAGAATCATCGAGAACTCTCTTTTCGAGCTATTTAATGCGAAAAAACAAGTTTTCTGGTGTTTTGACCACTCCACAGTGCGTTCGATGTGTAGAGCCGCCGATAGCTTGGTTTTCGTGGGGTTTCCAGCTGAAATATGCATTTTCTGCGATAATCTTGCTGATTCATCTATGAGAAGTATGCAGAATCATCGAGAACGCTCTTTTCGAGTTAGTTAATACGAGAAACACGTTTTCTGGTGTTTTCAACATTCCACAGTGCGTCTGATATGCAGAACCGGCGACATCTTGGATTTCGTCGGGTTTCAAGATGAGATATGCATTTTCTGCGATAATCTTGGGGAGTGTTCTGTCAGAAGTATGCAGAATCATCGAGATCGCTCGTTTCGAGCTATTTAATGCGAGAAACACGTTATTTGGTTGTTTTCACCACTCTACAGTGCGTTTGATATGCAGAACCGGCGACATCTTGGATTTCGTCGGGTTTCAAGATGAGATCTGCATTTTCTACGATAATCTTGGTGAGACCTCTGTCAGAAGTATGCAGAACCTTCGAGAACGCTCTTTTCGAGCTACTTAATGCAAGAAACACATTTTCTGGTGTTTTCACGGCTCCACAGTACGTTTGATGTGCAGAACCGAAGATATCTTGGTTTTCGTGAGGTTTCAAGCTGAGATATGCATTTTCTGCGATAATCTTGGTGAGACCTCTGTCCGAAGTATGTAGAAACATCGAGATCGCACTTTTCGAGTTATTTAATGCGACAAACACGTTATCTGGTGTTTTCACAACTCCACAGTGCGTTTGATATGCAGAACCAGCGAAATCTTGGTTTTCGTGGGGTTTCTAGCAGAGATATGCATTATCTGGGATAATCATGTTGAGACTTCTGTTAGAAGTATGCAGAATCTTCGAGATCGTACTTTTCGAGCTATTTTATGCGAGAAACACGTTTTCTGGGGTTTTCACCACTGCACAGTTCGTTGGATATGCAGAACAGGAGATATCTTGGTTTTCGTGGGGTTTCAAGCTGTGATATGCACTTTTTACGATAATCTTGGTGAGACTTCTGTCCGAAGTATGCTTAATCATCGAGATCGCTCTATTCGAACTATTTAATGCGACAAAACGTTATCTGGTGTTTTCAGCACTCCACAGTGCGTTTGATATGCAGAACCAGCGATATCTCAGTTTTCGTGGGGTTTCCAGCTGAGATATGCATTTTCTGAGATAATCTTGGTGAGACCTCTGTCCGAAGTATGCAGAAACATCGAGATCGCTCTTTTCGACCTATTTAATGCGAGAAACACGTTATCTGGTGTTTTCACCAGTCCACAGTGCGTTTGATATGCAGAACCAGCGATATCTTGGTTTTCGTGGGGTTTCAAGCTGAGATATGCATTTTTTACGATAATCATGGTGAGACTTCTGTCCGAAGTATGCAGAATCATCGAGATCGCACTTTTCGAGCTATTTAATGCGAGAAACACGATATCTGGTGTTTTCAGCAATCCACAGTGCGTATGATATGCAGAACCGGCGATATCTTGGTTTTCGTGGGGTTTCAAGCTGAGATATGCATTGTCTGCGATAATCTTGGTGAGACTTCTGTCAGAAGGATGCAGAATCATCGGGATCGCTCTTTTCGAGCTATTTAACGCGAGAGACACGTTTTCTGGCGTTTTCCCCACTCCACAGTTCGTTGGATATGCAGAACAGTCGATATCTTGGTTTTCGTGGGGTTTCAAGCTGAGATATGCATTTTCTAGGATAATCTTGGTGAGACTTCTGTCCGAAGTATGCTGAATCATCTAGATCGCTCTTTTCGAGCTATTTAATGCGAGAAACACGTTATCTGGTGTTTTCACCACTCCACAGTGCGTTTGATATGCAGAACCGGCGACATCTTGGCTGTCGTAGGGTATCAAGCTGAGATATGCATTTTCTACGATAATCTTGGTGAGACTTCTGTCAGAAGTATGCAGAATCATCGGGATCGCTCTTTTCGAGCTATTTAACGCGAGAGACACGTTTTCTGGGGTTTTCCCCACTCCACAGTTCGTTGGATATGCAGAACTGTCGATATCATGGTTTTCGTGGGGTTTCAAGCTGAGATATGCACTTTTTACGATAATCTTGGTGAGACTTCTGTCCGAAGTATGCTTAATCATCGAGATCGCTCTATTCGAACTATTTAATGCGACAAAACGTTATCGGGTGTTTTCAGCACTCCACAGTGCGTTTGATATGCAGAACCAGCGATATCTCAGTTTTCGTGGGGTTTCCAGCTGAGATATGCATTTTTTTCGATAATCTTGGTGAGACTTCTGTCCGAAGTATGCTGAATCATCTAGATCGCTCTTTTCGAGCTATTTAATGCGAGAAACACGTTATCTGGTGTTTTCACCACTACACCGTGCGTTTGATATGCAGTACCGGCGACATCTTGGCTGTCGTAGGGTATCAAGCTGAGATATGCATTTTCTACGGTAATCTTGGTGAGACTTCTGTCCGAAGTATGCTGAATCATCTAGATCGCTCTTTTCGAGCTAGTTAATGCGAGAAACACGTTATCTGGTGTTTTCACCACTCCACAGTGCGTTTGATATGCAGAACCGGCGACATCTTGGCTGTCATAGGGTATCAAGTTGAGATATGCATTTTCTACGATAATCTTGGTGAGTCGTCTGTCAGAAGTATGCAGAATCTTCGAGATCGCTCATTTCGAGCTAGTTAATGCGAGAAACACGTTATCTGGTGTTTTCACCACTCCACAGCGCGTTTGATATGCAGAACCGGCAATATCTTGATTTTCGTGGTTTTTCCAGCTGAGATATGCATTTTCAGCGATAATCTTGGTGAGTCTTCTGTCAGAAGTATGCAGAATCATCGAGATCGCTCATTTCGAGCTAGTTAATGCGAGAAACACGTTATCAGGTGTTTTCACCACTCCACAGTGCGTTTGTTATGCAGAACCGGCGACATCTTGGCTGTCGTAGGGTATCAAGCTGAGATATGCATTTTCTACGATAATCTTGGTGAGTCTTCTGTCAGAAGTATGCAGAATCTTCGAGATCGCTCATTTCGAGCTAGTTAATGCGAGAAACACGATATCTGGTGTTTTCACCACTCCACAGCGCGTTTGATATGCAGAACCGGCGATATCTTGGTTTTCGTGGGGTTTCAAGCTGAGATATGCATTGTCTGCGATAATCTTGGTGAGACTTCTGTCAGAAGTATGCAGAATCATCGGGATCGCTCTTTTCGAGCTATTTAACGCGAGAGACACGTTTTCTGGCGTTTTCCCCACTCCACAGTTCGTTGGATATGCAGAACAGTCGATATCTTGGTTTTCGTGGGGTTTCAAGCTGAGATATGCATTTTCTAGGATAATCTTGGTGAGACTTCTGTCCGAAGTATGCTGAATCATCTAGATCGCTCTTTTCGAGCAATTTAATGCGAGAAACACGTTATCTGGTGTTTTCACCACTCCACAGTGCGTTTGATATGCAGAACCGGCGACATCTTGGCTGTCGTAGGGTATCAAGCTGAGATATGCATTTTCTACGATAATCTTGGTGAGACTTCTGTCAGAAGTATGCAGAATCATCGGGATCGCTCTTTTCGAGCTATTTAACGCGAGAGACACGTTTTCTGGGGTTTTCCCCACTCCACAGTTCGTTGGATATGCAGAACAGTCGATATCATGGTTTTCGTGGGGTTTCAAGCTGAGATATGCACTTTTTACGATAATCTTGGTGAGACTTCTGTCCGAAGTATGCTTAATCATCGAGATCGCTCTATTCGAACTATTTAATGCGACAAAACGTTATCGGGTGTTTTCAGCACTCCACAGTGCGTTTGATATGCAGAACCAGCGATATCTCAGTTTTCGTGGGGTTTCCAGCTGAGATATGCATTTTTTTCGATAATCTTGGTGAGACTTCTGTCCGAAGTATGCTGAATCATCTAGATCGCTCTTTTCGAGCTATTTAATGCGAGAAACACGTTATCTGGTGTTTTCACCACTACACCGTGCGTTTGATATGCAGGACCGGCGACATCTTGGCTGTCGTAGGGTATCAAGCTGAGATATGCATTTTCTACGGTAATCTTGGTGAGACTTCTGTCCGAAGTATGCTGAATCATCTAGATCGCTCTTTTCGAGCTAGTTAATGCGAGAAACACGTTATCTGGTGTTTTCACCACTCCACAGTGCGTTTGATATGCAGAACCGGCGACATCTTGGCTGTCGTAGGGTATCAAGTTGAGATATGCATTTTCTACGATAATCTTGGTGAGTCGTCTGTCAGAAGTATGCAGAATCTTCGAGATCGCTCATTTCGAGCTAGTTAATGCGAGAAACACGTTATCTGGTGTTTTCACCACTCCACAGCGCGTTTGATATGCAGAACCGGCAATATCTTGATTTTCGTGGTTTTTCCAGCTGAGATATGCATTTTCAGCGATAATCTTGGTGAGTCTTCTGTCAGAAGTATGCAGAATCATCGAGATCGCTCATTTCGAGCTAGTTAATGCGAGAAACACGTTATCTGGTGTTTTCACCACTCCACAGTGCGTTTGTTATGCAGAACCGGCGACATCTTGGCTGTCGTAGGGTATCAAGCTGAGATATGCATTTTCTACGATAATCTTGGTGAGTCTTCTGTCAGAAGTATGCAGAATCTTCGAGATCGCTCATTTCGAGCTAGTTAATGCGAGAAACACGTTATCTGGTGTTTTCACCACTCCACAGCGCGTTTGATATGCAGAACCGGCGATATCTTGATTTTCGTGGTTTTTCCTGCTGAGATATGCATTTTCAGCGATAATCTTGGTGAGTCTTCTGTCAGAAGTATGCAGTATCATCCAGATCGCTCATTTCGAGCTAGTTAAAGCGAGAAACACGTTATCTGGTGTTTTCACCACTCCACAGTTCGTTGTTTATGCAGAACAGGAGATATCTTGGTTTTCGTGGGGTTTCTAGCAGAGATATGCATTATCTGCGATAATCATGTTGAGACTTCTGTTAGAAGTATGCAGAATCTTCGAGATCGTACTTTTCGAGCTATTTTATGCGAGAAACACGTTTTCTGGGGTTTTCACCACTGCACAGTTCGTTGGATATGCAGAACAGGAGATATCTTGGTTTCGTGGGTTTTCTAGCAGAGATATGCATTTTCTGCGATAATCATGGTGAGACTTCTGTTAGAAGTATGCAGAATCATCGAGATCGCACATTTCGAACTATTTAATGCGAGAAACACGTTGTCTGGTGTTTTCACCACTCCACAGTTGGTTTGATATGCAGAACCGGCGATATCTGGGTTTTCGTGGGGTTTCAAGCTGAGATATGCATTTTCTGCGATAATCTTGGTGAGACTTCTGTCCGAAGTGTGCAGAATCATCGAGATCGCTCTTTTCGAGCTATTTAATGCGAGAAACACGATATCTGGTGTTTTCAGCACTCCACAGTGCGTACGATATGCAGAATCGGCGATATCTTGGTTTTCGTGGGGTTTCAAGCTGAGATATGCATTGTCTGCGATAATCTTGGTGAGACTTCTGTCCGAAGTGTGCAGAATCATCGAGATCGCTCTTTTCGAGCTATTTAATGCGAGAAACACGTTTTCTGGGGTTTTCATCACACCACAGTTCGTTGGATATGCAGAACCAGCGATATCTTGGCTTTCGTGGGGTTTCAAGCTGAGATATGCATTTTTTACGATAATCATGGTGAGACTTCTGTCCGAAGTATGCAGAATCATCGAGATCGCACTTTTCGAGCTATTTAATGCGAGAAACACGATATCTGGTGTTTTCAGCAATCCACAGTGCGTATGATATGCAGAACAGTCGATATCTTGGTTTTCGTGGGGTTTCAAGCTGAGATATGCACTTTTTACGATAATCTTGGTGAGACTTCTGTCCGAAGTATGCTTAATCATCGAGATCGCTCTATTCGAACTATTTAATGCGACAAAACGTTATCTGGTGTTTTCAGCACTCCACAGTGCGTTTGATATGCAGAACCAGCGATATCTCAGTTTTCGTGGGGTTTCCAGCTGTGATATGCATTTTTTTCGATAATCTTGGTGAGACTTCTGTCCGAAGTATGCAGAATCATCGAGATCGCTCTTTTCGAGCTATTTAATGCGAGAAACACGTTATCTGGTGTTTTCACCACTACACCGTGCGTTTGATATGCAGGACCGGCGACATCTTGGCTGTCGTAGGGTATCCAGCTGAGATATGCATTTTCTACGATAATCTTGGTGAGACTTCTGTCAGAAGTATGCAGAATCATCAGGATCGCTCTTTTCGAACTATTTAATGCGAGAGACACGTTTTCTGGGGTTTTCACCACTCCGCAGTTCTTTGGATATGCAGAACAGGAGATATCTTGGTTTGCGTGGTGTTTCAAGCAGAGATATGCATTTTCTGCGATAATCTCGGTGAGACTTCTGTTAGAAGTATGCAGAATCATCGAGATCGCTCTTTTCGATCTATTTAATGCGAGAAACACGTTATCTGGTGTTTTCACCAATCCACAGTGCGTTTGATATGCAGTACCATCGATATCTTGGTTTTCGTGGGGTTTCAAGCTGAGATATGCATTTTCTAGGATAATCTTGGTGAGACTTCTGTCCGAAGTATGCTGAATCATCGAGATCGCTCTTTTCGAGCTAGTTAATGCGAGAAACTCGTTATCTGGCGTTTTTACCACTCAACAGTGCGTATGATATGCAGAACGGACGATATCTTGTTTTTCGTGGGGCTTCAAGCTCAGATATGCATTTTCTGCGATAATCTTGGTGAGACTTCTGTCCGAAGTATGCAGAATCATCGGGATCGCTCTTTTCGAGCTATTAAATGCGAGAAACACGTTTTCTGGGGTTTTCACCACTCCACAGTTCGTAGGATATGCAGAACAGGAGATATCTTAATTTTCGTGGTTTTTCCAGCTGAGATATGCATTTTCAGCGATAATCTTGGTGAGTCTTCTGTCAGAAGTATGCAGAATCTTCGAGATCGCTCATTTCGAGCTAGTTAATGCGAGAAACACGTTATCTGGTGTTTTCACCACTCCACAGCGCGTTTGATATGCAGAACCGGCGATATCTTGGTTTTAGTGGGTTTTCTAGCAGAGATATGCATTTTCTGAGATAATCTTGGTGAGACCTCTGTCCGAAGTATGCAGAAACATCGAGATCGCTCTTTTCGACCTATTTAATGCGGAAACACGTTATCTGGTGTTTTCACCACTCCACAGTGCGTTTGATATGCAGAACCAGCGATATGATGGTTTTCGTGGGGTTTCAAGCTGAGATATGCATTTTTTACGATAATCATGGTGAGACTTCTGTCCGAAGGATGCAGAATCATCGAGATCGCACTTTTCGAGCTATTTAATGCGAGAAACACGATATCTGGTGTTTTCAGCAATCCACAGTGCGTATGATATGCAGAACCGGCGATATCTTGGTTTTCGTGGGGTTTCAAGCTGAGATATGCATTGTCTGCGATAATCATGGTGAGACTTCTGTCCGAAGTGTGCAGAATCATCGAGATCGCTCTTTTCGAGCTATTTAATGCGAGAAACACGTTTTCTGGGGTTTTCACCACACCACAGTTCGTTGGATATGCAGAACCAGCGATATCTTGGTTTTCGTGGGGTTTCAAGCTGAGATATGCATTTTTTACGATAATCATGGTGAGACTTTTGTCCGAAGTATGCAGAATCATCGAGATCGCACTTTTCGAGCTATTTAATGCGAGAAACACGATATCTGGTGTTTTCAGCACTCCACAGTGCGTACGATATGCAGAACCGGCGATATCTTGGTTTTCGTGGGGTTTCAAGCTGAGATATGCATTTTCTACGATAATCTTGGTGAGTCTTCTGTCAGAAGTAAGCAGAATCTTCGAGACCGCTCATTTCGAGCTGGTTAATGCGAGAAACACGTTATCTGGTGTTTTCACCACTCCACAGTTCGTTGTATATGCAGAACAGGAGATATCTTGGTTTTCGTTTGGTTTCTAGCAGAGATATGCATTATCTGCGATAATCATGTTGAGACTTCTGTTAGAAGTATGCAGAATCTTCGAGATCGTACATTTCGAGCTATTTTATGCGAGAAACACGTTTTCTGGGGTTTTCACCACTGCACAGTTCGTTGGATATGCAGAACAGGAGATATCTTGGTTTTCGTGGGTTTTCTAGCAGAGATATGCATTTTCTGCGATAATCATGGTGAGACTTCTGTTAGAAGTATGCAGGATCATCGAGATCGCACATTTCGAACTATTTAATGCGAGAAACACGTTGTCTGGTGTTTTCACCACTCCACAGTTGGTTTGATATGCAGAACCGGCGATATCTGGGTTTTCGTGGGGTTTCAAGCTGAGATATGCATTTTCTGAGATAATCTTGGTGAGACCTCTGTCCGAAGTATGCAGAAACATCGAGATCGCTCTTTTCGACCTATTTAATGCGAGAAACACGTTATCTGGTGTTTTCACCAGTCCACAGTGCGTTTGATATGCAGAACTTGCGATATCTTGGTTTTCTTGGGGGTTCAAGCTGAGATATGCATTTTTTACGATAATCATGGTGAGACTTCTGTCCGAAGTATGCAGAATCATCGAGATCGCACTTTTCGAGCTATTTAATGCGAGAAACACGATATCTGGTGTTTTCAGCACTCCACAGTGCGTACGATATGCCGAACCGGCGATATCTTGGTTTTCGTGGGGTTTCAAGCTGAGCTATGCATTGTCTGCGATAATCTTGGTGAGACTTCTGTCCGAAGTGTGCAGAATCATCGAGAAGGCTCTTTTCGAGCTATTTAATGCGAGAAACACGTTTTCTGGGGTTTTCACCACACCACAGTTCGTTGGATATGCAGAACCAGCGATATCTTGGTTTTCGTGGGGTTTCAAGCTGAGATATGCATTTTTTACGATAATCATGGTGAGACTTTTGTCCGAAGTATGCAGAATCATCGAGATCGCACTTTTCGAGCTATTTAATGCGAGAAACACGATATCTGGTGTTTTCAGCACTCCACAGTGCGTACGATATGCAGAACCGGCGATATCTTGGTTTTCGTGGGGTCTCAAGCTGAGATATGCATTGTCTGCGATAATCTTGGTGAGACTTCTGTCCGAAGTATGCAGAACCATCGGGATCGCTCTTTTCGAGCTATTAAATGCGAGAAACACGTTTTCTGGGGTTTTCACCACTCCACAGTTCGTAGGATATGCAGAACAGGAGATATCTTAATTTTCGTGGTTTTTCCAGCTGAGATATGCATTTTCAGCGATAATCTTGGTGAGTCTTCTGTCAGAAGTATGCAGAATCTTCGAGATCGCTCATTTCGAGCTAGTTAATGCGAGAAACACGTTATCTGGTGTTTTCACCACTCCACAGTGCGTTTGATATGCAGAACCGGCGACATCTTGGCTGTCGTAGGGTATCAAGCTGAGATATGCATTTTCTACGATAATCTTGGTGAGTCTTCTGTCAGAAGTAAGCAGAATCTTCGAGATCGCTCATTTCGAGCTAGTTAATGCGAGAAACACGTTATCTGGTGTTTTCACCACTCCACAGTTCGTTGTATATGCAGAACAGGAGATACCTTGGTTTTCGTGGGGTTTCTAGCAGAGATATGCATTATCTGCGATAATCATGTTGAGACTTCTGTTAGAAGTATGCAGAATATTCGAGATCGTACATTTCGAGCTATTTTATGCGAGAAACACGTTTTCTGGGGTTTTCACCACTGCACAGTTCGTTGGATATGCAGAACAGGAGATATCTTGGTTTTCGTGGGTTTTCTAGCAGAGATATGCATTTTCTGCGATAATCATGGTGAGACTTCTGTTAGAAGTATGCAGAATCATCGAGATCGCACATTTCGAACTATTTAATGCGAGAAACACGTTGTCTGGAGTTTTCACCACTCCACAGTTGGTTTGATATGCAGAACCGGCGATATCTGGGTTTTCGTGGGGTTTCAAGCTGAGATATGCATTTTCTGAGATAATCTTGGTGAGACCTCTGTCCGAAGTATGCAGAAACATCGAGATCGCTCTTTTCGACCTATTTAATGCGAGAAACACGTTATCTGGTGTTTTCAGCAATCCACAGTGCGTATGATATGCAGAACCGGCGATATCTTGGTTTTCGTGGGGTTTCAAGCTGAGATATGCATTGTCTGCGATAATCTTAGTGAGACTTCTGTCCGAAGTATGCAGAATCATCGAGATCGCTCTTTTCGAGCTATTTGATGCGAGAAATACGTTATCTGGTGTTTTCAACACTCCACAGTGCGTTTGATATGCAGAACCAGCGATATCTCAGTTTTCGTGGGGTTTCAAGCTGTGATATGCATTTTTTACGATAATCTTGGTGAGACTTCTGTCCGAAGTATGCTGAAACATCTAGATCGCTCTTTTCGAGCTATTTAATGCGAGAAACACGTTATCTGGTGTTTTCACCACTCCACAGTGCGTTTGATATGCAGAACCGGCGACTTCTTGGCTGTCGTAGGGTATCAAGCTGAGATATGCATTTTCTACGATAATCATGGTGAGACTTCTGTCAGAAGTATGCAGAATCATCGGGATCGCTCTATTCGAGCTATTTAACGCGAGAGACACGTTTTCTGGGGGTTTTCCCACTCCACAGTTCGTTGGATATGCAGAACAGTCGATATCTTGGTTTTCGTGGGGTTTCAAGCTGAGATATGCACTTTTTACGATAATCTTGGTGAGACTTCTGTCCGAAGTATGCTTAATCATCGAGATCGCTCTATTCGAACTATTTAATGCGA
Organism: Anthophora plumipes; assembly: GCA_951804975.1. NCBI lineage: Eukaryota > Metazoa > Arthropoda > Insecta > Hymenoptera > Apidae > Anthophora > Anthophora plumipes. Next base: position 610,581 of record CATORF010000171.1, on the reverse strand, counting down.
CAAAACGTTATCTGGTGTTTTCAGCACTCCACAGTGCGTTTGATATGCAGAACCAGCGATATCTCAGTTTTCGTGGGGTTTCCAGCTGTGATATGCATTTTTTTCGATAATCTTGGTGAGACTTCTGTCCGAAGTATGCAGAATCATCGAGATCGCTCTTTTCGAGCTATTTAATGCGAGAAACACGTTATCTGGTGTTTCCACCACTCCACAGAGCGTTTGATATGCAGTACCATCGATATCTTGGTTTTCGTGGGGTTTCAAGCTGTGATATGCATTTTCTAGGATAATCTTGGTGAGACTTCTGTCCGAAGTATGCTGAATCATCTAGATCGCTCTTTTCGAGCTATTTAAAGCGAGAAACACGTTATCTGGTGTTTTCACCACTACACCGTGCGTTTGATATGCAGGACCGGCGACATCTTGGCTGTCGTAGGGTATCAAGCTGAGATATGCATTTTCTACGATAATCTTGGTGAGACTTCTGTCAGAAGTATGCAGAATCATCAGGATCGCTCTTTTCGAACTATTTAATGCGAGAGACACGTTTTCTGGGGTTTTCACCACTCCGCAGTTCTTTGGATATGCAGAACAGGAGATAGCTTGGTTTGCGTGGGGTTTCAAGCAGAGATATGCATTTTCTGCGATAATCTCGGTGAGACTTCTGTTAGAAGTATGCAGAATCATCGAGATCGCTCTTTTCGATCTATTTAATGGGAGAAACACGTTATCTGGTGTTTTCACCAATCCACAGTGCGTTTGATATGCAGTACCATCGATATCTTGGTTTTCGTGGGGTTTCAAGCTGAGATATGCATTTTCTAGGATAATCTTGGTGAGACTTCTGTCCGAAGTATGCAGAATCATCGGGATCGCTCTTTTCGAGCTATTAAATGCGAGAAACACGTTTTCTGGGGTTTTCACCACTCCACAGTTCGTAGGATATGCAGAACAGGAGATATCTTAATTTTCGTGGTTTTTCCAGTTGAGATATGCATTTTCAGCGATAATCTTGGTGAGTCTTCTGTCAGAAGTATGCAGAATCTTCGAGATCGCTCATTTCGAGCTAGTTAATGCGAGAAACACGTTATCTGGTGTTTTCACCACTCCACAGCGCGTTTGATATGCAGAACCGGCGATATCTTGATTTTCGTGGTTTTTCCTGCTGAGATATGCATTTTCAGCGATAATCTTGGGGAGTCTTCTGTCAGAAGTATGCAGAATCATCGAGATCGCTCATTTCGAGCTAGTTAATGCGAGAAACACGTTATCTAGTGTTTTCACCACTCCACAGTTCGTTGTATATGCAGAACAGGAGATATCTTGGTTTTCGTGGGGTTTCTAGCAGAGATATGCATTATCTGCGATAATCATGTTGAGACTTCTGTTAGAAGTATGCAGAATCTTCGAGATCGTACATTTTGAGCTATTTTATGCGAGAAACACGTTTTCTGGGGTTTTCACCAGTGCACAGTTCGTTAGATATGCAGAACAGGAGATATCTTGGTTTTCGTGGGTTTTCTAGCAGAGATATGCATTTTCTGAGATAATCTTGGTGAGACCTCTGTCCGAAGTATGCAGAAACATCGAGATCGCTCTTTTCGACCTATTTAATGCGGAAACACGTTATCTGGTGTTTTCACCACTCCACAGTGCGTTTGATATGCAGAACCAGCGATATGTTGGTTTTCGTGGGGTTTCAAGCTGAGATATGCATTTTTTACGATAATCATGGTGAGACTTCTGTCCGAAGGATGCAGAATCATCGAGATCGCACTTTTCGAGCTATTTAATGCGAGAAACACGATATCTGGTGTTTTCAGCAATCCACAGTGCGTATGATATGCAGAACCGGCGATATCTTGGTTTTCGTGGGGTTTCAAGCTGAGATATGCATTGTCTGCGATAATCTTGGTGAGACTTCTGTCCGAAGTATGCAGAAACATCGAGATCGCACTTTTCGAGCTATTTAATGCGAGAAACACGATATCTGGTGTTTTCAGCACTCCACAGTGCGTACGATATGCAGAACCGGCGATATCTTGGTTTTCGTGGGGTTTCAAGCTGAGATATGCATTGTCTGCGATAATCTTGGTGAGACTTCTGTCCGAAGTATGCAGAATCATCGAGATCGCACTTTTCGAGCTATTTAATGCGAGAAACACGATATCTGGTGTTTTCAGCACTCCACAGTGCGTACGATATGCAGAACAGGAGATATCTTAATTTTCGTGGTTTTTCCAGCTGAGATATGCATTTTCAGCGATAATCTTGGTGAGTCTTCTGTCAGAAGTATGCAGAATCTTCGAGATCGCTCATTTCGAGCTAGTTAATGCGAGAAACACGTTATCTGGTGTTTTCACCACTCCACAGTGCGTTTGATATGCAGAACCGGCGACATCTTGGCTGTCGTTGGGTATCAAGCTGAGATATGCATTTTCTACGATAATCTTGGTGAGTCTTCTGTCAGAAGTAAGCAGAATCTTCGATATCGCTCATTTCGAGCTAGTTAATGCGAGAAACACGTTATCTGGTGTTTTCACCACTCCACAGCGCGTTTGATATGCAGAACCGGCGATATCTTGATTTTCGTGGTTTTTCCTGCTGAGATATGCATTTTCAGCGATAATCTTGGTGAGTCTTCTGTCAGAAGTATGCAGAATCTTCGAGATCGCTCATTTCGAGCTAGTTAATGCGAGAAACACGTTATCTGGTGTTTTCACCACTCCACAGCGCGTTTGATATGCAGAACCGGCGATATCTTGATTTTCGTGGTTTTTCCTGCTGAGATATGCATTTTCAGCGATAATCTTGGGGAGTCTTCTGTCAGAAGTATGCAGAATCATCGAGATCGCTCATTTCGAGCTAGTTAATGCGAGAAACACGTTATCTAGTGTTTTCACCACTCCACAGTTCGTTGTATATGCAGAACAGGAGATATCTTGGTTTTCGTGGGGTTTCTAGCAGAGATATGCCTTATCTGCGATAATCATGTTGAGACTTCTGTTAGAAGTATGCAGAATCTTCGAGATCGTACATTTTGAGCTATTTTATGCGAGAAACACGTTGTCTGGTGTTTTCACCACTCCACAGTTGGTTTGATATGCAGAACCGGCGATATCTGGGTTTTCGTAGGGTTTCAAGCTGAGATATGCATTTTCTGAGATAATCTTGGTGAGACCTCTGTCCGATGTATGCAGAAACATCGAGATCGCTCTTTTCGACCTATTTAATGCGAGAAACACGTTATCTGGTGTTTTCACCAGTCCACAGTGCGTTTGATATGCAGAACTTGCGATATCTTGGTTTTCTTGGGGGTTCAAGCTGAGATATGCATTTTTTACGATAATCATGGTGAGTCTTCTGTCAGAAGTATGTAGAACCATCTGGATCGCTCTTTTCGAGCTATTTAATGCGAGAAACACGTTTTCTGGTGTATTCACCACTCCACAGTACGTTTGACATGCAGAACCAGAGATATCTTTGTTTCGGTCGGGTTTCAAGCTGAGATATGGTATTTTCTACGATAATCTTGGAGAGACTTCTGTCAGAAGTATGCAGAATCTTCGAGAACGCTCTTTTCGAGCTACATAATGCGAGAAACACGTTATCTGGTGTTTTCACCACTCCACAGTGCGTTTGATATGCAGAACCGGCGACATCTTGGCTTTCGTCGGGCATCAAGCTGAGATATGCATTTTCCACGATAATCTTGGTGAGACTTCTGTCAGAAGTATGCAGAATCATCGGGATCGCTCTTTTCGAGCTATGTAATGCGACAAACACGTTGTCTGGATGTTTTCACGACTCCACAGTGCGTTTGATATGCAGAACCGGCGACATCTTGATTTTCGTGAGGTTTCAAGCTGAGATATGGATTGTCTGTGATAATCTTGGTGCGACTTCAGTCAGAAGTATACAGAATCATCTAGATCGCTCTTTTCAAGCTATTTAATGCGAAAAAACAAATTTTCTGGTGTTTTCAACATTCCACAGTGCGTTTTATATGCAGAACCGGCGATATGTTGATTTTCGTGGTGTTTCCAGCTGAGATATGCATTTTCTGCGTTGATCTTGGTGAGTCTTCTGTCAGAAGTATGCAGAGTCATCGAGATCCCTTTTTTCGAGCTACTTATTGCGCGAAACACGATATCTGGTGTTTTCACCACTCCACAGTGCGTTTGATATACAGAACCGGCGACATCTTGGATTTCGTCGGGGTTCATACTGAGATATGCATTCTCTGCGATAATCTTGGAGAGACTTCTGTCAGAAGTATGCAGAATCATCGGGATCGCTCTTTTCGAGCTATGTAATGCGAGAAACACGTTTTCTGGTGTATTCACCACTCCACAGTACGTTTGATGTGCAGAACCAGAGATAACTTGGTTTTCGTGAGGTTTCAAGCTGAGATATGGATTTTCTGCGATAATCTTCGTGACACTTCAGTCAGAAGTATGCGTAATCATCGAGATCGCTCTATTCGAGCTAATTAATGTGAAAAAACAAGTTTTCTGGTGTTTTCCACATTCCACAGTGCGTTTTATATGCAGAACCGGCGACATCTTGATTTTCGTGAGGTTTCAAGCTGAGATATGCATTTTCTGCGATAATCTTGGTGAGACTTCTGTCAGAAGTATGCAGAATCATCGGGATCGCTCTTTTCGAGCTATTTAATGCGAGAAACACGTTGTCTGGTTGTTTTCACGACTCCACAGTGCGTTTGATATGCAGAACGGGCGACATCTTGATTTTCGTGAGGTTTCAAGCTGAGATATGGATTGTCTGTGATAATCTTGGTGCGACTTCAGTCAGAAGTATACAGAATCATCTAGATCGCTCTTTTCAAGCTATTTAATGCGAAAAAACAAATTTTCTGGTGTTTTCAACATTCCACAGTGCGTTTTATATGCAGAACCGGCGATATGTTGATTTTCGTGGTGTTTCCAGCTGAGATATGCATTTTCTGCGATAATCTTGGTAAGTCTTCTGTCAGAAGTATGTAGAACCATCTGGATCGCTCTTTTCGAGCTATTTAATGCGAGAAACACGTTTTCTGGTGTATTCACCACTCCACAGTACGTTTGACATGCAGAACCAGAGATATCTTTGTTTCGGTCGGGTTTCAAGCTGAGATATGGTATTTTCTACGATAATCTTGGAGAGACTTCTGTCAGAAGTATGCAGAATCTTCGAGAACGCTCTTTTCGAGCTACATAATGCGAGAAACACGTTATCTGGTGTTTTCACCACTCCACAGTGCGTTTGATATGCAGAACCGGAGATAACTTGGTTTTCGTGAGGTTTCAAGCTGAGATATGGATTTTCTGCGATAATCTTCGTGACACTTCAGTCAGAAGTATGCAGAATCATTTAGATCGCTCTTTTCGAGCTAATTAATGTGAAAAAACAAGTTTTCTGGTGTTTTCAACATTCCACAGTGCGTTTTATATGCAGAACCGGCGACATCTTGATTTTCGTGAGGTTTCAAGCTGAGATATGCATTTTCTGCGATAATCTTGGTGAGACTTCTGTCAGAAGTATGCAGAATCATAGGGATCGCTCTTTTCGAGCTATTTAATGCGAGAAACACGTTGTCTGGTTGTTTTCACGACTCCACAGTGCGTTTGATATGCAGAACCGGCGACATCTTAATTTTCGTGATGTTTCAAGCTGAGATATGGATTTTCTGCGATAATCTTGGTGACACTTCAGTCAGAAGTATGCAGAATCATCTAGATCGCTGTTTTCAAGCTATGTAATGCGAAAAAACAAGTTTTCTGGTGTTTTCAACATTCCACAGCGCGTTTTATATGCAGAACCGACGATATCTTGATTTTCGTTGTGTTTCAAGCTGAGATATGCATTTTCTGACATAATATTGGTGAGACTTCAGTCAGAAGTATGCAGAATCATCTAGATCGCTCGTTTCGAGCTATTTAATTCGAAAAAACAAGTTTTCTGGTGTTTTCAACATTCCACAGTGCGTTTGATATGCAGAACCGGCGATATCTTGATTTTCGTGGTGTTTCCAGCTGAGATATGCATTTTCTGCGATAATCTTGGTAAGTCTTCTGTCCGAAGGATGCAGAATCATCGAGATCGCACTTTTCGAGCTATTTAATGCGAGAAACACGATATCTGGTGTTTTCAGCAATCCACAGTGCGTATGATATGCAGAACCGGCGATATCTTGGTTTTCGTGGGGTTTCAAGCTGAGATATGCATTGTCTGCGATAATCTTGGTGAGACTTCTGTCCGAAGTATGCAGAAACATCGAGATCGCACTTTTCGAGCTATTTAATGCGAGAAACACGATATCTGGTGTTTTCAGCACTCCACAGTGCGTACGATATGCAGAACCGGCGATATCTTGGTTTTCGTGGGGTTTCAAGCTGAGATATGCATTGTCTGCGATAATCTTGGTGAGACTTCTGTCCGAAGTATGCAGAATCATCGAGATCGCACTTTTCGAGCTATTTAATGCGAGAAACACGATATCTGGTGTTTTCAGCACTCCACAGTGCGTACGATATGCAGAACAGGAGATATCTTAATTTTCGTGGTTTTTCCAGCTGAGATATGCATTTTCAGCGATAATCTTGGTGAGTCTTCTGTCAGAAGTATGCAGAATCTTCGAGATCGCTCATTTCGAGCTAGTTAATGCGAGAAACACGTTATCTGGTGTTTTCACCACTCCACAGTGCGTTTGATATGCAGAACCGGCGACATCTTGGCTGTCGTTGGGTATCAAGCTGAGATATGCATTTTCTACGATAATCTTGGTGAGTCTTCTGTCAGAAGTAAGCAGAATCTTCGATATCGCTCATTTCGAGCTAGTTAATGCGAGAAACACGTTATCTGGTGTTTTCACCACTCCACAGCGCGTTTGATATGCAGAACCGGCGATATCTTGATTTTCGTGGTTTTTCCTGCTGAGATATGCATTTTCAGCGATAATCTTGGTGAGTCTTCTGTCAGAAGTATGCAGAATCTTCGAGATCGCTCATTTCGAGCTAGTTAATGCGAGAAACACGTTATCTGGTGTTTTCACCACTCCACAGCGCGTTTGATATGCAGAACCGGCGATATCTTGATTTTCGTGGTTTTTCCTGCTGAGATATGCATTTTCAGCGATAATCTTGGGGAGTCTTCTGTCAGAAGTATGCAGAATCATCGAGATCGCTCATTTCGAGCTAGTTAATGCGAGAAACACGTTATCTAGTGTTTTCACCACTCCACAGTTCGTTGTATATGCAGAACAGGAGATATCTTGGTTTTCGTGGGGTTTCTAGCAGAGATATGCCTTATCTGCGATAATCATGTTGAGACTTCTGTTAGAAGTATGCAGAATCTTCGAGATCGTACATTTTGAGCTATTTTATGCGAGAAACACGTTGTCTGGTGTTTTCACCACTCCACAGTTGGTTTGATATGCAGAACCGGCGATATCTGGGTTTTCGTAGGGTTTCAAGCTGAGATATGCATTTTCTGAGATAATCTTGGTGAGACCTCTGTCCGATGTATGCAGAAACATCGAGATCGCTCTTTTCGACCTATTTAATGCGAGAAACACGTTATCTGGTGTTTTCACCAGTCCACAGTGCGTTTGATATGCAGAACTTGCGATATCTTGGTTTTCTTGGGGGTTCAAGCTGAGATATGCATTTTTTACGATAATCATGGTGAGTCTTCTGTCAGAAGTATGTAGAACCATCTGGATCGCTCTTTTCGAGCTATTTAATGCGAGAAACACGTTTTCTGGTGTATTCACCACTCCACAGTACGTTTGACATGCAGAACCAGAGATATCTTTGTTTCGGTCGGGTTTCAAGCTGAGATATGGTATTTTCTACGATAATCTTGGAGAGACTTCTGTCAGAAGTATGCAGAATCTTCGAGAACGCTCTTTTCGAGCTACATAATGCGAGAAACACGTTATCTGGTGTTTTCACCACTCCACAGTGCGTTTGATATGCAGAACCGGCGACATCTTGGCTTTCGTCGGGCATCAAGCTGAGATATGCATTTTCCACGATAATCTTGGTGAGACTTCTGTCAGAAGTATGCAGAATCATCGGGATCGCTCTTTTCGAGCTATGTAATGCGACAAACACGTTGTCTGGATGTTTTCACGACTCCACAGTGCGTTTGATATGCAGAACCGGCGACATCTTGATTTTCGTGAGGTTTCAAGCTGAGATATGGATTGTCTGTGATAATCTTGGTGCGACTTCAGTCAGAAGTATACAGAATCATCTAGATCGCTCTTTTCAAGCTATTTAATGCGAAAAAACAAATTTTCTGGTGTTTTCAACATTCCACAGTGCGTTTTATATGCAGAACCGGCGATATGTTGATTTTCGTGGTGTTTCCAGCTGAGATATGCATTTTCTGCGTTGATCTTGGTGAGTCTTCTGTCAGAAGTATGCAGAGTCATCGAGATCCCTTTTTTCGAGCTACTTATTGCGCGAAACACGATATCTGGTGTTTTCACCACTCCACAGTGCGTTTGATATACAGAACCGGCGACATCTTGGATTTCGTCGGGGTTCATACTGAGATATGCATTCTCTGCGATAATCTTGGAGAGACTTCTGTCAGAAGTATGCAGAATCATCGGGATCGCTCTTTTCGAGCTATGTAATGCGAGAAACACGTTTTCTGGTGTATTCACCACTCCACAGTACGTTTGATGTGCAGAACCAGAGATAACTTGGTTTTCGTGAGGTTTCAAGCTGAGATATGGATTTTCTGCGATAATCTTCGTGACACTTCAGTCAGAAGTATGCGTAATCATCGAGATCGCTCTATTCGAGCTAATTAATGTGAAAAAACAAGTTTTCTGGTGTTTTCCACATTCCACAGTGCGTTTTATATGCAGAACCGGCGACATCTTGATTTTCGTGAGGTTTCAAGCTGAGATATGCATTTTCTGCGATAATCTTGGTGAGACTTCTGTCAGAAGTATGCAGAATCATCGGGATCGCTCTTTTCGAGCTATTTAATGCGAGAAACACGTTGTCTGGTTGTTTTCACGACTCCACAGTGCGTTTGATATGCAGAACGGGCGACATCTTGATTTTCGTGAGGTTTCAAGCTGAGATATGGATTGTCTGTGATAATCTTGGTGCGACTTCAGTCAGAAGTATACAGAATCATCTAGATCGCTCTTTTCAAGCTATTTAATGCGAAAAAACAAATTTTCTGGTGTTTTCAACATTCCACAGTGCGTTTTATATGCAGAACCGGCGATATGTTGATTTTCGTGGTGTTTCCAGCTGAGATATGCATTTTCTGCGATAATCTTGGTAAGTCTTCTGTCAGAAGTATGTAGAACCATCTGGATCGCTCTTTTCGAGCTATTTAATGCGAGAAACACGTTTTCTGGTGTATTCACCACTCCACAGTACGTTTGACATGCAGAACCAGAGATATCTTTGTTTCGGTCGGGTTTCAAGCTGAGATATGGTATTTTCTACGATAATCTTGGAGAGACTTCTGTCAGAAGTATGCAGAATCTTCGAGAACGCTCTTTTCGAGCTACATAATGCGAGAAACACGTTATCTGGTGTTTTCACCACTCCACAGTGCGTTTGATATGCAGAACCGGAGATAACTTGGTTTTCGTGAGGTTTCAAGCTGAGATATGGATTTTCTGCGATAATCTTCGTGACACTTCAGTCAGAAGTATGCAGAATCATTTAGATCGCTCTTTTCGAGCTAATTAATGTGAAAAAACAAGTTTTCTGGTGTTTTCAACATTCCACAGTGCGTTTTATATGCAGAACCGGCGACATCTTGATTTTCGTGAGGTTTCAAGCTGAGATATGCATTTTCTGCGATAATCTTGGTGAGACTTCTGTCAGAAGTATGCAGAATCATAGGGATCGCTCTTTTCGAGCTATTTAATGCGAGAAACACGTTGTCTGGTTGTTTTCACGACTCCACAGTGCGTTTGATATGCAGAACCGGCGACATCTTAATTTTCGTGATGTTTCAAGCTGAGATATGGATTTTCTGCGATAATCTTGGTGACACTTCAGTCAGAAGTATGCAGAATCATCTAGATCGCTGTTTTCAAGCTATGTAATGCGAAAAAACAAGTTTTCTGGTGTTTTCAACATTCCACAGCGCGTTTTATATGCAGAACCGACGATATCTTGATTTTCGTTGTGTTTCAAGCTGAGATATGCATTTTCTGACATAATATTGGTGAGACTTCAGTCAGAAGTATGCAGAATCATCTAGATCGCTCGTTTCGAGCTATTTAATTCGAAAAAACAAGTTTTCTGGTGTTTTCAACATTCCACAGTGCGTTTGATATGCAGAACCGGCGATATCTTGATTTTCGTGGTGTTTCCAGCTGAGATATGCATTTTCTGCGATAATCTTGGTAAGTCTTCTGTCAGAAGTATGTAGAACCATCTGGATCGCTCTTTTCGAGCTATTTAATGCGAGAAACACGTTTTCTGGTGTATTCACCACTCCACAGTACGTTTGACATGCAGAACCAGAGATATCTTTGTTTCGGTCGGGTTTCAAGCTGAGATATGGTATTTTCTACGATAATCTAGGAGA
>CATORF010000170.1:0-114115 GCA_951804975.1 Anthophora plumipes | reverse complement strand
TGCGCTTTCAGTGATAATCTTCACGATTCTGCTGTTACAAGTGTGCAGAATCACCGAAATCGCTGTTTTCGTGCTTTTGAATGCGAAAAACACGTTTTCTGGTGTTTTGAGCACTCCACAGTGCGTTTGATATGCGGAAACTACGATATCTTCGGTATCGTTGTTGTTTCCAGCTGAGATATGCACTTTCAGTGATAATCTTCACGATTCTGCTGTTATAAGTGTGCAGAATCACCGAAATCGCTGTTTTCGTGCTTTTGAATGCGAAAAACACGTTTTCTGGTGTTTTCAGCACTCCACAGTGCGTTTGATATGCGGAAACTGCCATATCTTCGGTATCGTTGTTGTTTCCTGCTGAGATATGCACTTTCAGTGATAATCTTCACGATTCTGCTGTTACAAGTGTGCAGAATCACCGAAATCGCTGTTTTCGTGCTTTTGAATGCGAAAAACACGTTTTCTGGTGTTTTCAGCACTCCACAGTGCGTTTGATATGCGGAAACTACGATATGTTCGGTATCGTTGTTGTTTCCAGCTGAGATATGCATCTTCAGTGATAATCTTCATGATTCTGCTGTTACAAGTGTGCAGAATCACCGAAATCGCTGTTTTCGTGCTTTTGAATGCGAAAAACACGTTTTCTGGTGTTTTCAGCACTCCACAGTGCGTTTGATATGCGGAAACTACGATATCTTCGGTATCGTTGTTGTTTCCAGCTGAGACATGCATTTTCAGTGATAATCTTCATGATTCTACTGTTACAAGTGTGCAGAATCACCGAAATCGCTGTTTTCGTGCTTTTGAATGCGAAAAACACGTTTTCTGGTGTTTTCAGCACTCCACAGTGCGTTTGATATGCGGAAACTACGATATCTTCGGTATCGTTGTTGTTTCCAGCTGAGATATGCACTTTCAGTGATAATCTTCACGATTCTGCTGTTACAAGTGTGCAGAATCACCGAAATCGCTGTTTTCGTGCTTTTGAATGCGAAAAACACGTTTTCTGGTGTTTTCAGCACTCCACAGTGCGTTTGATATGCGGAAACTGCGATATCTTCGGTATCGTTGTTGTTTCCAGCTGAGATATGCACTTTCAGTGATAATCTTCACGATTCTGCTGTTACAAGTGTGCAGAATCACCGAAATCGCTGTTTTCGTGCTTTTGAATGCGAAAAACACGTTTTCTGGTGTTTTCAGCACTCCACAGTGCGTTTGATATGCGGAAACTGCCATATCTTCGGTATCGTTGTCGTTTCCAGCTGAGATATGCACTTTCAGTGATAATCTTCACGATTCTGCTGTTACAAGTGTGCAGAATCACCGAAATCGCTGTTTTCGTGCTTTTGAATGCGAAAAACACGTTTTCTGGTGTTTTCAGCACTCCAGAGTGCGTTTGATATGCGGAAACTACGATATCTTCGGTATCGTTGTTGTTTCCAGCTGAGATATGCACTTTCAGTGATAATCTTCACGATTCTGCTGTTACAAGTGTGCAGAATCACCGAAATCGCTGTTTTCGTGCTTTTGAATGCGAAAAACACGTTTTCTGGTGTTTTCAGCACTCCACAGTGCGTTTGATATGCGGAAACTGCGATATCTTCGGTATCGTTGTTGTTTCCAGCTGAGATATGCACTTTCAGTGATAATCTTCACGATTCTGCTGTTACAAGTGTGCAGAATCACCGAAATCGCTGTTTTCGTGCTTTTGAATGCGAAAAACACGTTTTCTGGTGTTTTCAACACTCCACAGTGCGTTTGATATGCGGAAACTACGATATCTTCGGTATCGTTGTTGTTTCCAGCTGAGATATGCACTTTCAGTGATAATCTTCACGATTCTGCTGTTACAAGTGTGCAGAATCACCGAAATCGCTGTTTTCGTGCTTTTGAATGCGAAAAACACGTTTTCTGGTGTTTTCAGCACTCCACAGTGCGTTTGATATGCGGAAACTGCCATATCTTCGGTATCGTTGTTGTTTCCTGCTGAGATATGCGCTTTCAGTGATAATCTTCACGATTCTGCTGTTACAAGTGTGCAGAATCACCGAAATCGCTGTTTTCGTGCTTTTGAATGCGAAAAACACGTTTTCTGGTGTTTTGAGCACTCCACAGTGCGTTTGATATGCGGAAACTACGATATCTTCGGTATCGTTGTTGTTTCCAGCTGAGATATGCACTTTCAGTGATAATCTTCACGATTCTGCTGTTATAAGTGTGCAGAATCACCGAAATCGCTGTTTTCGTGCTTTTGAATGCGAAAAACACGTTTTCTGGTGTTTTCAGCACTCCACAGTGCGTTTGATATGCGGAAACTGCCATATCTTCGGTATCGTTGTTGTTTCCTGCTGAGATATGCACTTTCAGTGATAATCTTCACGATTCTGCTGTTACAAGTGTGCAGAATCACCGAAATCGCTGTTTTCGTGCTTTTGAATGCGAAAAACACGTTTTCTGGTGTTTTCAGCACTCCACAGTGCGTTTGATATGCGGAAACTACGATATGTTCGGTATCGTTGTTGTTTCCAGCTGAGATATGCATCTTCAGTGATAATCTTCATGATTCTGCTGTTACAAGTGTGCAGAATCACCGAAATCGCTGTTTTCGTGCTTTTGAATGCGAAAAACACGTTTTCTGGTGTTTTCAGCACTCCACAGTGCGTTTGATATGCGGAAACTACGATATCTTCGGTATCGTTGTTGTTTCCAGCTGAGACATGCATTTTCAGTGATAATCTTCATGATTCTACTGTTACAAGTGTGCAGAATCACCGAAATCGCTGTTTTCGTGCTATTGAATGCGAAAAACACGTTTTCTGGTGTTTTCAGCACTCCACAGTGCGTTTGATATGCGGAAACTGCCATATCTTCGGTATCGTTGTCGTTTCCAGCTGAGATATGCACTTTCAGTGATAATCTTCACGATTCTGCTGTTACAAGTGTGCAGAATCACCGAAATCGCTGTTTTCGTGCTTTTGAATGCGAAAAACACGTTTTCTGGTGTTTTCAGCACTCCACAGTGCGTTTGATATGCGGAAACTACGATATCTTCGGTATCGTTGTTGTTTCCAGCTGAGACATGCATTTTCAGTGATAATCTTCATGATTCTACTGTTACAAGTGTGCAGAATCACCGAAATCGCTGTTTTCGTGCTATTGAATGCGAAAAACACGTTTTCTGGTGTTTTCAGCACTCCACAGTGCGTTTGATATGCGGAAACTGCCATATCTTCGGTATCGTTGTCGTTTCCAGCTGAGATATGCACTTTCAGTGATAATCTTCACGATTCTGCTGTTACAAGTGTGCAGAATCACCGAAATCGCTGTTTTCGTGCTTTTGAATGCGAAAAACACGTTTTCTGGTGTTTTCAGCACTCCACAGTGCGTTTGATATGCGGAAACTACGATATCTTCGGTATCGTTGTTGTTTCCAGCTGAGATATGCACTTTCAGTGATAATCTTCACGATTCTGCTGTTACAAGTGTGCAGAATCACCGAAATCGCTGTTTTCGTGCTTTTGAATGCGAAAAACACGTTTTCTGGTGTTTTCAGCACTCCACAGTGCGTTTGATATGCGGAAACTGCGATATCTTCGGTATCGTTGTTGTTTCCAGCTGAGATATGCACTTTCAGTGATAATCTTCACGATTCTGCTGTTACAAGTGTGCAGAATCACCGAAATCGCTGTTTTCGTGCTTTTGAATGCGAAAAACACGTTTTCTGGTGTTTTCAACACTCCACAGTGCGTTTGATATGCGGAAACTACGATATCTTCGGTATCGTTGTTGTTTCCAGCTGAGATATGCACTTTCAGTGATAATCTTCACGATTCTGCTGTTACAAGTGTGCAGAATCACCGAAATCGCTGTTTTCGTGCTTTTGAATGCGAAAAACACGTTTTCTGGTGTTTTCAGCACTCCACAGTGCGTTTGATATGCGGAAACTGCCATATCTTCGGTATCGTTGTTGTTTCCTGCTGAGATATGCGCTTTCAGTGATAATCTTCACGATTCTGCTGTTACAAGTGTGCAGAATCACCGAAATCGCTGTTTTCGTGCTTTTGAATGCGAAAAACACGTTTTCTGGTGTTTTGAGCACTCCACAGTGCGTTTGATATGCGGAAACTACGATATCTTCGGTATCGTTGTTGTTTCCAGCTGAGATATGCACTTTCAGTGATAATCTTCACGATTCTGCTGTTATAAGTGTGCAGAATCACCGAAATCGCTGTTTTCGTGCTTTTGAATGCGAAAAACACGTTTTCTGGTGTTTTCAGCACTCCGCAGTGCGTTTGATATGCGGAAACTACGATATCTTCGGTATCGTTGTTGTTTCCAGCTGAGATATGCACTTTCAGTGATAATCTTCACGTTTCTGCTGTTACAAGTGTGCAGAATCACCGAAATCGCTGTTTTCGTGCTTTTGAATGCGAAAAACACGTTTTCTGGTGTTTTCAGCACTCCACAGTGCGTTTGATATGCGGAAACTGCGATATCTTCGGTATCGTTGTTGTTTCCAGCTGAGATATGCACTTTCAGTGATAATCTTCACGATTCTGCTGTTACAAGTGTGCAGAATCACCGAAATCGCTGTTTTCGTGCTTTTGAATGCGAAAAACACGTTTTCTGGTGTTTTCAGCACTCCACAGTGCGTTTGATATGCGGAAACTGCCATATCTACGGTATCGTTGTTGTTTCCTGCTGAGATATGCACTTTCAGTGATAATCTTCACGATTCTGCTGTTACAAGTGTGCAGAATCACCGAAATCGCTGTTTTCGTGCTTTTGAATGCGAAAAACACGTTTTCTGGTGTTTTCAGCACTCCGCAGTGCGTTTGATATGCGGAAACTACGATATCTTCGGTATCGTTGTTGTTTCCAGCTGAGATATGCACTTTCAGTGATAATCTTCACGTTTCTGCTGTTACAAGTGTGCAGAATCACCGAAATCGCTGTTTTCGTGCTTTTGAATGCGAAAAACACGTTTTCTGGTGTTTTCAGCACTCCACAGTGCGTTTGATATGCGGAAACTACGATATCTTCGGTATCGTTGTTGTTTCCAGCTGAGATATGCACTTTCAGTGATAATCTTCACGATTCTGCTGTTACAAGTGTGCAGAATCACCGAAATCGCTGTTTTCGTGCTTTTGAATGCGAAAAACACGTTTTCTGGTGTTTTCAGCACTCCACAGTGCGTTTGATATGCGGAAACTGCCATATCTTCGGTATCGTTGTTGTTTCCTGCTGAGATATGCACTTTCAGTGATAATCTTCACGATTCTGCTGTTACAAGTGTGCAGAATCACCGAAATCGCTGTTTTCGTGCTTTTGAATGCGAAAAACACGTTTTCTGGTGTTTTCAGCACTCCACAGTGCGTTTGATATGCGGAAACTACGATATCTTCGGTATCGTTGTTGTTTCCAGCTGAGATATGCACTTTCAGTGATAATCTTCACGATTCTGCTGTTACAAGTGTGCAGAATCACCGAAATCGCTGTTTTCGTGCTTTTGAATGCGAAAAACACGTTTTCTGGTGTTTTCAGCACTCCACAGTGCGTTTGATATGCGGAAACTACGATATCTTCGGTATCGTTGTTGTTTCCAGCTGAGATATGCATCTTCAGTGATAATCTTCATGATTCTGCTGTTACAAGTGTGCAGAATCACCGAAATCGCTGTTTTCGTGCTTTTGAATGCGAAAAACACGTTTTCTGGTGTTTTGAGCACTCCACAGTGCGTTTGATATGCGGAAACTGCGATATCTTCGGTATCGTTGTTGTTTCCAGCTGAGATATGCACTTTCAGTGATAATCTTCACGATTCTGCTGTTACAAGTGTGCAGAATCACCGAAATCGCTGTTTTCGTGCTTTTGAATGCGAAAAACACGTTTTCTGGTGTTTTCAGCACTCCACAGTGCGTTTGATATGCGGAAACTGCCATATCTTCGGTATCCTTGTTGTTTCCTGCTGAGATATGCACTTTCAGTGATAATCTTCACGATTCTGCTGTTACAAGTGTGCAGAATCACCGAAATCGCTGTTTTCGTGCTTTTGAATGCGAAAAACACGTTTTCTGGTGTTTTCAGCACTCCACAGTGCGTTTGATATGCGGAAACTACGATATCTTCGGTATCGTTGTTGTTTCCAGCTGAGATATGCACTTTCAGTCATAATCTTCACGATTCTGCTGTTACAAGTGTGCAGAATCACCGAAATCGCTGTTTTCGTGCTTTTGAATGCGAAAAACACGTTTTCTGGTGTTTTCAGCACTCCACAGTGCGTTTGATATGCGGAAACTACGATATCTTCGGTATCGTTGTTGTTTCCAGCTGAGATATGCATCTTCAGTGATAATCTTCATGATTCTGCTGTTACAAGTGTGCAGAATCACCGAAATCGCTGTTTTCGTGCTTTTGTATGCGAAAAACACGTTTTCTGGTGTTTTCAGCACTCCACAGTGCGTTTGATATGCGGAAACTACGATATCTTCGGTATCGTTGTTGTTTCCAGCTGAGATATGCACTTTCAGTGATAATCTTCACGATTCTGCTGTTACAAGTGTGCAGAATCACCGAAATCGCTGTTTTCGTGCTTTTGAATGCGAAAAACACGTGTTCTGGTGTTTTCAGCACTCCACAGTGCGTTTGATATGCGGAAACTACGATATCTTCGGTATCGTTGTTGTTTCCAGCTGAGACATGCATTTTCAGTGATAATCTTCATGATTCTGCTGTTACAAGTGTGCAGAATCACCGAAATCGCTGTTTTCGTGCTTTTGAATGCGAAAAACACGTTTTCTGGTGTTTTCAGCACTCCACAGTGCGATTGATATGCGGAAACTGCCATATCTTCGGTATCGTTGTTGTTTCCTGCTGAGATATGCACTTTCAGTGATAATCTTCACGATTCTGCTGTTACAAGTGTGCAGAATCACCGAAATCGCTGTTTTCGTGCTTTTGAATGCGAAAAACACGTTTTCTGGTGTTTTCAGCACTCCACAGTGCGTTTGATATGCGGAAACTACGATATCTTCGGTATCGTTGTTGTTTCCAGCTGAGATATGCACTTTCAGTGATAATCTTCACGATTCTGCTGTTACAAGTGTGCAGAATCACCGAAATCGCTGTTTTCGTGCTTTTGGATGCGAAAAACACGTTTTCTGGTGTTTTCAGCACTCCACAGTGCGTTTGATATGCGGAAACTACGATATCTTCGGTATCGTTGTTGTTTCCAGCTGAGACATGCATTTTCAGTGATAATCTTCATGATTCTGCTGTTACAAGTGTGCAGAATCACCGAAATCGCTGTTTTCGTGCTTTTGAATGCGAAAAACACGTTTTCTGGTGTTTTCAGCACTCCACAGTGCGTTTGATATGCGGAAACTGCCATATCTTCGGTATCCTTGTTGTTTCCTGCTGAGATATGCACTTTCAGTGATAATCTTCACGATTCTGCTGTTACAAGTGTGCAGAATCACCGAAATCGCTGTTTTCGTGCTTTTGAATGCGAAAAACACGTTTTCTGGTGTTTTCAGCACTCCACAGTGCGTTTGATATGCGGAAACTACGATATCTTCGGTATCGTTGTTGTTTCCAGCTGAGATATGCACTTTCAGTGATAATCTTCACGATTCTGCTGTTACAAGTGTGCAGAATCACCGAAATCGCTGTTTTCGTGCTTTTGAATGCGAAAAACACGTTTTCTGGTGTTTTCAGCACTCCACAGTGCGTTTGATATGCGGAAACTACGATATCTTCGGTATCGTTGTTGTTTCCAGCTGAGATATGCATCTTCAGTGATAATCTTCATGATTCTGCTGTTACAAGTGTGCAGAATCACCGAAATCGCTGTTTTCGTGCTTTTGTATGCGAAAAACACGTTTTCTGGTGTTTTCAGCACTCCACAGTGCGTTTGATATGCGGAAACTACGATATCTTCGGTATCGTTGTTGTTTCCAGCTGAGATATGCACTTTCAGTGATAATCTTCACGATTCTGCTGTTACAAGTGTGCAGAATCACCGAAATCGCTGTTTTCGTGCTTTTGAATGCGAAAAACACGTGTTCTGGTGTTTTCAGCACTCCACAGTGCGTTTGATATGCGGAAACTACGATATCTTCGGTATCGTTGTTCTTTCCAGCTGAGATATGCACTTTCAGTGATAATCTTCACGATTCTGCTGTTACAAGTGTGCAGAATCACCGAAATCGCTGTTTTCGTGCTTTTGGATGCGAAAAACACGTTTTCTGGTGTTTTCAGCACTCCACAGTGCGTTTGATATGCGGAAACTACGATATCTTCGGTATCGTTGTTGTTTCCAGCTGAGACATGCATTTTCAGTGATAATCTTCATGATTCTGCTGTTACAAGTGTGCAGAATCACCGAAATCGCTGTTTTCGTGCTATTGAATGCGAAAAACACGTTTTCTGGTGTTTTCAGCACTCCACAGTGCGTTTGATATGCGGAAACTGCCATATCTTCGGTATCGTTGTTGTTTCCAGCTGAGATATGCACTTTCAGTGATAATCTTCACGATTCTGCTGTTACAAGTGTGCAGAATCACCGAAATCGCTGTTTTCGTGCTTTTGAATGCGAAAAACACGTTTTCTGGTGTTTTCAGCACTCCACAGTGCGTTTGATATGCGGAAACTACGATATCTTCGGTATCGTTGTTGTTTCCAGCTGAGATATGCACTTTCAGTGATAATCTTCACGATTCTGCTGTTACAAGTGTGCAGAATCACCGAAATCGCTGTTTTCGTGCTTTTGAATGCGAAAAACACGTTTTCTGGTGTTTTCAGCACTCCACAGTGCGTTTGATATGCGGAAACTACGATATCTTCGGTATCGTTGTTGTTTCCAGCTGAGATATGCATCTTCAGTGATAATCTTCATGATTCTGCTGTTACAAGTGTGCAGAATCACCGAAATCGCTGTTTTCGTGCTTTTGTATGCGAAAAACACGTTTTCTGGTGTTTTCAGCACTCCACAGTGCGTTTGATATGCGGAAACTACGATATCTTCGGTATCGTTGTTGTTTCCAGCTGAGACATGCATTTTCAGTGATAATCTTCATGATTCTGCTGTTACAAGTGTGCAGAATCACCGAAATCGCTGTTTTCGTGCTTTTGAATGCGAAAAACACGTTTTCTGGTGTTTTCAACACTCCACAGTGCGTTTGATATGCGGAAACTGCGATATCTTCGGTATCGTTGTTGTTTCCAGCTGAGACATGCATTTTCAGTGATAATCTTCATGATTCTGCTGTTACAAGTGTGCAGAATCACCGAAATCGCTGTTTTCGTGCTTTTGAATGCGAAAAACACGTTTTCTGGTGTTTTCAGCACTCCACAGTGCGATTGATATGCGGAAACTGCCATATCTTCGGTATCGTTGTTGTTTCCTGCTGAGATATGCACTTTCAGTGATAATCTTCACGATTCTGCTGTTACAAGTGTGCAGAATCACCGAAATCGCTGTTTTCGTGCTTTTGAATGCGAAAAACACGTTTTCTGGTGTTTTCAGCACTCCACAGTGCGTTTGATATGCGGAAACTACGATATCTTCGGTATCGTTGTTGTTTCCAGCTGAGATATGCACTTTCAGTGATAATCTTCACGATTCTGCTGTTACAAGTGTGCAGAATCACCGAAATCGCTGTTTTCGTGCTTTTGAATGCGAAAAACACGTTTTCTGGTGTTTTCAGCACTCCACAGTGCGTTTGATATGCGGAAACTGCCATATCTTCGGTATCCTTGTTGTTTCCTGCTGAGATATGCACTTTCAGTGATAATCTTCACGATTCTGCTGTTACAAGTGTGCAGAATCACCGAAATCGCTGTTTTCGTGCTTTTGAATGCGAAAAACACGTTTTCTGGTGTTTTCAGCACTCCACAGTGCGTTTGATATGCGGAAACTACGATATCTTCGGTATCGTTGTTGTTTCCAGCTGAGATATGCACTTTCAGTGATAATCTTCACGATTCTGCTGTTACAAGTGTGCAGAATCACCGAAATCGCTGTTTTCGTGCTATTGAATGCGAAAAACACGTTTTCTGGTGTTTTCAGCACTCCACAGTGCGTTTGATATGCGGAAACTGCCATATCTTCGGTATCCTTGTTGTTTCCTGCTGAGATATGCACTTTCAGTGATAATCTTCACGATTCTGCTGTTACAAGTGTGCAGAATCACCGAAATCGCTGTTTTCGTGCTTTTGAATGCGAAAAACACGTTTTCTGGTGTTTTCAGCACTCCACAGTGCGTTTGATATGCGGAAACTACGATATCTTCGGTATCGTTGTTGTTTCCAGCTGAGATATGCACTTTCAGTGATAATCTTCACGATTCTGCTGTTACAAGTGTGCAGAATCACCGAAATCGCTGTTTTCGTGCTATTGAATGCGAAAAACACGTTTTCTGGTGTTTTCAGCACTCCACAGTGCGTTTGATATGCGGAAACTGCCATATCTTCGGTATCGTTGTTGTTTCCAGCTGAGATATGCACTTTCAGTGATAATCTTCACGATTCTGCTGTTACAAGTGTGCAGAATCACCGAAATCGCTGTTTTCGTGCTTTTGAATGCGAAAAACACGTTTTCTGGTGTTTTCAGCACTCCACAGTGCGTTTGATATGCGGAAACTACGATATCTTCGGTATCGTTGTTGTTTCCAGCTGAGATATGCACTTTCAGTGATAATCTTCACGATTCTGCTGTTACAAGTGTGCAGAATCACCGAAATCGCTGTTTTCGTGCTTTTGAATGCGAAAAACACGTTTTCTGGTGTTTTCAGCACTCCACAGTGCGTTTGATATGCGGAATCTACGATATCTTCGGTATCGTTGTTGTTTCCAGCTGAGATATGCATCTTCAGTGATAATCTTCATGATTCTGCTGTTACAAGTGTGCAGAATCACCGAAATCGCTGTTTTCGTGCTTTTGAATGCGAAAAACACGTTTTCTGGTGTTTTCAGCACTCCACAGTGCGTTTGATATGCGGAAACTACGATATCTTCGGTATCGTTGTTGTTTCCAGCTGAGATATGCATCTTCAGTGATAATCTTCACGATTCTGCTGTTACAAGTGTGCAGAATCACCGAAATCGCTGTTTTCGTGCTTTTGAATGCGAAAAACACGTTTTCTGGTGTTTTCAGCACTCCACAGTGCGTTTGATATGCGGAAACTACGATATCTTCGGTATCGTTGTTGTTTCCAGCTGAGATATGCACTTTCAGTGATAATCTTCACGATTCTGCTGTTACAAGTGTGCAGAATCACCGAAATCGCTGTTTTCGTGCTATTGAATGCGAAAAACACGTTTTCTGGTGTTTTCAGCACTCCACAGTGCGTTTGATATGCGGAAACTGCCATATCTTCGGTATCCTTGTTGTTTCCTGCTGAGATATGCACTTTCAGTGATAATCTTCACGATTCTGCTGTTACAAGTGTGCAGAATCACCGAAATCGCTGTTTTCGTGCTTTTGAATGCGAAAAACACGTTTTCTGGTGTTTTCAGCACTCCACAGTGCGTTTGATATGCGGAAACTACGATATCTTCGGTATCGTTGTTGTTTCCAGCTGAGATATGCACTTTCAGTGATAATCTTCACGATTCTGCTGTTACAAGTGTGCAGAATCACCGAAATCGCTGTTTTCGTGCTATTGAATGCGAAAAACACGTTTTCTGGTGTTTTCAGCACTCCACAGTGCGTTTGATATGCGGAAACTGCCATATCTTCGGTATCGTTGTTGTTTCCAGCTGAGATATGCACTTTCAGTGATAATCTTCACGATTCTGCTGTTACAAGTGTGCAGAATCACCGAAATCGCTGTTTTCGTGCTTTTGAATGCGAAAAACACGTTTTCTGGTGTTTTCAGCACTCCACAGTGCGTTTGATATGCGGAAACTACGATATCTTCGGTATCGTTGTTGTTTCCAGCTGAGATATGCACTTTCAGTGATAATCTTCACGATTCTGCTGTTACAAGTGTGCAGAATCACCGAAATCGCTGTTTTCGTGCTTTTGAATGCGAAAAACACGTTTTCTGGTGTTTTCAGCACTCCACAGTGCGTTTGATATGCGGAATCTACGATATCTTCGGTATCGTTGTTGTTTCCAGCTGAGATATGCATCTTCAGTGATAATCTTCATGATTCTGCTGTTACAAGTGTGCAGAATCACCGAAATCGCTGTTTTCGTGCTTTTGAATGCGAAAAACACGTTTTCTGGTGTTTTCAGCACTCCACAGTGCGTTTGATATGCGGAAACTACGATATCTTCGGTATCGTTGTTGTTTCCAGCTGAGATATGCATCTTCAGTGATAATCTTCATGATTCTGCTGTTACAAGTGTGCAGAATCACCGAAATCGCTGTTTTCGTGCTTTTGTATGCGAAAAACACGTTTTCTGGTGTTTTCAGCACTCCACAGTGCGTTTGATATGCGGAAACTACGATATCTTCGGTATCGTTGTTGTTTCCAGCTGAGACATGCATTTTCAGTGATAATCTTCATGATTCTGCTGTTACAAGTGTGCAGAATCACCGAAATCGCTGTTTTCGTGCTTTTGAATGCGAAAAACACGTTTTCTGGTGTTTTCAACACTCCACAGTGCGTTTGATATGCGGAAACTGCGATATCTTCGGTATCGTTGTTGTTTCCAGCTGAGACATGCATTTTCAGTGATAATCTTCATGATTCTGCTGTTACAAGTGTGCAGAATCACCGAAATCGCTGTTTTCGTGCTTTTGAATGCGAAAAACACGTTTTCTGGTGTTTTCAGCACTCCACAGTGCGATTGATATGCGGAAACTGCCATATCTTCGGTATCGTTGTTGTTTCCTGCTGAGATATGCACTTTCAGTGATAATCTTCACGATTCTGCTGTTACAAGTGTGCAGAATCACCGAAATCGCTGTTTTCGTGCTTTTGAATGCGAAAAACACGTTTTCTGGTGTTTTCAGCACTCCACAGTGCGTTTGATATGCGGAAACTACGATATCTTCGGTATCGTTGTTGTTTCCAGCTGAGATATGCACTTTCAGTGATAATCTTCACGATTCTGCTGTTACAAGTGTGCAGAATCACCGAAATCGCTGTTTTCGTGCTTTTGGATGCGAAAAACACGTTTTCTGGTGTTTTCAGCACTCCACAGTGCGTTTGATATGCGGAAACTACGATATCTTCGGTATCGTTGTTGTTTCCAGCTGAGACATGCATTTTCAGTGATAATCTTCATGATTCTGCTGTTACAAGTGTGCAGAATCACCGAAATCGCTGTTTTCGTGCTTTTGAATGCGAAAAACACGTTTTCTGGTGTTTTCAGCACTCCACAGTGCGTTTGATATGCGGAAACTGCCATATCTTCGGTATCCTTGTTGTTTCCTGCTGAGATATGCACTTTCAGTGATAATCTTCACGATTCTGCTGTTACAAGTGTGCAGAATCACCGAAATCGCTGTTTTCGTGCTTTTGAATGCGAAAAACACGTTTTCTGGTGTTTTCAGCACTCCACAGTGCGTTTGATATGCGGAAACTACGATATCTTCGGTATCGTTGTTGTTTCCAGCTGAGATATGCACTTTCAGTGATAATCTTCACGATTCTGCTGTTACAAGTGTGCAGAATCACCGAAATCGCTGTTTTCGTGCTTTTGAATGCGAAAAACACGTTTTCTGGTGTTTTCAGCACTCCACAGTGCGTTTGATATGCGGAAACTACGATATCTTCGGTATCGTTGTTGTTTCCAGCTGAGATATGCATCTTCAGTGATAATCTTCATGATTCTGCTGTTACAAGTGTGCAGAATCACCGAAATCGCTGTTTTCGTGCTTTTGTATGCGAAAAACACGTTTTCTGGTGTTTTCAGCACTCCACAGTGCGTTTGATATGCGGAAACTACGATATCTTCGGTATCGTTGTTGTTTCCAGCTGAGATATGCACTTTCAGTGATAATCTTCACGATTCTGCTGTTACAAGTGTGCAGAATCACCGAAATCGCTGTTTTCGTGCTTTTGAATGCGAAAAACACGTTTTCTGGTGTTTTCAGCACTCCACAGTGCGTTTGATATGCGGAAACTACGATATCTTCGGTATCGTTGTTGTTTCCAGCTGAGATATGCACTTTCAGTGATAATCTTCACGATTCTGCTGTTACAAGTGTGCAGAATCACCGAAATCGCTGTTTTCGTGCTTTTGAATGCGAAAAACACGTTTTCTGGTGTTTTCAGCACTCCGCAGTGCGTTTGATATGCGGAAACTACGATATCTTCGGTATCGTTGTTGTGTCCAGCTGAGATATGCACTTTCAGTGATAATCTTCACGATTCTGCTGTTACAAGTGTGCAGAATCACCGAAATCGCTGTTTTCGTGCTTTTGAATGCGAAAAACACGTTTTCTGGTGTTTTCAGCACTCCACAGTGCGTTTGATATGCGGAAACTACGATATCTTCGGTATCGTTGTTGTTTCCAGCTGAGATATGCACTTTCAGTGATAATCTTCACGATTCTGCTGTTACAAGTGTGCAGAATCACCGAAATCGCTGTTTTCGTGCTTTTGAATGCGAAAAACACGTTTTCTGGTGTTTTCAGCACTCCGCAGTGCGTTTGATATGCGGAAACTACGATATCTTCGGTATCGTTGTTGTTTCCAGCTGAGATATGCACTTTCAGTGATAATCTTCACGATTCTGCTGTTACAAGTGTGCAGAATCACCGAAATCGCTGTTTTCGTGCTTTTGAATGCGAAAAACACGTTTTCTGGTGTTTTCAGCACTCCACAGTGCGTTTGATATGCGGAAACTACGATATCTTCGGTATCGTTGTTGTTTCCAGCTGCGATATGCACTTTCAGTGATAATCTTCACGATTCTGCTGTTACAAGTGTGCAGAATCACCGAAATCGCTGTTTTCGTGCTTTTGAATGCGAAAAACACGTTTTCTGGTGTTTTCAGCACTCCACAGTGCGTTTGATATGCGGAAACTGCCATATCTTCGGTATCGTTGTTGTTTCCTGCTGAGATATGCACTTTCAGTGATAATCTTCACGATTCTGCTGTTACAAGTGTGCAGAATCACCGAAATCGCTGTTTTCGGGCTTTTGAATGCGAAAAACACGTTTTCTGGTGTTTTCAGCACTCCACAGTGCGTTTGATATGCGGAAACTACGATATGTTCGGTATCGTTGTTGTTTCCAGCTGAGATATGCATCTTCAGTGATAATCTTCATGATTCTGCTGTTACAAGTGTGCAGAATCACCGAAATCGCTGTTTTCGTGCTTTTGAATGCGAAAAACACGTTTTCTGGTGTTTTCAGCACTCCACAGTGCGTTTGATATGCGGAAACTACGATATCTTCGGTATCGTTGTTGTTTCCAGCTGAGACATGCATTTTCAGTGATAATCTTCATGATTCTACTGTTACAAGTGTGCAGAATCACCGAAATCGCTGTTTTCGTGCTATTGAATGCGAAAAACACGTTTTCTGGTGTTTTCAGCACTCCACAGTGCGTTTGATATGCGGAAACTGCCATATCTTCGGTATCGTTGTCGTTTCCAGCTGAGATATGCACTTTCAGTGATAATCTTCACGATTCTGCTGTTACAAGTGTGCAGAATCACCGAAATCGCTGTTTTCGTGCTTTTGAATGCGAAAAACACGTTTTCTGGTGTTTTCAGCACTCCACAGTGCGTTTGATATGCGGAAACTACGATATCTTCGGTATCGTTGTTCTTTCCAGCTGAGATATGCACTTTCAGTGATAATCTTCACGATTCTGCTGTTACAAGTGTGCAGAATCACCGAAATCGCTGTTTTCGTGCTTTTGAATGCGAAAAACACGTTTTCTGGTGTTTTCAGCACTCCACAGTGCGTTTGATATGCGGAAACTGCCATATCTTCGGTATCGTTGTTGTTTCCTGCTGAGATATGCGCTTTCAGTGATAATCTTCACGATTCTGCTGTTACAAGTGTGCAGAATCACCGAAATCGCTGTTTTCGTGCTTTTGAATGCGAAAAACACGTTTTCTGGTGTTTTGAGCACTCCACAGTGCGTTTGATATGCGGAAACTACGATATCTTCGGTATCGTTGTTGTTTCCAGCTGAGATATGCACTTTCAGTGATAATCTTCACGATTCTGCTGTTATAAGTGTGCAGAATCACCGAAATCGCTGTTTTCGTGCTTTTGAATGCGAAAAACACGTTTTCTGGTGTTTTCAGCACTCCACAGTGCGTTTGATATGCGGAAACTGCCATATCTTCGGTATCGTTGTTGTTTCCTGCTGAGATATGCACTTTCAGTGATAATCTTCACGATTCTGCTGTTACAAGTGTGCAGAATCACCGAAATCGCTGTTTTCGTGCTTTTGAATGCGAAAAACACGTTTTCTGGTGTTTTCAGCACTCCACAGTGCGTTTGATATGCGGAAACTACGATATGTTCGGTATCGTTGTTGTTTCCAGCTGAGATATGCATCTTCAGTGATAATCTTCATGATTCTGCTGTTACAAGTGTGCAGAATCACCGAAATCGCTGTTTTCGTGCTTTTGAATGCGAAAAACACGTTTTCTGGTGTTTTCAGCACTCCACAGTGCGTTTGATATGCGGAAACTACGATATCTTCGGTATCGTTGTTGTTTCCAGCTGAGACATGCATTTTCAGTGATAATCTTCATGATTCTACTGTTACAAGTGTGCAGAATCACCGAAATCGCTGTTTTCGTGCTTTTGAATGCGAAAAACACGTTTTCTGGTGTTTTCAGCACTCCACAGTGCGTTTGATATGCGGAAACTACGATATCTTCGGTATCGTTGTTGTTTCCAGCTGAGATATGCACTTTCAGTGATAATCTTCACGATTCTGCTGTTACAAGTGTGCAGAATCACCGAAATCGCTGTTTTCGTGCTTTTGAATGCGAAAAACACGTTTTCTGGTGTTTTCAGCACTCCACAGTGCGTTTGATATGCGGAAACTGCGATATCTTCGGTATCGTTGTTGTTTCCAGCTGAGATATGCACTTTCAGTGATAATCTTCACGATTCTGCTGTTACAAGTGTGCAGAATCACCGAAATCGCTGTTTTCGTGCTTTTGAATGCGAAAAACACGTTTTCTGGTGTTTTCAGCACTCCACAGTGCGTTTGATATGCGGAAACTGCCATATCTTCGGTATCGTTGTCGTTTCCAGCTGAGATATGCACTTTCAGTGATAATCTTCACGATTCTGCTGTTACAAGTGTGCAGAATCACCGAAATCGCTGTTTTCGTGCTTTTGAATGCGAAAAACACGTTTTCTGGTGTTTTCAGCACTCCAGAGTGCGTTTGATATGCGGAAACTACGATATCTTCGGTATCGTTGTTGTTTCCAGCTGAGATATGCACTTTCAGTGATAATCTTCACGATTCTGCTGTTACAAGTGTGCAGAATCACCGAAATCGCTGTTTTCGTGCTTTTGAATGCGAAAAACACGTTTTCTGGTGTTTTCAGCACTCCACAGTGCGTTTGATATGCGGAAACTGCGATATCTTCGGTATCGTTGTTGTTTCCAGCTGAGATATGCACTTTCAGTGATAATCTTCACGATTCTGCTGTTACAAGTGTGCAGAATCACCGAAATCGCTGTTTTCGTGCTTTTGAATGCGAAAAACACGTTTTCTGGTGTTTTCAACACTCCACAGTGCGTTTGATATGCGGAAACTACGATATCTTCGGTATCGTTGTTGTTTCCAGCTGAGATATGCACTTTCAGTGATAATCTTCACGATTCTGCTGTTACAAGTGTGCAGAATCACCGAAATCGCTGTTTTCGTGCTTTTGAATGCGAAAAACACGTTTTCTGGTGTTTTCAGCACTCCACAGTGCGTTTGATATGCGGAAACTGCCATATCTTCGGTATCGTTGTTGTTTCCTGCTGAGATATGCGCTTTCAGTGATAATCTTCACGATTCTGCTGTTACAAGTGTGCAGAATCACCGAAATCGCTGTTTTCGTGCTTTTGAATGCGAAAAACACGTTTTCTGGTGTTTTGAGCACTCCACAGTGCGTTTGATATGCGGAAACTACGATATCTTCGGTATCGTTGTTGTTTCCAGCTGAGATATGCACTTTCAGTGATAATCTTCACGATTCTGCTGTTATAAGTGTGCAGAATCACCGAAATCGCTGTTTTCGTGCTTTTGAATGCGAAAAACACGTTTTCTGGTGTTTTCAGCACTCCACAGTGCGTTTGATATGCGGAAACTGCCATATCTTCGGTATCGTTGTTGTTTCCTGCTGAGATATGCACTTTCAGTGATAATCTTCACGATTCTGCTGTTACAAGTGTGCAGAATCACCGAAATCGCTGTTTTCGTGCTTTTGAATGCGAAAAACACGTTTTCTGGTGTTTTCAGCACTCCACAGTGCGTTTGATATGCGGAAACTACGATATGTTCGGTATCGTTGTTGTTTCCAGCTGAGATATGCATCTTCAGTGATAATCTTCATGATTCTGCTGTTACAAGTGTGCAGAATCACCGAAATCGCTGTTTTCGTGCTTTTGAATGCGAAAAACACGTTTTCTGGTGTTTTCAGCACTCCACAGTGCGTTTGATATGCGGAAACTACGATATCTTCGGTATCGTTGTTGTTTCCAGCTGAGACATGCATTTTCAGTGATAATCTTCATGATTCTACTGTTACAAGTGTGCAGAATCACCGAAATCGCTGTTTTCGTGCTATTGAATGCGAAAAACACGTTTTCTGGTGTTTTCAGCACTCCACAGTGCGTTTGATATGCGGAAACTGCCATATCTTCGGTATCGTTGTCGTTTCCAGCTGAGATATGCACTTTCAGTGATAATCTTCACGATTCTGCTGTTACAAGTGTGCAGAATCACCGAAATCGCTGTTTTCGTGCTTTTGAATGCGAAAAACACGTTTTCTGGTGTTTTCAGCACTCCACAGTGCGTTTGATATGCGGAAACTACGATATCTTCGGTATCGTTGTTGTTTCCAGCTGAGATA
Source organism: Anthophora plumipes (assembly GCA_951804975.1). NCBI lineage: Eukaryota > Metazoa > Arthropoda > Insecta > Hymenoptera > Apidae > Anthophora > Anthophora plumipes. The sequence continues at coordinate 95,110 of CATORF010000170.1, read as the reverse complement.
TGCACTTTCAGTGATAATCTTCACGATTCTGCTGTTACAAGTGTGCAGAATCACCGAAATCGCTGTTTTCGTGCTTTTGAATGCGAAAAACACGTTTTCTGGTGTTTTCAGCACTCCACAGTGCGTTTGATATGCGGAAACTGCGATATCTTCGGTATCGTTGTTGTTTCCAGCTGAGATATGCACTTTCAGTGATAATCTTCACGATTCTGCTGTTACAAGTGTGCAGAATCACCGAAATCGCTGTTTTCGTGCTTTTGAATGCGAAAAACACGTTTTCTGGTGTTTTCAACACTCCACAGTGCGTTTGATATGCGGAAACTACGATATCTTCGGTATCGTTGTTGTTTCCAGCTGAGATATGCACTTTCAGTGATAATCTTCACGATTCTGCTGTTACAAGTGTGCAGAATCACCGAAATCGCTGTTTTCGTGCTTTTGAATGCGAAAAACACGTTTTCTGGTGTTTTCAGCACTCCACAGTGCGTTTGATATGCGGAAACTGCCATATCTTCGGTATCGTTGTTGTTTCCTGCTGAGATATGCGCTTTCAGTGATAATCTTCACGATTCTGCTGTTACAAGTGTGCAGAATCACCGAAATCGCTGTTTTCGTGCTTTTGAATGCGAAAAACACGTTTTCTGGTGTTTTGAGCACTCCACAGTGCGTTTGATATGCGGAAACTACGATATCTTCGGTATCGTTGTTGTTTCCAGCTGAGATATGCACTTTCAGTGATAATCTTCACGATTCTGCTGTTATAAGTGTGCAGAATCACCGAAATCGCTGTTTTCGTGCTTTTGAATGCGAAAAACACGTTTTCTGGTGTTTTCAGCACTCCGCAGTGCGTTTGATATGCGGAAACTACGATATCTTCGGTATCGTTGTTGTTTCCAGCTGAGATATGCACTTTCAGTGATAATCTTCACGTTTCTGCTGTTACAAGTGTGCAGAATCACCGAAATCGCTGTTTTCGTGCTTTTGAATGCGAAAAACACGTTTTCTGGTGTTTTCAGCACTCCACAGTGCGTTTGATATGCGGAAACTGCGATATCTTCGGTATCGTTGTTGTTTCCAGCTGAGATATGCACTTTCAGTGATAATCTTCACGATTCTGCTGTTACAAGTGTGCAGAATCACCGAAATCGCTGTTTTCGTGCTTTTGAATGCGAAAAACACGTTTTCTGGTGTTTTCAGCACTCCACAGTGCGTTTGATATGCGGAAACTGCCATATCTACGGTATCGTTGTTGTTTCCTGCTGAGATATGCACTTTCAGTGATAATCTTCACGATTCTGCTGTTACAAGTGTGCAGAATCACCGAAATCGCTGTTTTCGTGCTTTTGAATGCGAAAAACACGTTTTCTGGTGTTTTCAGCACTCCGCAGTGCGTTTGATATGCGGAAACTACGATATCTTCGGTATCGTTGTTGTTTCCAGCTGAGATATGCACTTTCAGTGATAATCTTCACGTTTCTGCTGTTACAAGTGTGCAGAATCACCGAAATCGCTGTTTTCGTGCTTTTGAATGCGAAAAACACGTTTTCTGGTGTTTTCAGCACTCCACAGTGCGTTTGATATGCGGAAACTACGATATCTTCGGTATCGTTGTTGTTTCCAGCTGAGATATGCACTTTCAGTGATAATCTTCACGATTCTGCTGTTACAAGTGTGCAGAATCACCGAAATCGCTGTTTTCGTGCTTTTGAATGCGAAAAACACGTTTTCTGGTGTTTTCAGCACTCCACAGTGCGTTTGATATGCGGAAACTGCCATATCTTCGGTATCGTTGTTGTTTCCTGCTGAGATATGCACTTTCAGTGATAATCTTCACGATTCTGCTGTTACAAGTGTGCAGAATCACCGAAATCGCTGTTTTCGTGCTTTTGAATGCGAAAAACACGTTTTCTGGTGTTTTCAGCACTCCACAGTGCGTTTGATATGCGGAAACTACGATATCTTCGGTATCGTTGTTGTTTCCAGCTGAGATATGCACTTTCAGTGATAATCTTCACGATTCTGCTGTTACAAGTGTGCAGAATCACCGAAATCGCTGTTTTCGTGCTTTTGAATGCGTAAAACACGTGTTCTGGTGTTTTCAGCACTCCACAGTGCGTTTGATATGCGGAAACTACGATATCTTCGGTATCGTTGTTGTATCCAGCTGAGACATGCATTTTCAGTGATAATCTTCATGATTCTGCTGTTACAAGTGTGCAGAATCACCGAAATCGCTGTTTTCGTGCTTTTGAATGCGAAAAACACGTTTTCTGGTGTTTTCAGCACTCCACAGTGCGTTTGATATGCGGAAACTGCCATATCTTCGGTATCCTTGTTGTTTCCTGCTGAGATATGCACTTTCAGTGATAATCTTCACGATTCTGCTGTTACAAGTGTGCAGAATCACCGAAATCGCTGTTTTCGTGCTTTTGAATGCGAAAAACACGTTTTCTGGTGTTTTCAGCACTCCACAGTGCGTTTGATATTCGGAAACTACGATATCTTCGGTATCGTTGTTGTTTCCAGCTGAGATATGCACTTTCAGTCATAATCTTCACGATTCTGCTGTTACAAGTGTGCAGAATCACCGAAATCGCTGTTTTCGTGCTTTTGAATGCGAAAAACACGTTTTCTGGTGTTTTCAGCACTCCACAGTGCGTTTGATATGCGGAAACTACGATATCTTCGGTATCGTTGTTGTTTCCAGCTGAGATATGCATCTTCAGTGATAATCTTCATGATTCTGCTGTTACAAGTGTGCAGAATCACCGAAATCGCTGTTTTCGTGCTTTTGTATGCGAAAAACACGTTTTCTGGTGTTTTCAGCACTCCACAGTGCGTTTGATATGCGGAAACTACGATATCTTCGGTATCGTTGTTGTTTCCAGCTGAGATATGCACTTTCAGTGATAATCTTCACGATTCTGCTGTTACAAGTGTGCAGAATCACCGAAATCGCTGTTTTCGTGCTTTTGAATGCGAAAAACACGTGTTCTGGTGTTTTCAGCACTCCACAGTGCGTTTGATATGCGGAAACTACGATATCTTCGGTATCGTTGTTGTTTCCAGCTGAGACATGCATTTTCAGTGATAATCTTCATGATTCTGCTGTTACAAGTGTGCAGAATCACCGAAATCGCTGTTTTCGTGCTTTTGAATGCGAAAAACACGTTTTCTGGTGTTTTCAGCACTCCACAGTGCGATTGATATGCGGAAACTGCCATATCTTCGGTATCGTTGTTGTTTCCTGCTGAGATATGCACTTTCAGTGATAATCTTCACGATTCTGCTGTTACAAGTGTGCAGAATCACCGAAATCGCTGTTTTCGTGCTTTTGAATGCGAAAAACACGTTTTCTGGTGTTTTCAGCACTCCACAGTGCGTTTGATATGCGGAAACTACGATATCTTCGGTATCGTTGTTGTTTCCAGCTGAGATATGCACTTTCAGTGATAATCTTCACGATTCTGCTGTTACAAGTGTGCAGAATCACCGAAATCGCTGTTTTCGTGCTTTTGGATGCGAAAAACACGTTTTCTGGTGTTTTCAGCACTCCACAGTGCGTTTGATATGCGGAAACTACGATATCTTCGGTATCGTTGTTGTTTCCAGCTGAGACATGCATTTTCAGTGATAATCTTCATGATTCTGCTGTTACAAGTGTGCAGAATCACCGAAATCGCTGTTTTCGTGCTTTTGAATGCGAAAAACACGTTTTCTGGTGTTTTCAGCACTCCACAGTGCGTTTGATATGCGGAAACTGCCATATCATCGGTATCCTTGTTGTTTCCTGCTGAGATATGCACTTTCAGTGATAATCTTCACGATTCTGCTGTTACAAGTGTGCAGAATCACCGAAATCGCTGTTTTCGTGCTTTTGAATGCGAAAAACACGTTTTCTGGTGTTTTCAGCACTCCACAGTGCGTTTGATATGCGGAAACTACGATATCTTCGGTATCGTTGTTGTTTCCAGCTGAGATATGCACTTTCAGTGATAATCTTCACGATTCTGCTGTTACAAGTGTGCAGAATCACCGAAATCGCTGTTTTCGTGCTTTTGAATGCGAAAAACACGTGTTCTGGTGTTTTCAGCACTCCACAGTGCGTTTGATATGCGGAAACTACGATATCTTCGGTATCGTTGTTGTTTCCAGCTGAGACATGCATTTTCAGTGATAATCTTCATGATTCTGCTGTTACAAGTGTGCAGAATCACCGAAATCGCTGTTTTCGTGCTTTTGAATGCGAAAAACACGTTTTCTGGTGTTTTCAGCACTCCACAGTGCGATTGATATGCGGAAACTGCCATATCTTCGGTATCGTTGTTGTTTCCTGCTGAGATATGCACTTTCAGTGATAATCTTCACGATTCTGCTGTTACAAGTGTGCAGAATCACCGAAATCGCTGTTTTCGTGCTTTTGAATGCGAAAAACACGTTTTCTGGTGTTTTCAGCACTCCACAGTGCGTTTGATATGCGGAAACTACGATATCTTCGGTATCGTTGTTGTTTCCAGCTGAGATATGCACTTTCAGTGATAATCTTCACGATTCTGCTGTTACAAGTGTGCAGAATCACCGAAATCGCTGTTTTCGTGCTTTTGGATGCGAAAAACACGTTTTCTGGTGTTTTCAGCACTCCACAGTGCGTTTGATATGCGGAAACTACGATATCTTCGGTATCGTTGTTGTTTCCAGCTGAGACATGCATTTTCAGTGATAATCTTCATGATTCTGCTGTTACAAGTGTGCAGAATCACCGAAATCGCTGTTTTCGTGCTTTTGAATGCGAAAAACACGTTTTCTGGTGTTTTCAGCACTCCACAGTGCGTTTGATATGCGGAAACTGCCATATCTTCGGTATCCTTGTTGTTTCCTGCTGAGATATGCACTTTCAGTGATAATCTTCACGATTCTGCTGTTACAAGTGTGCAGAATCACCGAAATCGCTGTTTTCGTGCTTTTGAATGCGAAAAACACGTTTTCTGGTGTTTTCAGCACTCCACAGTGCGTTTGATATGCGGAAACTACGATATCTTCGGTATCGTTGTTGTTTCCAGCTGAGATATGCACTTTCAGTGATAATCTTCACGATTCTGCTGTTACAAGTGTGCAGAATCACCGAAATCGCTGTTTTCGTGCTTTTGAATGCGAAAAACACGTTTTCTGGTGTTTTCAGCACTCCACAGTGCGTTTGATATGCGGAAACTACGATATCTTCGGTATCGTTGTTGTTTCCAGCTGAGATATGCATCTTCAGTGATAATCTTCATGATTCTGCTGTTACAAGTGTGCAGAATCACCGAAATCGCTGTTTTCGTGCTTTTGTATGCGAAAAACACGTTTTCTGGTGTTTTCAGCACTCCACAGTGCGTTTGATATGCGGAAACTACGATATCTTCGGTATCGTTGTTGTTTCCAGCTGAGATATGCACTTTCAGTGATAATCTTCACGATTCTGCTGTTACAAGTGTGCAGAATCACCGAAATCGCTGTTTTCGTGCTTTTGAATGCGAAAAACACGTGTTCTGGTGTTTTCAGCACTCCACAGTGCGTTTGATATGCGGAAACTACGATATCTTCGGTATCGTTGTTCTTTCCAGCTGAGATATGCACTTTCAGTGATAATCTTCACGATTCTGCTGTTACAAGTGTGCAGAATCACCGAAATCGCTGTTTTCGTGCTTTTGGATGCGAAAAACACGTTTTCTGGTGTTTTCAGCACTCCACAGTGCGTTTGATATGCGGAAACTACGATATCTTCGGTATCGTTGTTGTTTCCAGCTGAGACATGCATTTTCAGTGATAATCTTCATGATTCTGCTGTTACAAGTGTGCAGAATCACCGAAATCGCTGTTTTCGTGCTATTGAATGCGAAAAACACGTTTTCTGGTGTTTTCAGCACTCCACAGTGCGTTTGATATGCGGAAACTGCCATATCTTCGGTATCGTTGTTGTTTCCAGCTGAGATATGCACTTTCAGTGATAATCTTCACGATTCTGCTGTTACAAGTGTGCAGAATCACCGAAATCGCTGTTTTCGTGCTTTTGAATGCGAAAAACACGTTTTCTGGTGTTTTCAGCACTCCACAGTGCGTTTGATATGCGGAAACTACGATATCTTCGGTATCGTTGTTGTTTCCAGCTGAGATATGCACTTTCAGTGATAATCTTCACGATTCTGCTGTTACAAGTGTGCAGAATCACCGAAATCGCTGTTTTCGTGCTATTGAATGCGAAAAACACGTTTTCTGGTGTTTTCAGCACTCCACAGTGCGTTTGATATGCGGAAACTGCCATATCTTCGGTATCCTTGTTGTTTCCTGCTGAGATATGCACTTTCAGTGATAATCTTCACGATTCTGCTGTTACAAGTGTGCAGAATCACCGAAATCGCTGTTTTCGTGCTTTTGAATGCGAAAAACACGTTTTCTGGTGTTTTCAGCACTCCACAGTGCGTTTGATATGCGGAAACTACGATATCTTCGGTATCGTTGTTGTTTCCAGCTGAGATATGCACTTTCAGTGATAATCTTCACGATTCTGCTGTTACAAGTGTGCAGAATCACCGAAATCGCTGTTTTCGTGCTATTGAATGCGAAAAACACGTTTTCTGGTGTTTTCAGCACTCCACAGTGCGTTTGATATGCGGAAACTGCCATATCTTCGGTATCGTTGTTGTTTCCAGCTGAGATATGCACTTTCAGTGATAATCTTCACGATTCTGCTGTTACAAGTGTGCAGAATCACCGAAATCGCTGTTTTCGTGCTTTTGAATGCGAAAAACACGTTTTCTGGTGTTTTCAGCACTCCACAGTGCGTTTGATATGCGGAAACTACGATATCTTCGGTATCGTTGTTGTTTCCAGCTGAGATATGCACTTTCAGTGATAATCTTCACGATTCTGCTGTTACAAGTGTGCAGAATCACCGAAATCGCTGTTTTCGTGCTTTTGAATGCGAAAAACACGTTTTCTGGTGTTTTCAGCACTCCACAGTGCGTTTGATATGCGGAATCTACGATATCTTCGGTATCGTTGTTGTTTCCAGCTGAGATATGCATCTTCAGTGATAATCTTCATGATTCTGCTGTTACAAGTGTGCAGAATCACCGAAATCGCTGTTTTCGTGCTTTTGAATGCGAAAAACACGTTTTCTGGTGTTTTCAGCACTCCACAGTGCGTTTGATATGCGGAAACTACGATATCTTCGGTATCGTTGTTGTTTCCAGCTGAGATATGCATCTTCAGTGATAATCTTCACGATTCTGCTGTTACAAGTGTGCAGAATCACCGAAATCGCTGTTTTCGTGCTTTTGAATGCGAAAAACACGTTTTCTGGTGTTTTCAGCACTCCACAGTGCGTTTGATATGCGGAAACTACGATATCTTCGGTATCGTTGTTGTTTCCAGCTGAGATATGCACTTTCAGTGATAATCTTCACGATTCTGCTGTTACAAGTGTGCAGAATCACCGAAATCGCTGTTTTCGTGCTATTGAATGCGAAAAACACGTTTTCTGGTGTTTTCAGCACTCCACAGTGCGTTTGATATGCGGAAACTGCCATATCTTCGGTATCCTTGTTGTTTCCTGCTGAGATATGCACTTTCAGTGATAATCTTCACGATTCTGCTGTTACAAGTGTGCAGAATCACCGAAATCGCTGTTTTCGTGCTTTTGAATGCGAAAAACACGTTTTCTGGTGTTTTCAGCACTCCACAGTGCGTTTGATATGCGGAAACTACGATATCTTCGGTATCGTTGTTGTTTCCAGCTGAGATATGCACTTTCAGTGATAATCTTCACGATTCTGCTGTTACAAGTGTGCAGAATCACCGAAATCGCTGTTTTCGTGCTATTGAATGCGAAAAACACGTTTTCTGGTGTTTTCAGCACTCCACAGTGCGTTTGATATGCGGAAACTGCCATATCTTCGGTATCGTTGTTGTTTCCAGCTGAGATATGCACTTTCAGTGATAATCTTCACGATTCTGCTGTTACAAGTGTGCAGAATCACCGAAATCGCTGTTTTCGTGCTTTTGAATGCGAAAAACACGTTTTCTGGTGTTTTCAGCACTCCACAGTGCGTTTGATATGCGGAAACTACGATATCTTCGGTATCGTTGTTGTTTCCAGCTGAGATATGCACTTTCAGTGATAATCTTCACGATTCTGCTGTTACAAGTGTGCAGAATCACCGAAATCGCTGTTTTCGTGCTTTTGAATGCGAAAAACACGTTTTCTGGTGTTTTCAGCACTCCACAGTGCGTTTGATATGCGGAATCTACGATATCTTCGGTATCGTTGTTGTTTCCAGCTGAGATATGCATCTTCAGTGATAATCTTCATGATTCTGCTGTTACAAGTGTGCAGAATCACCGAAATCGCTGTTTTCGTGCTTTTGAATGCGAAAAACACGTTTTCTGGTGTTTTCAGCACTCCACAGTGCGTTTGATATGCGGAAACTACGATATCTTCGGTATCGTTGTTGTTTCCAGCTGAGATATGCATCTTCAGTGATAATCTTCATGATTCTGCTGTTACAAGTGTGCAGAATCACCGAAATCGCTGTTTTCGTGCTTTTGTATGCGAAAAACACGTTTTCTGGTGTTTTCAGCACTCCACAGTGCGTTTGATATGCGGAAACTACGATATCTTCGGTATCGTTGTTGTTTCCAGCTGAGACATGCATTTTCAGTGATAATCTTCATGATTCTGCTGTTACAAGTGTGCAGAATCACCGAAATCGCTGTTTTCGTGCTTTTGAATGCGAAAAACACGTTTTCTGGTGTTTTCAACACTCCACAGTGCGTTTGATATGCGGAAACTGCGATATCTTCGGTATCGTTGTTGTTTCCAGCTGAGACATGCATTTTCAGTGATAATCTTCATGATTCTGCTGTTACAAGTGTGCAGAATCACCGAAATCGCTGTTTTCGTGCTTTTGAATGCGAAAAACACGTTTTCTGGTGTTTTCAGCACTCCACAGTGCGATTGATATGCGGAAACTGCCATATCTTCGGTATCGTTGTTGTTTCCTGCTGAGATATGCACTTTCAGTGATAATCTTCACGATTCTGCTGTTACAAGTGTGCAGAATCACCGAAATCGCTGTTTTCGTGCTTTTGAATGCGAAAAACACGTTTTCTGGTGTTTTCAGCACTCCACAGTGCGTTTGATATGCGGAAACTACGATATCTTCGGTATCGTTGTTGTTTCCAGCTGAGATATGCATCTTCAGTGATAATCTTCATGATTCTGCTGTTACAAGTGTGCAGAATCACCGAAATCGCTGTTTTCGTGCTTTTGTATGCGAAAAACACGTTTTCTGGTGTTTTCAGCACTCCACAGTGCGTTTGATATGCGGAAACTACGATATCTTCGGTATCGTTGTTGTTTCCAGCTGAGATATGCACTTTCAGTGATAATCTTCACGATTCTGCTGTTACAAGTGTGCAGAATCACCGAAATCGCTGTTTTCGTGCTTTTGAATGCGAAAAACACGTGTTCTGGTGTTTTCAGCACTCCACAGTGCGTTTGATATGCGGAAACTACGATATCTTCGGTATCGTTGTTGTTTCCAGCTGAGACATGCATTTTCAGTGTTAATCTTCATGATTCTGCTGTTACAAGTGTGCAGAATCACCGAAATCGCTGTTTTCGTGCTTTTGAATGCGAAAAACACGTTTTCTGGTGTTTTCAGCACTCCACAGTGCGATTGATATGCGGAAACTGCCATATCTTCGGTATCGTTGTTGTTTCCTGCTGAGATATGCACTTTCAGTGATAATCTTCACGATTCTGCTGTTACAAGTGTGCAGAATCACCGAAATCGCTGTTTTCGTGCTTTTGAATGCGAAAAACACGTTTTCTGGTGTTTTCAGCACTCCACAGTGCGTTTGATATGCGGAAACTACGATATCTTCGGTATCGTTGTTGTTTCCAGCTGAGATATGCACTTTCAGTGATAATCTTCACGATTCTGCTGTTACAAGTGTGCAGAATCACCGAAATCGCTGTTTTCGTGCTTTTGGATGCGAAAAACACGTTTTCTGGTGTTTTCAGCACTCCACAGTGCGTTTGATATGCGGAAACTACGATATCTTCGGTATCGTTGTTGTTTCCAGCTGAGACATGCATTTTCAGTGATAATCTTCATGATTCTGCTGTTACAAGTGTGCAGAATCACCGAAATCGCTGTTTTCGTGCTATTGAATGCGAAAAACACGTGTTCTGGTGTTTTCAGCACTCCACAGTGCGTTTGATATGCGGAAACTACGATATCTTCGGTATCGTTGTTGTTTCAAGCTGAGATATGCATCTTCAGTGATAATCTTCATGATTCTGCTGTTACAAGTGTGCAGAATCACCGAAATCGCTGTTTTCGTGCTTTTGAATGCGAAAAACACGTTTTCTGGTGTTTTCAGCACTCCACAGTGCGTTTGATATGCGGAAACTACGATATCTTCGGTATCGTTGTTGTTTCCAGCTGAGATATGCATCTTCAGTGATAATCTTCATGATTCTGCTGTTACAAGTGTGCAGAATCACCGAAATCGCTGTTTTCGTGCTTTTGTATGCGAAAAACACGTTTTCTGGTGTTTTCAGCACTCCACAGTGCGTTTGATATGCGGAAACTACGATATCTTCGGTATCGTTGTTGTTTCCAGCTGAGACATGCATTTTCAGTGATAATCTTCATGATTCTGCTGTTACAAGTGTGCAGAATCACCGAAATCGCTGTTTTCGTGCTTTTGAATGCGAAAAACACGTTTTCTGGTGTTTTCAGCACTCCACAGTGCGTTTGATATGCGGAAACTACGATATCTTCGGTATCGTTGTTGTTTCCAGATGAGATATGCACTTTCAGTGATAATCTTCACGATTCTGCTGTTACAAGTGTGCAGAATCACCGAAATCGCTGTTTTCGTGCTTTTGAATGCGAAAAACACGTTTTCTGGTGTTTTCAGCACTCCACAGTGCGTTTGATATGCGGAAACTACGATATCTTCGGTATCGTTGTTGTTTCCAGCTGAGATATGCACTTTCAGTGATAATCTTCACGATTCTGCTGTTACAAGTGTGCAGAATCACCGAAATCGCTGTTTTCGTGCTTTTGAATGCGAAAAACACGTTTTCTGGTGTTTTCAGCACTCCACAGTGCGTTTGATATGCGGAAACTACGATATCTTCGGTATCGTTGTTGTTTCCAGATGAGATATGCACTTTCAGTGATAATCTTCACGATTCTGCTGTTACAAGTGTGCAGAATCACCGAAATCGCTGTTTTCGTGCTTTTGAATGCGAAAAACACGTTTTCTGGTGTTTTCAGCACTCCACAGTGCGTTTGATATGCGGAAACTACGATATCTTCGGTATCGTTGTTGTTTCCAGCTGAGACATGCATTTTCAGTGATAATCTTCATGATTCTGCTGTTACAAGTGTGCAGAATCACCGAAATCGCTGTTTTCGTGCTTTTGAATGCGAAAAACACGTTTTCTGGTGTTTTCAACACTCCACAGTGCGTTTGATATGCGGAAACTACGATATCTTCGGTATCGTTGTTGTTTCCAGCTGAGACATGCATTTTCAGTGATAATCTTCATGATTCTGCTGTTACAAGTGTGCAGAATCACCGAAATCGCTGTTTTCGTGCTATTGAATGCGAAAAACACGTTTTCTGGTGTTTTCAGCACTCCACAGTGCGTTTGATATGCGGAAACTGCCATATCTTCGGTATCGTTGTTGTTTCCAGCTGAGAAATGCACTTTCAGTGATAATCTTCACGATTCTGCTGTTACAAGTGTGCAGAATCACCGAAATCGCTGTTTTCGTGCTTTTGAATGCGAAAAACACGTTTTCTGGTGTTTTCAGCACTCCACAGTGCGTTTGATATGCGGAAACTACGATATCTTCGGTATCGTTGTTGTTTCCAGCTGAGATATGCACTTTCAGTGATAATCTTCACGATTCTGCTGTTACAAGTGTGCAGAATCACCGAAATCGCTGTTTTCGTGCTTTTGAATGCGAAAAACACGTTTTCTGGTGTTTTCAGCACTCCACAGTGCGTTTGATATGCGGAAACTACGATATCTTCGGTATCGTTGTTGTTTCCAGATGAGATATGCACTTTCAGTGATAATCTTCACGATTCTGCTGTTACAAGTGTGCAGAATCACCGAAATCGCTGTTTTCGTGCTTTTGAATGCGAAAAACACGTTTTCTGGTGTTTTCAGCACTCCACAGTGCGTTTGATATGCGGAAACTACGATATCTTCGGTATCGTTGTTGTTTCCAGCTGAGACATGCATTTTCAGTGATAATCTTCATGATTCTGCTGTTACAAGTGTGCAGAATCACCGAAATCGCTGTTTTCGTGCTTTTGAATGCGAAAAACACGTTTTCTGGTGTTTTCAACACTCCACAGTGCGTTTGATATGCGGAAACTACGATATCTTCGGTATCGTTGTTGTTTCCAGCTGAGACATGCATTTTCAGTGATAATCTTCATGATTCTGCTGTTACAAGTGTGCAGAATCACCGAAATCGCTGTTTTCGTGCTATTGAATGCGAAAAACACGTTTTCTGGTGTTTTCAGCACTCCACAGTGCGTTTGATATGCGGAAACTGCCATATCTTCGGTATCGTTGTTGTTTCCAGCTGAGAAATGCACGTTCAGTGATAATCTTCACGATTCTGCTGTTACAAGTGTGCAGAATCACCGAAATCGCTGTTTTCGTGCTTTTGAATGCGAAAAACACGTTTTCTGGTGTTTTCAGCACTCCACAGTGCGTTTGATATGCGGAAACTACGATATCTTCGGTATCGTTGTTGTTTCCAGCTGAGATATGCACTTTCAGTGATAATCTTCACGATTCTGCTGTTACAAGTGTGCAGAATCACCGAAATCGCTGTTTTCGTGCTTTTGAATGCGAAAAACACGTTTTCTGGTGTTTTCAGCACTCCACAGTGCGTTTGATATGCGGAAACTACGATATCTTCGGTATCGTTGTTGTTTCCAGCTGAGATATGCATTTTCAGTGATAATCTTCACGATTCTGCTGTTACAAGTGTGCAGAATCACCGAAATCGCTGTTTTCGTGCTTTTGAATGCGAAAAACACGTTTTCTGGTGTTTTCAGCACTCCACAGTGCGTTTGATATGCGGAAACTGCGATATCTTCGGTATCGTTGTTGTTTCCAGCTGAGATATGCACTTTCAGTGATAATCTTCACGATTCTGCTGTTACAAGTGTGCAGAATCACCGAAATCGCTGTTTTCGTGCTTTTGAATGCGAAAAACACGTTTTCTGTTGTTTTCAGCACTCCACAGTGCGTTTGATATGCGGAAACTACGATATCTTCGGTATCGTTGTTGTTTCCAGCTGAGATATGCACTTTCAGTGATAATCTTCACGATTCTGCTGTTACAAGTGTGCAGAATCACCGAAATCGCTGTTTTCGTGCTTTTGAATGCGAAAAACACGTTTTCTGGTGTTTTCAGCACTCCACAGTGCGTCTGATATGCGGAAACTACGATATCTTCGGTATCGTTGTTGTTTCCAGCTGAGATATGCACTTTCAGTGATAATCTTCACGATTCTGCTGTTACAAGTGTGCAGAATCACCGAAATCGCTGTTTTCGTGCTTTTGAATGCGAAAAACACGTTTTCTGGTGTTTTCAGCACTCCACAGTGCGTTTGATATGCGGAAACTACGATATCTTCGGTATCGTTGTTGTTTCCAGCTGAGATATGCACTTTCAGTGATAATCTTCACGATTCTGCTGTTACAAGTGTGCAGAATCACCGAAATCGCTGTTTTCGTGCTTTTGAATGCGAAAAACACGTTTTCTGGTGTTTTCAGCACTCCACAGTGCGATTGATATGCGGAAACTGCCATATCTTCGGTATCGTTGTTGTTTCCTGCTGAGATATGCACTTTCAGTGATAATCTTCACGATTCTGCTGTTACAAGTGTGCAGAATCACCGAAATCGCTGTTTTCGTGCTTTTGAATGCGAAAAACACGTTTTCTGGTGTTTTCAGCACTCCACAGTGCGTTTGATATGCGGAAACTACGATATCTTCGGTATCGTTGTTGTTTCCAGCTGAGATATGCACTTTCAGTGATAATCTTCACGATTCTGCTGTTACAAGTGTGCAGAATCACCGAAATCGCTGTTTTCGTGCTTTTGGATGCGAAAAACACGTTTTCTGGTGTTTTCAGCACTCCACAGTGCGTTTGATATGCGGAAACTACGATATCTTCGGTATCGTTGTTGTTTCCAGCTGAGACATGCATTTTCAGTGATAATCTTCATGATTCTGCTGTTACAAGTGTGCAGAATCACCGAAATCGCTGTTTTCGTGCTATTGAATGCGAAAAACACGTGTTCTGGTGTTTTCAGCACTCCACAGTGCGTTTGATATGCGGAAACTACGATATCTTCGGTGTCGTTGTTGTTTCAAGCTGAGATATGCATCTTCAGTGATAATCTTCATGATTCTGCTGTTACAAGTGTGCAGAATCACCGAAATCGCTGTTTTCGTGCTTTTGAATGCGAAAAACACGTTTTCTGGTGTTTTCAGCACTCCACAGTGCGTTTGATATGCGGAAACTACGATATCTTCGGTATCGTTGTTGTTTCCAGCTGAGATATGCATCTTCAGTGATAATCTTCATGATTCTGCTGTTACAAGTGTGCAGAATCACCGAAATCGCTGTTTTCGTGCTTTTGTATGCGAAAAACACGTTTTCTGGTGTTTTCAGCACTCCACAGTGCGTTTGATATGCGGAAACTACGATATCTTCGGTATCGTTGTTGTTTCCAGCTGAGACATGCATTTTCAGTGATAATCTTCATGATTCTGCTGTTACAAGTGTGCAGAATCACCGAAATCGCTGTTTTCGTGCTTTTGAATGCGAAAAACACGTTTTCTGGTGTTTTCAGCACTCCACAGTGCGTTTGATATGCGGAAACTGCGATATCTTCGGTATCGTTGTTGTTTCCAGCTGAGATATGCACTTTCAGTGATAATCTTCACGATTCTGCTGTTACAAGTGTGCAGAATCACCGAAATCGCTGTTTTCGTGCTTTTGAATGCGAAAAACACGTTTTCTGGTGTTTTCAGCACTCCACAGTGCGTCTGATATGCGGAAACTACGATATCTTCGGTATCGTTGTTGTTTCCAGCTGAGATATGCACTTTCAGTGATAATCTTCACGATTCTGCTGTTACAAGTGTGCAGAATCACCGAAATCGCTGTTTTCGTGCTTTTGAATGCGAAAAACACGTTTTCTGGTGTTTTCAGCACTCCACAGTGCGTCTGATATGCGGAAACTACGATATCTTCGGTATCGTTGTTGTTTCCAGCTGAGATATGCACTTTCAGTGATAATCTTCACGATTCTGCTGTTACAAGTGTGCAGAATCACCGAAATCGCTGTTTTCGTGCTTTTGAATGCGAAAAACACGTTTTCTGGTGTTTTCAGCACTCCACAGTGCGTTTGATATGCGGAAACTACGATATCTTCGGTATCGTTGTTGTTTCCAGCTGAGATATGCACTTTCAGTGATAATCTTCACGATTCTGCTGTTACAAGTGTGCAGAATCACCGAAATCGCTGTTTTCGTGCTTTTGAATGCGAAAAACACGTTTTCTGGTGTTTTCAGCACTCCACAGTGCGTTTGATATGCGGAAACTACGATATCTTCGGTATCGTTGTTGTTTCCAGATGAGATATGCACTTTCAGTGATAATCTTCACGATTCTGCTGTTACAAGTGTGCAGAATCACCGAAATCGCTGTTTTCGTGCTTTTGAATGCGAAAAACACGTTTTCTGGTGTTTTCAGCACTCCACAGTGCGTTTGATATGCGGAAACTACGATATCTTCGGTATCGTTGTTGTTTCCAGCTGAGATGTGCATCTTCAGTGATAATCTTCATGATTCTGCTGTTACAAGTGTGCAGAATCACCGAAATCGCTGTTTTCGTGCTTTTGTATGCGAAAAACACGTTTTCTGGTGTTTTCAGCACTCCACAGTGCGTTTGATATGCGGAAACTACGATATCTTCGGTATCGTTGTTGTTTCCAGCTGAGACATGCATTTTCAGTGATAATCTTCATGATTCTGCTGTTACAAGTGTGCAGAATCACCGAAATCGCTGTTTTCGTGCTTTTGAATGCGAAAAACACGTTTTCTGGTGTTTTCAACACTCCACAGTGCGTTTGATATGCGGAAACTACGATATCTTCGGTATCGTTGTTGTTTCCAGCTGAGACATGCATTTTCAGTGATAATCTTCATGATTCTGCTGTTACAAGTGTGCAGAATCACCGAAATCGCTGTTTTCGTGCTATTGAATGCGAAAAACACGTTTTCTGGTGTTTTCAGCACTCCACAGTGCGTTTGATATGCGGAAACTGCCATATCTTCGGTATCGTTGTTGTTTCCAGCTGAGAAATGCACTTTCAGTGATAATCTTCACGATTCTGCTGTTACAAGTGTGCAGAATCACCGAAATCGCTGTTTTCGTGCTTTTGAATGCGAAAAACACGTTTTCTGGTGTTTTCAGCACTCCACAGTGCGTTTGATATGCGGAAACTACGATATCTTCGGTATCGTTGTTGTTTCCAGCTGAGATATGCACTTTCAGTGATAATCTTCACGATTCTGCTGTTACAAGTGTGCAGAATCACCGAAATCGCTGTTTTCGTGCTTTTGAATGCGAAAAACACGTTTTCTGGTGTTTTCAGCACTCCACAGTGCGTTTGATATGCGGAAACTACGATATCTTCGGTATCGTTGTTGTTTCCAGCTGAGATATGCATTTTCAGTGATAATCTTCACGATTCTGCTGTTACAAGTGTGCAGAATCACCGAAATCGCTGTTTTCGTGCTTTTGAATGCGAAAAACACGTTTTCTGGTGTTTTCAGCACTCCACAGTGCGTTTGGTATGCGGAAACTGCGATATCTTCGGTATCGTTGTTGTTTCCAGCTGAGATATGCACTTTCAGTGATAATCTTCACGATTCTGCTGTTACAAGTGTGCAGAATCACCGAAATCGCTGTTTTCGTGCTTTTGAATGCGAAAAACACGTTTTCTGTTGTTTTCAGCACTCCACAGTGCGTTTGATATGCGGAAACTACGATATCTTCGGTATCGTTGTTGTTTCCAGCTGAGATATGCACTTTCAGTGATAATCTTCACGATTCTGCTGTTACAAGTGTGCAGAATCACCGAAATCGCTGTTTTCGTGCTTTTGAATGCGAAAAACACGTTTTCTGGTGTTTTCAACACTCCACAGTGCGTTTGATATGCGGAAACTACGATATCTTCGGTATCGTTGTTGTTTCCAGCTGAGACATGCATTTTCAGTGATAATCTTCATGATTCTGCTGTTACAAGTGTGCAGAATCACCGAAATCGCTGTTTTCGTGCTATTGAATGCGAAAAACACGTTTTCTGGTGTTTTCAGCACTCCACAGTGCGTTTGATATGCGGAAACTGCCATATCTTCGGTATCGTTGTTGTTTCCAGCTGAGAAATGCACTTTCAGTGATAATCTTCACGATTCTGCTGTTACAAGTGTGCAGAATCACCGAAATCGCTGTTTTCGTGCTTTTGAATGCGAAAAACACGTTTTCTGGTGTTTTCAGCACTCCACAGTGCGTTTGATATGCGGAAACTACGATATCTTCGGTATCGTTGTTGTTTCCAGCTGAGATATGCACTTTCAGTGATAATCTTCACGATTCTGCTGTTACAAGTGTGCAGAATCACCGAAATCGCTGTTTTCGTGCTTTTGAATGCGAAAAACACGTTTTCTGGTGTTTTCAGCACTCCACAGTGCGTTTGATATGCGGAAACTACGATATCTTCGGTATCGTTGTTGTTTCCAGCTGAGATATGCATTTTCAGTGATAATCTTCACGATTCTGCTGTTACAAGTGTGCAGAATCACCGAAATCGCTGTTTTCGTGCTTTTGAATGCGAAAAACACGTTTTCTGGTGTTTTCAACACTCCACAGTGCGTTTGATATGCGGAAACTACGATATCTTCGGTATCGTTGTTGTTTCCAGCTGAGACATGCATTTTCAGTGATAATCTTCATGATTCTGCTGTTACAAGTGTGCAGAATCACCGAAATCGCTGTTTTCGTGCTATTGAATGCGAAAAACACGTTTTCTGGTGTTTTCAGCACTCCACAGAGCGTTTGATATGCGGAAACTGCCATATCTTCGGTATCGTTGTTGTTTCCAGCTGAGAAATGCACTTTCAGTGATAATCTTCACGATTCTGCTGTTACAAGTGTGCAGAATCACCGAAATCGCTGTTTTCGTGCTTTTGAATGCGAAAAACACGTTTTCTGGTGTTTTCAGCACTCCACAGTGCGTTTGATATGCGGAAACTACGATATCTTCGGTATCGTTGTTGTTTCCAGCTGAGATATGCACTTTCAGTGATAATCTTCACGATTCTGCTGTTACAAGTGTGCAGAATCACCGAAATCGCTGTTTTCGTGCTTTTGAATGCGAAAAACACGTTTTCTGGTGTTTTCAGCACTCCACAGTGCGTTTGATATGCGGAAACTACGATATCTTCGGTATCGTTGTTGTTTCCAGCTGAGATATGCATTTTCAGTGATAATCTTCATGATTCTGCTGTTACAATTGTGCAGAATCACCGAAATCGCTGTTTTCGTGCTTTTGAATGCGAAAAACACGTTTTCTGGTGTTTTCAACACTCCACAGTGCGTTTGATATGCGGAAACTGCGATATCTTCGGTATCGTTATTGTTCCCAGCTGAGATATGCACTTTCAGTGATAATCTTCACGATTCTGCTGTTACAAGTGTGCAGAATCACCGAAATCGCTGTTTTCGTGCTTTTGAATGCGAAAAACACGTTTTCTGGTGTTTTTAGCACTCCACAGTGCGTCTGATATGCGGAAACTACGATATCTTCGGTATAGTTGTTGTTTCCAGCTGAGATATGCACTTTCAGTGATAATCTTCACGATTCTGCTGTTACAAGTGTGCAGAATCACCGAAATCGCTGTTTTCGTGCTTTTGAATGCGAAAAACACGTTTTCTGGTGTTTTCAGCACTCCACAGTGCGTTTGATATGCGGAAACTACGATATCTTCGGTATCGTTGTTGTTTCCAGCTGAGATATGCACTTTCAGTGATAATCTTCACGATTCTGCTGTTACAAGTGTGCAGAATCACCGAAATCGCTGTTTTCGTGCTTTTGAATGCGAAAAACACGTTTTCTGGTGTTTTCAGCACTCCACAGTGCGTTTGATATGCGGAAACTACGATATCTTCGGTATCGTTGTTGTTTCCAGCTGAGACATGCATTTTCAGTGATAATCTTCATGATTCTGCTGTTACTTGTGTGCAGAATCACCGAAATCGCTGTTTTCGTGCTTTTGAATGCGAAAAACACGTTTTCTGGTGTTTTCAACACTCCACAGTGCGTTTGATATGCGGAAACTGCGATATCTTCGGTATCGTTATTGTTTCCAGCTGAGATATGCACTTTCAGTGATAATCTTCACGATTCTGCTGTTACAAGTGTGCAGAATCACCGAAATCGCTGTTTTCGTGCTTTTGAATGCGAAAAACACGTTTTCTGGTGTTTTCAGCACTCCACAGTGCGTTTGATATGCGGAAACTACGATATCTTCGGTATCGTTGTTGTTTCCAGCTGAGATATGCATCTTCAGTGATAATCTTCATGATTCTGCTGTTACAAGTGTGCAGAATCACCGAAATCGCTGTTTTCGTGCTTTTGTATGCGAAAAACACGTTTTCTGGTGTTTTCAGCACTCCACAGTGCGTTTGATATGCGGAAACTACGATATCTTCGGTATCGTTGTTGTTTCCAGCTGAGACATGCATTTTCAGTGATAATCTTCATGATTCTGCTGTTACATGTGTGCAGAATCACCGAAATCGCTGTTTTCGTGCTTTTGAATGCGAAAAACACGTTTTCTGGTGTTTTCAACACTCCACAGTGCGTTTGATATGCGGAAACTACGATATCTTCGGTATCGTTGTTGTTTCCAGCTGAGATATGCACTTTCAGTGATAATCTTCATGATTCTGCTGTTACAAGTGTGCAGAATCACCGAAATCGCTGTTTTCGTGCTTTTGAATGCGAAAAACACGTGTTCTGGTGTTTTCAGCACTCCACAGTGCGTTTGATATGCGGAAACTACGATATCTTCGGTATCGTTGTTGTTTCCAGCTGAGATATGCATTTTCAGTGAATACCTTCATGATTCTGCTGTTACAAGTGTGCAGAATCACCGAAATCGCTGTTTTCGTGCTTTTGAATGCGAAAAACACGTTTTCTGGGGTTTTCAGCACTCCACAGTGCGTTTGATATGCGGAAACTGCGATATCTTCGGTATCGTTGTTGTTTCCAGCTGAGATATGCACTTTCAGTGATAATCTTCACGATTCTGCTGTTACAAGTGTGCAGAATCACCGAAATCGCTGTTTTCGTGCTTTTGAATGCGAAAAACACGTTTTCTGGTGTTTTCAGCACTCCACAGTGCGTTTGATATGCGGAAACTACGATATCTTCGGTATCGTTGTTGTTTCCAGCTGAGATATGCACTTTCAGTGATAATCTTCACGATTCTGCTGTTACAAGTGTGCAGAATCACCGAAATCACTGTTTTCGTGCTTTTGAATGCGAAAAACACGTTTTCTGGTGTTTTCAACACTCCACAGTGCGTTTGATATGCGGAAACTGCGATATCTTCGGTATCGTTATTGTTTCCAGCTGAGATATGCACTTTCAGTGATAATCTTCACGATTCTGCTGTTACAAGTGTGCAGAATCTCCGAAATCGCTGTTTTCGTGCTTTTGAATGCGAAAAACACGTTTTCTGGTGTTTTCTGCACTCCACAGTGCGTTTGATATGCGGAAACTACGATATCTTCGGTATCGTTGTTGTTTCCAGTTGAGATATGCACTTTCAGTGATAATCTTCACGATTCTGCTGTTACAAGTGTGCAGAATCACCGAAATCGCTGTTTTCGTGCTTTTGAATGCGAAAAACACGTTTTCTGGTGTTTTCAGCACTCCACAGTGCGTTTGATATGCGGAAACTACGATATCTTCGGTATCGTTGTTGTTTCCAGCTGAGATATGCACTTTCAGTGATAATCTTCACGATTCTGCTGTTACAAGTGTGCAGAATCACCGAAATCGCTGTTTTCGTGCTTTTGAATGCGAAAAACACGTTTTCTGGTGTTTTCAGCACTCCACAGTGCGTTTGATATGCGGAAACTACGATATCTTCGGTATCGTTGTTGTTTCCAGCTGAGATATGCACTTTCAGTGATAATCTTCACGATTCTGCTGTTACAAGTGTGCAGAATCACCGAAATCGCTGTTTTCGTGCTTTTGAATGCGAAAAACACGTTTTCTGGTGTTTTCAGCACTCCACAGTGCGTTTGATATGCGGAAACTGCCATATCTTCGGTATCGTTGTTGTTTCCTGCTGAGATATGCACTTTCAGTGATAATCTTCACGATTCTGCTGTTACAAGTGTGCAGAATCACCGAAATCGCTGTTTTCGTGCTTTTGAATGCGAAAAACACGTTTTCTGGTGTTTTCAGCACTCCACAGTGCGTTTGATATGCGGAAACTACGATATCTTCGGTATCGTTGTTGTTTCCAGTTGAGATATGCACTTTCAGTGATAATCTTCACGATTCTGCTGTTACAAGTGTGCAGAATCACCGAAATCGCTGTTTTCGTGCTTTTGAATGCGAAAAACACGTTTTCTGGTGTTTTCAGCACTCCACAGTGCGTTTGATATGCGGAAACTACGATATCTTCGGTATCGTTA
This sequence comes from Anthophora plumipes, assembly GCA_951804975.1. Classification (NCBI taxonomy): domain Eukaryota; kingdom Metazoa; phylum Arthropoda; class Insecta; order Hymenoptera; family Apidae; genus Anthophora; species Anthophora plumipes. Next base: position 73,227 of record CATORF010000170.1, on the reverse strand, counting down.
TTGTTCCCAGCTGAGATATGCACTTTCAGTGATAATCTTCACGATTCTGCTGTTACAAGTGTGCAGAATCACCGAAATCGCTGTTTTCGTGCTTTTGAATGCGAAAAACACGTTTTCTGGTGTTTTTAGCACTCCACAGTGCGTCTGATATGCGGAAACTACGATATCTTCGGTATAGTTGTTGTTTCCAGCTGAGATATGCACTTTCAGTGATAATCTTCACGATTCTGCTGTTACAAGTGTGCAGAATCACCGAAATCGCTGTTTTCGTGCTTTTGAATGCGAAAAACACGTTTTCTGGTGTTTTCAGCACTCCACAGTGCGTTTGATATGCGGAAACTACGATATCTTCGGTATCGTTGTTGTTTCCAGCTGAGATATGCACTTTCAGTGATAATCTTCACGATTCTGCTGTTACAAGTGTGCAGAATCACCGAAATCGCTGTTTTCGTGCTTTTGAATGCGAAAAACACGTTTTCTGGTGTTTTCAGCACTCCACAGTGCGTTTGATATGCGGAAACTACGATATCTTCGGTATCGTTGTTGTTTCCAGCTGAGACATGCATTTTCAGTGATAATCTTCATGATTCTGCTGTTACTTGTGTGCAGAATCACCGAAATCGCTGTTTTCGTGCTTTTGAATGCGAAAAACACGTTTTCTGGTGTTTTCAACACTCCACAGTGCGTTTGATATGCGGAAACTGCGATATCTTCGGTATCGTTATTGTTTCCAGCTGAGATATGCACTTTCAGTGATAATCTTCACGATTCTGCTGTTACAAGTGTGCAGAATCACCGAAATCGCTGTTTTCGTGCTTTTGAATGCGAAAAACACGTTTTCTGGTGTTTTCAGCACTCCACAGTGCGTTTGATATGCGGAAACTACGATATCTTCGGTATCGTTGTTGTTTCCAGCTGAGATATGCATCTTCAGTGATAATCTTCATGATTCTGCTGTTACAAGTGTGCAGAATCACCGAAATCGCTGTTTTCGTGCTTTTGTATGCGAAAAACACGTTTTCTGGTGTTTTCAGCACTCCACAGTGCGTTTGATATGCGGAAACTACGATATCTTCGGTATCGTTGTTGTTTCCAGCTGAGACATGCATTTTCAGTGATAATCTTCATGATTCTGCTGTTACATGTGTGCAGAATCACCGAAATCGCTGTTTTCGTGCTTTTGAATGCGAAAAACACGTTTTCTGGTGTTTTCAACACTCCACAGTGCGTTTGATATGCGGAAACTACGATATCTTCGGTATCGTTGTTGTTTCCAGCTGAGATATGCACTTTCAGTGATAATCTTCATGATTCTGCTGTTACAAGTGTGCAGAATCACCGAAATCGCTGTTTTCGTGCTTTTGAATGCGAAAAACACGTGTTCTGGTGTTTTCAGCACTCCACAGTGCGTTTGATATGCGGAAACTACGATATCTTCGGTATCGTTGTTGTTTCCAGCTGAGATATGCATTTTCAGTGAATACCTTCATGATTCTGCTGTTACAAGTGTGCAGAATCACCGAAATCGCTGTTTTCGTGCTTTTGAATGCGAAAAACACGTTTTCTGGGGTTTTCAGCACTCCACAGTGCGTTTGATATGCGGAAACTGCGATATCTTCGGTATCGTTGTTGTTTCCAGCTGAGATATGCACTTTCAGTGATAATCTTCACGATTCTGCTGTTACAAGTGTGCAGAATCACCGAAATCGCTGTTTTCGTGCTTTTGAATGCGAAAAACACGTTTTCTGGTGTTTTCAGCACTCCACAGTGCGTTTGATATGCGGAAACTACGATATCTTCGGTATCGTTGTTGTTTCCAGCTGAGATATGCACTTTCAGTGATAATCTTCACGATTCTGCTGTTACAAGTGTGCAGAATCACCGAAATCACTGTTTTCGTGCTTTTGAATGCGAAAAACACGTTTTCTGGTGTTTTCAACACTCCACAGTGCGTTTGATATGCGGAAACTGCGATATCTTCGGTATCGTTATTGTTTCCAGCTGAGATATGCACTTTCAGTGATAATCTTCACGATTCTGCTGTTACAAGTGTGCAGAATCTCCGAAATCGCTGTTTTCGTGCTTTTGAATGCGAAAAACACGTTTTCTGGTGTTTTCAGCACTCCACAGTGCGTTTGATATGCGGAAACTACGATATCTTCGGTATCGTTGTTGTTTCCAGTTGAGATATGCACTTTCAGTGATAATCTTCACGATTCTGCTGTTACAAGTGTGCAGAATCACCGAAATCGCTGTTTTCGTGCTTTTGAATGCGAAAAACACGTTTTCTGGTGTTTTCAGCACTCCACAGTGCGTTTGATATGCGGAAACTACGATATCTTCGGTATCGTTGTTGTTTCCAGCTGAGATATGCACTTTCAGTGATAATCTTCACGATTCTGCTGTTACAAGTGTGCAGAATCACCGAAATCGCTGTTTTCGTGCTTTTGAATGCGAAAAACACGTTTTCTGGTGTTTTCAGCACTCCACAGTGCGTTTGATATGCGGAAACTACGATATCTTCGGTATCGTTGTTGTTTCCAGCTGAGATATGCACTTTCAGTGATAATCTTCACGATTCTGCTGTTACAAGTGTGCAGAATCACCGAAATCGCTGTTTTCGTGCTTTTGAATGCGAAAAACACGTTTTCTGGTGTTTTCAGCACTCCACAGTGCGTTTGATATGCGGAAACTGCCATATCTTCGGTATCGTTGTTGTTTCCTGCTGAGATATGCACTTTCAGTGATAATCTTCACGATTCTGCTGTTACAAGTGTGCAGAATCACCGAAATCGCTGTTTTCGTGCTTTTGAATGCGAAAAACACGTTTTCTGGTGTTTTCAGCACTCCACAGTGCGTTTGATATGCGGAAACTACGATATCTTCGGTATCGTTGTTGTTTCCAGTTGAGATATGCACTTTCAGTGATAATCTTCACGATTCTGCTGTTACAAGTGTGCAGAATCACCGAAATCGCTGTTTTCGTGCTTTTGAATGCGAAAAACACGTTTTCTGGTGTTTTCAGCACTCCACAGTGCGTTTGATATGCGGAAACTACGATATCTTCGGTATCGTTGTTGTTTCCAGCTGAGATATGCACTTTCAGTGATAATCTTCACGATTCTGCTGTTACAAGTGTGCAGAATCACCGAAATCGCTGTTTTCGTGCTTTTGGATGCGAAAAACACGTTTTCTGGTGTTTTCAGCACTCCACAGTGCGTTTGATATGCGGAAACTACGATATCTTCGGTATCGTTGTTGTTTCCAGCTGAGACATGCATTTTCAGTGATAATCTTCATGATTCTGCTGTTACAAGTGTGCAGAATCACCGAAATCGCTGTTTTCGTGCTATTGAATGCGAAAAACACGTGTTCTGGTGTTTTCAGCACTCCACAGTGCGTTTGATATGCGGAAACTACGATATCTTCGGTATCGTTGTTGTTTCAAGCTGAGATATGCATCTTCAGTGATAATCTTCATGATTCTGCTGTTACAAGTGTGCAGAATCACCGAAATCGCTGTTTTCGTGCTTTTGAATGCGAAAAACACGTTTTCTGGTGTTTTCAGCACTCCACAGTGCGTTTGATATGCGGAAACTACGATATCTTCGGTATCGTTGTTGTTTCCAGCTGAGATATGCATCTTCAGTGATAATCTTCATGATTCTGCTGTTACAAGTGTGCAGAATCACCGAAATCGCTGTTTTCGTGCTTTTGTATGCGAAAAACACGTTTTCTGGTGTTTTCAGCACTCCACAGTCCGTTTGATATGCGGAAACTACGATATCTTCGGTATCGTTGTTGTTTCCAGCTGAGACATGCATTTTCAGTGATAATCTTCATGATTCTGCTGTTACAAGTGTGCAGAATCACCGAAATCGCTGTTTTCGTGCTTTTGAATGCGAAAAACACGTTTTCTGGTGTTTTCAGCACTCCACAGTGCGTTTGATATGCGGAAACTGCGATATCTTCGGTATCGTTGTTGTTTCCAGCTGAGATATGCACTTTCAGTGATAATCTTCACGATTCTGCTGTTACAAGTGTGCAGAATCACCGAAATCGCTGTTTTCGTGCTTTTGAATGCGAAAAACACGTTTTCTGGTGTTTTCAGCACTCCACAGTGCGTCTGATATGCGGAAACTACGATATCTTCGGTATCGTTGTTGTTTCCAGCTGAGATATGCACTTTCAGTGATAATCTTCACGATTCTGCTGTTACAAGTGTGCAGAATCACCGAAATCGCTGTTTTCGTGCTTTTGAATGCGAAAAACACGTTTTCTGGTGTTTTCAGCACTCCACAGTGCGTCTGATATGCGGAAACTACGATATCTTCGGTATCGTTGTTGTTTCCAGCTGAGATATGCACTTTCAGTGATAATCTTCACGATTCTGCTGTTACAAGTGTGCAGAATCACCGAAATCGCTGTTTTCGTGCTTTTGAATGCGAAAAACACGTTTTCTGGTGTTTTCAGCACTCCACAGTGCGTTTGATATGCGGAAACTACGATATCTTCGGTATCGTTGTTGTTTCCAGCTGAGATGTGCATCTTCAGTGATAATCTTCATGATTCTGCTGTTACAAGTGTGCAGAATCACCGAAATCGCTGTTTTCGTGCTTTTGTATGCGAAAAACACGTTTTCTGGTGTTTTCAGCACTCCACAGTGCGTTTGATATGCGGAAACTACGATATCTTCGGTATCGTTGTTGTTTCCAGCTGAGACATGCATTTTCAGTGATAATCTTCATGATTCTGCTGTTACAAGTGTGCAGAATCACCGAAATCGCTGTTTTCGTGCTTTTGAATGCGAAAAACACGTTTTCTGGTGTTTTCAACACTCCACAGTGCGTTTGATATGCGGAAACTACGATATCTTCGGTATCGTTGTTGTTTCCAGCTGAGACATGCATTTTCAGTGATAATCTTCATGATTCTGCTGTTACAAGTGTGCAGAATCACCGAAATCGCTGTTTTCGTGCTATTGAATGCGAAAAACACGTTTTCTGGTGTTTTCAGCACTCCACAGTGCGTTTGATATGCGGAAACTGCCATATCTTCGGTATCGTTGTTGTTTCCAGCTGAGAAATGCACTTTCAGTGATAATCTTCACGATTCTGCTGTTACAAGTGTGCAGAATCACCGAAATCGCTGTTTTCGTGCTTTTGAATGCGAAAAACACGTTTTCTGGTGTTTTCAGCACTCCACAGTGCGTTTGATATGCGGAAACTACGATATCTTCGGTATCGTTGTTGTTTCCAGCTGAGATATGCACTTTCAGTGATAATCTTCACGATTCTGCTGTTACAAGTGTGCAGAATCACCGAAATCGCTGTTTTCGTGCTTTTGAATGCGAAAAACACGTTTTCTGGTGTTTTCAGCACTCCACAGTGCGTTTGATATGCGGAAACTACGATATCTTCGGTATCGTTGTTGTTTCCAGCTGAGATATGCATTTTCAGTGATAATCTTCACGATTCTGCTGTTACAAGTGTGCAGAATCACCGAAATCGCTGTTTTCGTGCTTTTGAATGCGAAAAACACGTTTTCTGGTGTTTTCAGCACTCCACAGTGCGTTTGGTATGCGGAAACTGCGATATCTTCGGTATCGTTGTTGTTTCCAGCTGAGATATGCACTTTCAGTGATAATCTTCACGATTCTGCTGTTACAAGTGTGCAGAATCACCGAAATCGCTGTTTTCGTGCTTTTGAATGCGAAAAACACGTTTTCTGTTGTTTTCAGCACTCCACAGTGCGTTTGATATGCGGAAACTACGATATCTTCGGTATCGTTGTTGTTTCCAGCTGAGATATGCACTTTCAGTGATAATCTTCACGATTCTGCTGTTACAAGTGTGCAGAATCACCGAAATCGCTGTTTTCGTGCTTTTGAATGCGAAAAACACGTTTTCTGGTGTTTTCAGCACTCCACAGTGCGTCTGATATGCGGAAACTACGATATCTTCGGTATCGTTGTTGTTTCCAGCTGAGACATGCATTTTCAGTGATAATCTTCATGATTCTGCTGTTACAAGTGTGCAGAATCACCGAAATCGCTGTTTTCGTGCTATTGAATGCGAAAAACACGTTTTCTGGTGTTTTCAGCACTCCACAGAGCGTTTGATATGCGGAAACTGCCATATCTTCGGTATCGTTGTTGTTTCCAGCTGAGAAATGCACTTTCAGTGATAATCTTCACGATTCTGCTGTTACAAGTGTGCAGAATCACCGAAATCGCTGTTTTCGTGCTTTTGAATGCGAAAAACACGTTTTCTGGTGTTTTCAGCACTCCACAGTGCGTTTGATATGCGGAAACTACGATATCTTCGGTATCGTTGTTGTTTCCAGCTGAGATATGCATTTTCAGTGATAATCTTCATGATTCTGCTGTTACAATTGTGCAGAATCACCGAAATCGCTGTTTTCGTGCTTTTGAATGCGAAAAACACGTTTTCTGGTGTTTTCAACACTCCACAGTGCGTTTGATATGCGGAAACTGCGATATCTTCGGTATCGTTATTGTTCCCAGCTGAGATATGCACTTTCAGTGATAATCTTCACGATTCTGCTGTTACAAGTGTGCAGAATCACCGAAATCGCTGTTTTCGTGCTTTTGAATGCGAAAAACACGTTTTCTGGTGTTTTTAGCACTCCACAGTGCGTCTGATATGCGGAAACTACGATATCTTCGGTATAGTTGTTGTTTCCAGCTGAGATATGCACTTTCAGTGATAATCTTCACGATTCTGCTGTTACAAGTGTGCAGAATCACCGAAATCGCTGTTTTCGTGCTTTTGTATGCGAAAAACACGTTTTCTGGTGTTTTCAGCACTCCACAGTGCGTTTGATATGCGGAAACTACGATATCTTCGGTATCGTTGTTGTTTCCAGCTGAGATATGCACTTTCAGTGATAATCTTCACGATTCTGCTGTTACAAGTGTGCAGAATCACCGAAATCGCTGTTTTCGTGCTTTTGAATGCGAAAAACACGTTTTCTGGTGTTTTCAGCACTCCACAGTGCGTTTGATATGCGGAAACTACGATATCTTCGGTATCGTTGTTGTTTCCAGCTGAGACATGCATTTTCAGTGATAATCTTCATGATTCTGCTGTTACTTGTGTGCAGAATCACCGAAATCGCTGTTTTCGTGCTTTTGAATGCGAAAAACACGTTTTCTGGTGTTTTCAACACTCCACAGTGCGTTTGATATGCGGAAACTGCGATATCTTCGGTATCGTTATTGTTTCCAGCTGAGATATGCACTTTCAGTGATAATCTTCACGATTCTGCTGTTACAAGTGTGCAGAATCACCGAAATCGCTGTTTTCGTGCTTTTGAATGCGAAAAACACGTTTTCTGGTGTTTTCAGCACTCCACAGTGCGTTTGATATGCGGAAACTACGATATCTTCGGTATCGTTGTTGTTTCCAGCTGAGATATGCATCTTCAGTGATAATCTTCATGATTCTGCTGTTACAAGTGTGCAGAATCACCGAAATCGCTGTTTTCGTGCTTTTGTATGCGAAAAACACGTTTTCTGGTGTTTTCAGCACTCCACAGTGCGTTTGATATGCGGAAACTACGATATCTTCGGTATCGTTGTTGTTTCCAGCTGAGACATGCATTTTCAGTGATAATCTTCATGATTCTGCTGTTACATGTGTGCAGAATCACCGAAATCGCTGTTTTCGTGCTTTTGAATGCGAAAAACACGTTTTCTGGTGTGTTCAACACTCCACAGTGCGTTTGATATGCGGAAACTACGATATCTTCGGTATCGTTGTTGTTTCCAGCTGAGATATGCACTTTCAGTGATAATCTTCATGATTCTGCTGTTACAAGTGTGCAGAATCACCGAAATCGCTGTTTTCGTGCTTTTGAATGCGAAAAACACGTGTTCTGGTGTTTTCAGCACTCCACAGTGCGTTTGATATGCGGAAACTACGATATCTTCGGTATCGTTGTTGTTTCCAGCTGAGATATGCATTTTCAGTGAATACCTTCATGATTCTGCTGTTACAAGTGTGCAGAATCACCGAAATCGCTGTTTTCGTGCTTTTGAATGCGAAAAACACGTTTTCTGGGGTTTTCAGCACTCCACAGTGCGTTTGATATGCGGAAACTGCGATATCTTCGGTATCGTTGTTGTTTCCAGCTGAGATATGCACTTTCAGTGATAATCTTCACGATTCTGCTGTTACAAGTGTGCAGAATCACCGAAATCGCTGTTTTCGTGCTTTTGAATGCGAAAAACACGTTTTCTGGTGTTTTCAGCACTCCACAGTGCGTTTGATATGCGGAAACTACGATATCTTCGGTATCGTTGTTGTTTCCAGCTGAGATATGCACTTTCAGTGATAATCTTCACGATTCTGCTGTTACAAGTGTGCAGAATCACCGAAATCACTGTTTTCGTGCTTTTGAATGCGAAAAACACGTTTTCTGGTGTTTTCAACACTCCACAGTGCGTTTGATATGCGGAAACTGCGATATCTTCGGTATCGTTATTGTTTCCAGCTGAGATATGCACTTTCAGTGATAATCTTCACGATTCTGCTGTTACAAGTGTGCAGAATCTCCGAAATCGCTGTTTTCGTGCTTTTGAATGCGAAAAACACGTTTTCTGGTGTTTTCAGCACTCCACAGTGCGTTTGATATGCGGAAACTACGATATCTTCGGTATCGTTGTTGTTTCCAGTTGAGATATGCACTTTCAGTGATAATCTTCACGATTCTGCTGTTACAAGTGTGCAGAATCACCGAAATCGCTGTTTTCGTGCTTTTGAATGCGAAAAACACGTTTTCTGGTGTTTTCAGCACTCCACAGTGCGTTTGATATGCGGAAACTACGATATCTTCGGTATCGTTGTTGTTTCCAGCTGAGATATGCACTTTCAGTGATAATCTTCACGATTCTGCTGTTACAAGTGTGCAGAATCACCGAAATCGCTGTTTTCGTGCTTTTGAATGCGAAAAACACGTTTTCTGGTGTTTTCAGCACTCCACAGTGCGTTTGATATGCGGAAACTGCCATATCTTCGGTATCGTTGTTGTTTCCTGCTGAGATATGCACTTTCAGTGATAATCTTCACGATTCTGCTGTTACAAGTGTGCAGAATCACCGAAATTGCTGTTTTCGTGCTTTTGAATGCGAAAAACACGTTTTCTGGTGTTTTCAGCACTCCACAGTGCGTTTGATATGCGGAAACTACGATATCTTCGGTATCGTTGTTGTTTCCAGCTGAGATATGCACTTTCAGTGATAATCTTCACGATTCTGCTGTTACAAGTGTGCAGAATCACCGAAATCGCTGTTTTCGTGCTTTTGAATGCGAAAAACACGTTTTCTGGTGTTTTCAGCACTCCACAGTGCGTTTGATATGCGGAAACTACGATATCTTCGGTATCGTTGTTGTTTCCAGCTGAGATATGCATCTTCAGTGATAATCTTCATGATTCTGCTGTTACAAGTGTGCAGAATCACCGAAATCGCTGTTTTCGTGCTTTTGAATGCGAAAAACACGTTTTCTGGTGTTTTGAGCACTCCACAGTGCGTTTGATATGCGGAAACTACGATATCTTCGGTATCGTTGTTGTTTCCAGCTGAGATATGCATCTTCAGTGATAATCTTCATGATTCTGCTGTTACAAGTGTGCAGAATCACCGAAATCGCTGTTTTCGTGCTTTTGTATGCGAAAAACACGTTTTCTGGTGTTTTCAGCACTCCACAGTCCGTTTGATATGCGGAAACTACGATATCTTCGGTATCGTTGTTGTTTCCAGCTGAGATATGCACTTTCAGTGATAATCTTCACGATTCTGCTGTTACATGTGTGCAGAATCACCGAAATCGCTGTTTTCGTGCTTTTGAATGCGAAAAACACGTGTTCTGGTGTTTTCAGCACTCCACAGTGCGTTTGATATGCGGAAACTACGATATCTTCGGTATCGTTGTTGTTTCAAGCTGAGACATGCATTTTCAGTGATAATCTTCATGATTCTGCTGTTACAAGTGTGCAGAATCACCGAAATCGCTGTTTTCGTGCTTTTGAATGCGAAAAACACGTTTTCTGGTGTTTTCAGCACTCCACAGTGCGTTTGATATGCGGAAACTGCCATATCTTCGGTATCGTTGTTGTTTCCTGCTGAGATATGCACTTTCAGTGATAATCTTCACGATTCTGCTGTTACAAGTGTGCAGAATCACCGAAATCGCTGTTTTCGTGCTTTTGAATGCGAAAAACACGTTTTCTGGTGTTTTCAGCACTCCACAGTGCGTTTGATATGCGGAAACTACGATATCTTCGGTATCGTTGTTGTTTCCAGCTGAGATATGCATCTTCAGTGATAATCTTCATGATTCTGCTGTTACAAGTGTGCAGAATCACCGAAATCGCTGTTTTCGTGCTTTTGAATGCGAAAAACACGTTTTCTGGTGTTTTGAGCACTCCACAGTGCGTTTGATATGCGGAAACTACGATATCTTCGGTATCGTTGTTGTTTCCAGCTGAGATATGCATCTTCAGTGATAATCTTCATGATTCTGCTGTTACAAGTGTGCAGAATCACCGAAATCGCTGTTTTCGTGCTATTGAATGCGAAAAACACGTTTTCTGGTGTTTTCAGCACTCCACAGAGCGTTTGATATGCGGAAACTGCCATATCTTCGGTATCGTTGTTGTTTCCAGCTGAGAAATGCACTTTCAGTGATAATCTTCACGATTCTGCTGTTACAAGTGTGCAGAATCACCGAAATCGCTGTTTTCGTGCTTTTGAATGCGAAAAACACGTTTTCTGGTGTTTTCAGCACTCCACAGTGCGTTTGATATGCGGAAACTACGATATCTTCGGTATCGTTGTTGTTTCCAGCTGAGATATGCACTTTCAGTGATAATCTTCACGATTCTGCTGTTACAAGTGTGCAGAATCACCGAAATCGCTGTTTTCGTGCTTTTGAATGCGAAAAACACGTTTTCTGGTGTTTTCAGCACTCCACAGTGCGTTTGATATGCGGAAACTACGATATCTTCGGTATCGTTGTTGTTTCCAGCTGAGATATGCATTTTCAGTGATAATCTTCATGATTCTGCTGTTACAATTGTGCAGAATCACCGAAATCGCTGTTTTCGTGCTTTTGAATGCGAAAAACACGTTTTCTGGTGTTTTCAACACTCCACAGTGCGTTTGATATGCGGAAACTGCGATATCTTCGGTATCGTTATTGTTCCCAGCTGAGATATGCACTTTCAGTGATAATCTTCACGATTCTGCTGTTACAAGTGTGCAGAATCACCGAAATCGCTGTTTTCGTGCTTTTGAATGCGAAAAACACGTTTTCTGGTGTTTTTAGCACTCCACAGTGCGTCTGATATGCGGAAACTACGATATCTTCGGTATAGTTGTTGTTTCCAGCTGAGATATGCACTTTCAGTGATAATCTTCACGATTCTGCTGTTACAAGTGTGCAGAATCACCGAAATCGCTGTTTTCGTGCTTTTGTATGCGAAAAACACGTTTTCTGGTGTTTTCAGCACTCCACAGTGCGTTTGATATGCGGAAACTACGATATCTTCGGTATCGTTGTTGTTTCCAGCTGAGATATGCACTTTCAGTGATAATCTTCACGATTCTGCTGTTACAAGTGTGCAGAATCACCGAAATCGCTGTTTTCGTGCTTTTGAATGCGAAAAACACGTTTTCTGGTGTTTTCAGCACTCCACAGTGCGTTTGATATGCGGAAACTACGATATCTTCGGTATCGTTGTTGTTTCCAGCTGAGACATGCATTTTCAGTGATAATCTTCATGATTCTGCTGTTACTTGTGTGCAGAATCACCGAAATCGCTGTTTTCGTGCTTTTGAATGCGAAAAACACGTTTTCTGGTGTTTTCAACACTCCACAGTGCGTTTGATATGCGGAAACTGCGATATCTTCGGTATCGTTATTGTTTCCAGCTGAGATATGCACTTTCAGTGATAATCTTCACGATTCTGCTGTTACAAGTGTGCAGAATCACCGAAATCGCTGTTTTCGTGCTTTTGAATGCGAAAAACACGTTTTCTGGTGTTTTCAGCACTCCACAGTGCGTTTGATATGCGGAAACTACGATATCTTCGGTATCGTTGTTGTTTCCAGCTGAGATATGCATCTTCAGTGATAATCTTCATGATTCTGCTGTTACAAGTGTGCAGAATCACCGAAATCGCTGTTTTCGTGCTTTTGTATGCGAAAAACACGTTTTCTGGTGTTTTCAGCACTCCACAGTGCGTTTGATATGCGGAAACTACGATATCTTCGGTATCGTTGTTGTTTCCAGCTGAGACATGCATTTTCAGTGATAATCTTCATGATTCTGCTGTTACATGTGTGCAGAATCACCGAAATCGCTGTTTTCGTGCTTTTGAATGCGAAAAACACGTTTTCTGGTGTGTTCAACACTCCACAGTGCGTTTGATATGCGGAAACTACGATATCTTCGGTATCGTTGTTGTTTCCAGCTGAGATATGCACTTTCAGTGATAATCTTCATGATTCTGCTGTTACAAGTGTGCAGAATCACCGAAATCGCTGTTTTCGTGCTTTTGAATGCGAAAAACACGTGTTCTGGTGTTTTCAGCACTCCACAGTGCGTTTGATATGCGGAAACTACGATATCTTCGGTATCGTTGTTGTTTCCAGCTGAGATATGCATTTTCAGTGAATACCTTCATGATTCTGCTGTTACAAGTGTGCAGAATCACCGAAATCGCTGTTTTCGTGCTTTTGAATGCGAAAAACACGTTTTCTGGGGTTTTCAGCACTCCACAGTGCGTTTGATATGCGGAAACTGCGATATCTTCGGTATCGTTGTTGTTTCCAGCTGAGATATGCACTTTCAGTGATAATCTTCACGATTCTGCTGTTACAAGTGTGCAGAATCACCGAAATCGCTGTTTTCGTGCTTTTGAATGCGAAAAACACGTTTTCTGGTGTTTTCAGCACTCCACAGTGCGTTTGATATGCGGAAACTACGATATCTTCGGTATCGTTGTTGTTTCCAGCTGAGATATGCACTTTCAGTGATAATCTTCACGATTCTGCTGTTACAAGTGTGCAGAATCACCGAAATCACTGTTTTCGTGCTTTTGAATGCGAAAAACACGTTTTCTGGTGTTTTCAACACTCCACAGTGCGTTTGATATGCGGAAACTGCGATATCTTCGGTATCGTTATTGTTTCCAGCTGAGATATGCACTTTCAGTGATAATCTTCACGATTCTGCTGTTACAAGTGTGCAGAATCTCCGAAATCGCTGTTTTCGTGCTTTTGAATGCGAAAAACACGTTTTCTGGTGTTTTCAGCACTCCACAGTGCGTTTGATATGCGGAAACTACGATATCTTCGGTATCGTTGTTGTTTCCAGTTGAGATATGCACTTTCAGTGATAATCTTCACGATTCTGCTGTTACAAGTGTGCAGAATCACCGAAATCGCTGTTTTCGTGCTTTTGAATGCGAAAAACACGTTTTCTGGTGTTTTCAGCACTCCACAGTGCGTTTGATATGCGGAAACTACGATATCTTCGGTATCGTTGTTGTTTCCAGCTGAGATATGCACTTTCAGTGATAATCTTCACGATTCTGCTGTTACAAGTGTGCAGAATCACCGAAATCGCTGTTTTCGTGCTTTTGAATGCGAAAAACACGTTTTCTGGTGTTTTCAGCACTCCACAGTGCGTTTGATATGCGGAAACTACGATATCTTCGGTATCGTTGTTGTTTCCAGCTGAGATATGCACTTTCAGTGATAATCTTCACGATTCTGCTGTTACAAGTGTGCAGAATCACCGAAATCGCTGTTTTCGTGCTTTTGAATGCGAAAAACACGTTTTCTGGTGTTTTCAGCACTCCACAGTGCGTTTGATATGCGGAAACTGCCATATCTTCGGTATCGTTGTTGTTTCCTGCTGAGATATGCACTTTCAGTGATAATCTTCACGATTCTGCTGTTACAAGTGTGCAGAATCACCGAAATCGCTGTTTTCGTGCTTTTGAATGCGAAAAACACGTTTTCTGGTGTTTTCAGCACTCCACAGTGCGTTTGATATGCGGAAACTACGATATCTTCGGTATCGTTGTTGTTTCCAGCTGAGATATGCACTTTCAGTGATAATCTTCACGATTCTGCTGTTACAAGTGTGCAGAATCACCGAAATCGCTGTTTTCGTGCTTTTGAATGCGAAAAACACGTTTTCTGGTGTTTTCAGCACTCCACAGTGCGTTTGATATGCGGAAACTACGATATCTTCGGTATCGTTGTTGTTTCCAGCTGAGATATGCATCTTCAGTGATAATCTTCATGATTCTGCTGTTACAAGTGTGCAGAATCACCGAAATCGCTGTTTTCGTGCTTTTGAATGCGAAAAACACGTTTTCTGGTGTTTTGAGCACTCCACAGTGCGTTTGATATGCGGAAACTACGATATCTTCGGTATCGTTGTTGTTTCCAGCTGAGATATGCATCTTCAGTGATAATCTTCATGATTCTGCTGTTACAAGTGTGCAGAATCACCGAAATCGCTGTTTTCGTGCTTTTGTATGCGAAAAACACGTTTTCTGGTGTTTTCAGCACTCCACAGTCCGTTTGATATGCGGAAACTACGATATCTTCGGTATCGTTGTTGTTTCCAGCTGAGATATGCACTTTCAGTGATAATCTTCACGATTCTGCTGTTACATGTGTGCAGAATCACCGAAATCGCTGTTTTCGTGCTTTTGAATGCGAAAAACACGTGTTCTGGTGTTTTCAGCACTCCACAGTGCGTTTGATATGCGGAAACTACGATATCTTCGGTATCGTTGTTGTTTCAAGCTGAGACATGCATTTTCAGTGATAATCTTCATGATTCTGCTGTTACAAGTGTGCAGAATCACCGAAATCGCTGTTTTCGTGCTTTTGAATGCGAAAAACACGTTTTCTGGTGTTTTCAGCACTCCACAGTGCGTTTGATATGCGGAAACTGCCATATCTTCGGTATCGTTGTTGTTTCCTGCTGAGATATGCACTTTCAGTGATAATCTTCACGATTCTGCTGTTACAAGTGTGCAGAATCACCGAAATCGCTGTTTTCGTGCTTTTGAATGCGAAAAACACGTTTTCTGGTGTTTTCAGCACTCCACAGTGCGTTTGATATGCGGAAACTACGATATCTTCGGTATCGTTGTTGTTTCCAGCTGAGATATGCACTTTCAGTGATAATCTTCACGATTCTGCTGTTACAAGTGTGCAGAATCACCGAAATCGCTGTTTTCGTGCTTTTGGATGCGAAAAACACGTTTTCTGGTGTTTTCAGCACTCCACAGTGCGTTTGATATGCGGAAACTACGATATCTTCGGTATCGTTGTTGTTTCCAGCTGAGACATGCATTTTCAGTGATAATCTTCACGATTCTGCTGTTACAAGTGTGCAGAATCACCGAAATCGCTGTTTTCGTGCTTTTGAATGCGAAAAACACGTTTTCTGGTGTTTTCAGCACTCCACAGTGCGTTTGATATGCGGAAACTACGATATCTTCGGTATCGTTGTTGTTTCCAGCTGAGATATGCATCTTCAGTGATAATCTTCATGATTCTGCTGTTACAAGTGTGCAGAATCACCGAAATCGCTGTTTTCGTGCTATTGAATGCGAAAAACACGTTTTCTGGTGTTTTCAGCACTCCACAGTGCGTTTGATATGCGGAAACTGCCATATCTTCGGTATCGTTGTTGTTTCCAGCTGAGATATGCACTTTCAGTGATAATCTTCACGATTCTGCTGTTACAAGTGTGCAGAATCACCGAAATCGCTGTTTTCGTGCTTTTGAATGCGAAAAACACGTTTTCTGGTGTTTTCAGCACTCCACAGTGCGTTTGATATGCGGAAACTACGATATCTTCGGTATCGTTGTTGTTTCCAGCTGAGATATGCACTTTCAGTGATAATCTTCACGATACTGCTGTTACAAGTGTGCAGAATCACCGAAATCGCTGTTTTCGTGCTTTTGAATGCGAAAAACACGTTTTCTGGTGTTTTCAGCACTCCACAGTGCGTTTGATATGCGGAAACTACGATATCTTCGGTATCGTTGTTGTTTCCAGCTGAGATATGCATCTTCAGTGATAATCTTCATGATTCTGCTGTTACAAGTGTGCAGAATCACCGAAATCGCTGTTTTCGTGCTTTTGAATGCGAAAAACACGTTTTCTGGTGTTTTCAGCACTCCACAGTGCGTTTGATATGCGGAAACTACGATATCTTCGGTATCGTTGTTGTTTCCAGCTGAGATATGCATCTTCAGTGATAATCTTCATGATTCTGCTGTTACAAGTGTGCAGAATCACCGAAATCGCTGTTTTCGTGCTTTTGTATGCGAAAAACACGTTTTCTGGTGTTTTCAGCACTCCACAGTGCGTTTGATATGCGGAAACTACGATATCTTCGGTATCGTTGTTGTTTCCAGCTGAGACATGCATTTTCAGTGATAATCTTCATGATTCTGCTGTTACAAGTGTGCAGAATCACCGAAATCGCTGTTTTCGTGCTTTTGAATGCGAAAAACACGTTTTCTGGTGTTTTCAACACTCCACAGTGCGTTTGATATGCGGAAACTGCGATATCTTCGGTATCGTTGTTGTTTCCAGCTGAGATATGCACTTTCAGTGATAATCTTCACGATTCTGCTGTTACAAGTGTGCAGAATCACCGAAATCGCTGTTTTCGTGCTTTTGAATGCGAAAAACACGTTTTCTGGTGTTTTCAGCACTCCACAGTGCGTTTGATATGCGGAAACTACGATATCTTCGGTATCGTTGTTGTTTCCAGCTGAGACATGCATTTTCAGTGATAATCTTCATGATTCTGCTGTTACAAGTGTGCAGAATCACCGAAATCGCTGTTTTCGTGCTTTTGAATGCGAAAAACACGTTTTCTGGTGTTTTCAACACTCCACAGTGCGTTTGATATGCGGAAACTACGATATCTTCGGTATCGTTGTTGTTTCCAGCTGAGACATGCATTTTCAGTGATAATCTTCATGATTCTGCTGTTACAAGTGTGCAGAATCACCGAAATCGCTGTTTTCGTGCTTTTGAATGCGAAAAACACGTTTTCTGGTGTTTTCAGCACTCCACAGTGCGTTTGATATGCGGAAACTGCGATATCTTCGGTATCGTTGTTGTTTCCAGCTGAGATATGCACTTTCAGTGATAATCTTCACGATTCTGCTGTTACAAGTGTGCAGAATCACCGAAATCGCTGTTTTCGTGCTTTTGAATGCGAAAAACACGTTTTCTGGTGTTTTCAGCACTCCACAGTGCGTCTGATATGCGGAAACTACGATATCTTCGGTATCGTTGTTGTTTCCAGCTGAGATATGCACTTTCAGTGATAATCTTCACGATTCTGCTGTTACAAGTGTGCAGAATCACCGAAATCGCAGTTTTCGTGCTTTTGAATGCGAAAAACACGTTTTCTGGTGTTTTCAGCACTCCACAGTGCGTTTGATATGCGGAAACTACGATATCTTCGGTATCGTTGTTGTTTCCAGCTGAGATATGCATCTTCAGTGATAATCTTCATGATTCTGCTGTTACAAGTGTGCAGAATAACCGAAATCGCTGTTTTCGTGCTTTTGAATGCGAAAAACACGTTTTCTGGTGTTTTCAGCACTCCACAGTGCGTCTGATATGCGGAAACTACGATATCTTCGGTATCGTTGTTGTTTCCAGCTGAGATATGCACTTTCAGTGATAATCTTCACGATTCTGCTGTTACAAGTGTGCAGAATCACCGAAATCGCTGTTTTCGTGCTTTTGAATGCGAAAAACACGTTTTCTGGTGTTTTCAGCACTCCACAGTGCGTCTGATATGCGGAAACTACGATATCTTCGGTATCGTTGTTGTTTCCAGCTGAGATATGCACTTTCAGTGATAATCTTCACGATTCTGCTGTTACAAGTGTGCAGAATCACCGAAATCGCTGTTTTCGTGCTTTTGAATGCGAAAAACACGTGTTCTGGTGTTTTCAGCACTCCACAGTGCGTTTGATATGCGGAAACTACGATATCTTCGGTATCGTTGTTGTTTCCAGCTGAGACATGCATTTTCAGTGATAATCTTCATGATTCTGCTGTTACAAGTGTGCAGAATCACCGAAATCGCTGTTTTCGTGCTTTTGAATGCGAAAAACACGTTTTCTGGTGTTTTCAGCACTCCACAGTGCGATTGATATGCGGAAACTGCCATATCTTCGGTATCGTTGTTGTTTCCTGCTGAGATATGCACTTTCAGTGATAATCTTCACGATTCTGCTGTTACAAGTGTGCAGAATCACCGAAATCGCTGTTTTCGTGCTTTTGAATGCGAAAAACACGTTTTCTGGTGTTTTCAGCACTCCACAGTGCGTTTGATATGCGGAAACTACGATATCTTCGGTATCGTTGTTGTTTCCAGCTGAGACATGCATTTTCAGTGATAATCTTCATGATTCTGCTGTTACAAGTGTGCAGAATCACCGAAATCGCTGTTTTCGTGCTTTTGAATGCGAAAAACACGTTTTCTGGTGTTTTCAACACTCCACAGTGCGTTTGATATGCGGAAACTACGATATCTTCGGTATCGTTGTTGTTTCCAGCTGAGACATGCATTTTCAGTGATAATCTTCATGATTCTGCTGTTACAAGTGTGCAGAATCACCGAAATCGCTGTTTTCGTGCTTTTGAATGCGAAAAACACGTTTTCTGGTGTTTTCAGCACTCCACAGTGCGTTTGATATGCGGAAACTGCGATATCTTCGGTATCGTTGTTGTTTCCAGCTGAGATATGCACTTTCAGTGATAATCTTCACGATTCTGCTGTTACAAGTGTGCAGAATCACCGAAATCGCTGTTTTCGTGCTTTTGAATGCGAAAAACACGTTTTCTGGTGTTTTCAGCACTCCACAGTGCGTCTGATATGCGGAAACTACGATATCTTCGGTATCGTTGTTGTTTCCAGCTGAGATATGCACTTTCAGTGATAATCTTCACGATTCTGCTGTTACAAGTGTGCAGAATCACCGAAATCGCAGTTTTCGTGCTTTTGAATGCGAAAAACACGTTTTCTGGTGTTTTCAGCACTCCACAGTGCGTTTGATATGCGGAAACTACGATATCTTCGGTATCGTTGTTGTTTCCAGCTGAGATATGCATCTTCAGTGATAATCTTCATGATTCTGCTGTTACAAGTGTGCAGAATAACCGAAATCGCTGTTTTCGTGCTTTTGAATGCGAAAAACACGTTTTCTGGTGTTTTCAGCACTCCACAGTGCGTCTGATATGCGGAAACTACGATATCTTCGGTATCGTTGTTGTTTCCAGCTGAGATATGCACTTTCAGTGATAATCTTCACGATTCTGCTGTTACAAGTGTGCAGAATCACCGAAATCGCTGTTTTCGTGCTTTTGAATGCGAAAAACACGTTTTCTGGTGTTTTCAGCACTCCACAGTGCGTTTGATATGCGGAAACTGCGATATCTTCGGTATCGTTGTTGTTTCCAGCTGAGATATGCACTTTCAGTGATAATCTTCACGATTCTGCTGTTACAAGTATGCAGAATCACCGAAATCGCTGTTTTCGTGCTTTTGAATGCGAAAAACACGTTTTCTGGTGTTTTCAGCACTCCACAGTGCGTTTGATATGCGGAAACTGCGATATCTTCGGTATCGTTGTTGTTTCCAGCTGAGATATGCACTTTCAGTGATAATCTTCACGATTCTGCTGTTACAAGTGTGCAGAATCACCGAAATCGCTGTTTTCGTGCTTTTGAATGCGAAAAACACGTTTTCTGGTGTTTTCAGCACTCCACAGTGCGTCTGATATGCGGAAACTACGATATCTTCGGTATCGTTGTTGTTTCCAGCTGAGATATGCACTTTCAGTGATAATCTTCACGATTCTGCTGTTACAAGTGTGCAGAATCACCGAAATCGCTGTTTTCGTGCTTTTGAATGCGAAAAACACGTTTTCTGGTGTTTTCAGCACTCCACAGTGCGTCTGATATGCGGAAACTACGATATCTTCGGTATCGTTGTTGTTTCCAGCTGAGATATGCACTTTCAGTGATAATCTTCACGATTCTGCTGTTACAAGTGTGCAGAATCACCGAAATCGCTGTTTTCGTGCTTTTGAATGCGAAAAACACGTGTTCTGGTGTTTTCAGCACTCCACAGTGCGTTTGATATGCGGAAACTACGATATCTTCGGTATCGTTGTTGTTTCCAGCTGAGACATGCATTTTCAGTGATAATCTTCATGATTCTGCTGTTACAAGTGTGCAGAATCACCGAAATCGCTGTTTTCGTGCTTTTGAATGCGAAAAACACGTTTTCTGGTGTTTTCAGCACTCCACAGTGCGATTGATATGCGGAAACTGCCATATCTTCGGTATCGTTGTTGTTTCCTGCTGAGATATGCACTTTCAGTGATAATCTTCACGATTCTGCTGTTACAAGTGTGCAGAATCACCGAAATCGCTGTTTTCGTGCTTTTGAATGCGAAAAACACGTTTTCTGGTGTTTTCAGCACTCCACAGTGCGTTTGATATGCGGAAACTACGATATCTTCGGTATCGTTGTTGTTTCCAGCTGAGACATGCATTTTCAGTGATAATCTTCATGATTCTGCTGTTACAAGTGTGCAGAATCACCGAAATCGCTGTTTTCGTGCTTTTGAATGCGAAAAACACGTTTTCTGGTGTTTTCAACACTCCACAGTGCGTTTGATATGCGGAAACTACGATATCTTCGGTATCGTTGTTGTTTCCAGCTGAGATATGCACTTTCAGTGATAATCTTCACGATTCTGCTGTTACAAGTGTGCAGAATCACCGAAATCGCTGTTTTCGTGCTTTTGAATGCGAAAAACACGTTTTCTGGTGTTTTCAGCACTCCACAGTGCGTTTGATATGCGGAAACTACGATATCTTCGGTATCGTTGTTGTTTCCAGCTGAGATATGCACTTTCAGTGATAATCTTCACGATTCTGCTGTTACAAGTGTGCAGAATCACCGAAATCGCTGTTTTCGTGCTTTTGAATGCGAAAAACACGTTTTCTGGTGTTTTCAGCACTCCACAGTGCGTCTGATATGCGGAAACTACGATATCTTCGGTATCGTTGTTGTTTCCAGCTGAGATATGCACTTTCAGTGATAATCTTCACGATTCTGCTGTTACAAGTGTGCAGAATCACCGAAATCGCTGTTTTCGTGCTTTTGAATGCGAAAAACACGTTTTCTGGTGTTTTCAGCACTCCACAGTGCGTTTGATATGCGGAAACTGCGATATCTTCGGTATCGTTGTTGTTTCCAGCTGAGATATGCATTTTCAGTGATAATCTTCACGATTCTGCTGTTACAAGTATGCAGAATCACCGAAATCGCTGTTTTCGTGCTTTTGAATGCGAAAAACACGTTTTCTGGTGTTTTCAGCACTCCACAGTGCGTTTGATATGCGGAAACTGCGATATCTTCGGTATCGTTGTTGTTTCCAGCTGAGATATGCACTTTCAGTGATAATCTTCACGATTCTGCTGTTACAAGTGTGCAGAATCACCGAAATCGCTGTTTTCGTGCTTTTGAATGCGAAAAACACGTTTTCTGGTGTTTTCAGCACTCCACAGTGCGTCTGATATGCGGAAACTACGATATCTTCGGTATCGTTGTTGTTTCCAGCTGAGATATGCACTTTCAGTGATAATCTTCACTATTCTGCTGTTACAAGTGTGCAGAATCACCGAAATCGCTGTTTTCGTGCTTTTGAATGCGAAAAACACGTTTTCTGGTGTTTTCAGCACTCCACAGTGCGTCTGATATGCGGAAACTACGATATCTTCGGTATCGTTGTTGTTTCCAGCTGAGATATGCACTTTCAGTGATAATCTTCACGATTCTGCTGTTACAAGTGTGCAGAATCACCGAAATCGCTGTTTTCGTGCTTTTGAATGCGAAAAACACGTTTTCTGGTGTTTTCAGCACTCCACAGTGCGTTTGATATGCGGAAACTACGATATCTTCGGTATCGTTGTTGTTTCCAGCTGAGATATGCACTTTCAGTGATAATCTTCACGATTCTGCTGTTACAAGTGTGCAGAATCACCGAAATCGCTGTTTTCGTGCTTTTGAATGCGAAAAACACGTTTTCTGGTGTTTTCAGCACTCCACAGTGCGTTTGATATGCGGAAACTACGATATCTTCGGTATCGTTGTTGTTTCCAGCTGAGATATGCACTTTCAGTGATAATCTTCACGATTCTGCTGTTACAAGTGTGCAGAATCACCGAAATCGCTGTTTTCGTGCTTTTGAATGCGAAAAACACGTTTTCTGGTGTTTTCAGCACTCCACAGTGCGTTTGATATGCGGAAACTACGATATCTTCGGTATCGTTGTTGTTTCCAGCTGAGATGTGCATCTTCAGTGATAATCTTCATGATTCTGCTGTTACAAGTGTGCAGAATCACCGAAATCGCTGTTTTCGTGCTTTTGAATGCGAAAAACACGTTTTCTGGTGTTTTCAACACTCCACAGTGCGTTTGTTATGCGGAAACTACGATATCTTCGGTATCGTTGTTGTTTCCAGCTGAGACATGCATTTTCAGTGATAATCTTCATGATTCTACTGTTACAAGTGTGCAGAATCACCGAAATCGCTGTTTTCGTGCTATTGAATGCGAAAAACACGTTTTCTGGTGTTTTCAGCACTCCACAGTGCGTTTGATATGCGGAAACTGCCATATCTTCGGTATCGTTGTTGTTTCCAGCTGAGAAATGCACTTTCAGTGACAATCTTCACGATTCTGCTGTTACAAGTGTGCAGAATCACCGAAATCGCTGTTTTCGTGCTTTTGAATGCGAAAAACACGTATTCTGGTGTTTTCAGCACTCCACAGTGCGTTTGATATGCGGAAACTACGATATCTTCGGTATCGTTGTTGTTTCCAGCTGAGATATGCACTTTCAGTGATAATCTTCACGATTCTGCTGTTACAAGTGTGCAGAATCACCGAAATCGCTGTTTTCGTGCTTTTGAATGCGAAAAACACGTTTTCTGGTGTTTTCAGCACTCCACAGTGCGTTTGATATGCGGAAACTACGATATCTTCGGTATCGTTGTTGTTTCCAGCTGAGATATGCATTTTCAGTGATAATCTTCACGATTCTGCTGTTACAAGTGTGCAGAATCACCGAAATCGCTGTTTTCGTGCTTTTGAATGCGAAAAACACGTTTTCTGGTGTTTTCAGCACTCCACAGTGCGTTTGATATGCGGAAACTGCGATATCTTCGGTATCGTTGTTGTTTCCAGCTGAGATATGCACTTTCAGTGATAATCTTCACGATTCTGCTGTTACAAGTGTGCAGAATCACCGAAATCGCTGTTTTCGTGCTTTTGAATGCGAAAAACACGTTTTCTGTTGTTTTCAGCACTCCACAGTGCGTTTGATATGCGGAAACTACGATATCTTCGGTATCGTTGTTGTTTCCAGCTGAGATATGCACTTTCAGTGATAATCTTCACGATTCTGCTGTTACAAGTGTGCAGAATCACCGAAATCGCTGTTTTCGTGCTTTTGAATGCGAAAAACACGTTTTCTGGTGTTTTCAGCACTCCACAGTGCGTCTGATATGCGGAAACTACGATATCTTCGGTATCGTTGTTGTTTCCAGCTGAGATATGCACTTTCAGTGATAATCTTCACGATTCTGCTGTTACAAGTGTGCAGAATCACCGAAATCGCTGTTTTCGTGCTTTTGAATGCGAAAAACACGTTTTCTGGTGTTTTCAGCACTCCACAGTGCGTTTGATATGCGGAAACTACGATATCTTCGGTATCGTTGTTGTTTCCAGCTGAGATATGCACTTTCAGTGATAATCTTCACGATTCTGCTGTTACAAGTGTGCAGAATCACCGAAATCGCTGTTTTCGTGCTTTTGAATGCGAAAAACACGTTTTCTGGTGTTTTCAACACTCCACAGTGCGTTTGATATGCGGAAACTACGATATCTTCGGTATCGTTGTTGTTTCCAGCTGAGACATGCATTTTCAGTGATAATCTTCATGATTCTGCTGTTACAAGTGTGCAGAATCACCGAAATCGCTGTTTTCGTGCTTTTGAATGCGAAAAACACGTTTTCTGGTGTTTTCAGCACTCCACAGTGCGTTTGATATGCGGAAACTGCGATATCTTCGGTATCGTTGTTGTTTCCAGCTGAGATATGCACTTTCAGTGATAATCTTCACGATTCTGCTGTTACAAGTGTGCAGAATCACCGAAATCGCTGTTTTCGTGCTTTTGAATGCGAAAAACACGTTTTCTGGTGTTTTCAGCACTCCACAGTGCGTCTGATATGCGGAAACTACGATATCTTCGGTATCGTTGTTGTTTCCAGCTGAGATATGCACTTTCAGTGATAATCTTCACGATTCTGCTGTTACAAGTGTGCAGAATCACCGAAATCGCAGTTTTCGTGCTTTTGAATGCGAAAAACACGTTTTCTGGTGTTTTCAACACTCCACAGTGCGTTTGATATGCGGAAACTACGATATCTTCGGTATCGTTGTTGTTTCCAGCTGAGATATGCACTTTCAGTGATAATCTTCACGATTCTGCTGTTACAAGTGTGCAGAATAACCGAAATCGCTGTTTTCGTGCTTTTGAATGCGAAAAACACGTTTTCTGGTGTTTTCAGCACTCCACAGTGCGTCTGATATGCGGAAACTACGATATCTTCGGTATCGTTGTTGTTTCCAGCTGAGATATGCACTTTCAGTGATAATCTTCACGATTCTGCTGTTACAAGTGTGCAGAATCACCGAAATCGCTGTTTTCGTGCTTTTGAATGCGAAAAACACGTTTTCTGGTGTTTTCAGCACTCCACAGTGCGTTTGATATGCGGAAACTGCGATATCTTCGGTATCGTTGTTGTTTCCAGCTGAGATATGCACTTTCAGTGATAATCTTCACGATTCTGCTGTTACAAGTATGCAGAATCACCGAAATCGCTGTTTTCGTGCTTTTGAATGCGAAAAACACGTTTTCTGGTGTTTTCAGCACTCCACAGTGCGTTTGATATGCGGAAACTGCGATATCTTCGGTATCGTTGTTGTTTCCAGCTGAGATATGCACTTTCAGTGATAATCTTCACGATTCTGCTGTTACAAGTGTGCAGAATCACCGAAATCGCTGTTTTCGTGCTTTTGAATGCGAAAAACACGTTTTCTGGTGTTTTCAGCACTCCACAGTGCGTCTGATATGCGGAAACTACGATATCTTCGGTATCGTTGTTGTTTCCAGCTGAGATATGCACTTTCAGTGATAATCTTCACGATTCTGCTGTTACAAGTGTGCAGAATCACCGAAATCGCTGTTTTCGTGCTTTTGAATGCGAAAAACACGTTTTCTGGTGTTTTCAGCACTCCACAGTGCGTCTGATATGCGGAAACTACGATATCTTCGGTATCGTTGTTGTTTCCAGCTGACATATGCACTTTCAGTGATAATCTTCACGATTCTGCTGTTACAAGTGTGCAGAATCACCGAAATCGCTGTTTTCGTGCTTTTGAATGCGAAAAACACGTTTTCTGGTGTTTTCAGCACTCCACAGTGCGTTTGATATGCGGAAACTACGATATCTTCGGTATCGTTGTTGTTTCCAGCTGAGATATGCACTTTCAGTGATAATCTTCACGATTCTGCTGTTACAAGTGTGCAGAATCACCGAAATCGCTGTTTTCGTGCTTTTGAATGCGAAAAACACGTTTTCTGGTGTTTTCAGCACTCCACAGTGCGTTTGATATGCGGAAACTACGATATCTTCGGTATCGTTGTTGTTTCCAGCTGAGATATGCACTTTCAGTGATAATCTTCACGATTCTGCTGTTACAAGTGTGCAGAATCACCGAAATCGCTGTTTTCGTGCTTTTGAATGCGAAAAACACGTTTTCTGGTGTTTTCAGCACTCCACAGTGCGTTTGATATGCGGAAACTACGATATCTTCGGTATCGTTGTTGTTTCCAGCTGAGATATGCATCTTCAGTGATAATCTTCATGATTCTGCTGTTACAAGTGTGCAGAATCACCGAAATCGCTGTTTTCGTGCTTTTGTATGCGAAAAACACGTTTTCTGGTGTTTTCAGCACTCCACAGTGCGTTTGATATGCGGAAACTACGATATCTTCGGTATCGTTGTTGTTTCCAGCTGAGACATGCATTTTCAGTGATAATCTTCATGATTCTGCTGTTACAAGTGTGCAGAATCACCGAAATCGCTGTTTTCGTGCTTTTGAATGCGAAAAACACGTTTTCTGGTGTTTTCAACACTCCACAGTGCGTTTGATATGCGGAAACTACGATATCTTCGGTATCGTTGTTGTTTCCAGCTGAGACATGCATTTTCAGTGATAATCTTCATGATTCTACTGTTACAAGTGTGCAGAATCACCGAAATCGCTGTTTTCGTGCTATTGAATGCGAAAAACACGTTTTCTGGTGTTTTCAGCACTCCACAGTGCGTTTGATATGCGGAAACTGCCATATCTTCGGTATCGTTGTTGTTTCCAGCTGAGAAATGCACTTTCAGTGACAATCTTCACGATTCTGCTGTTACAAGTGTGCAGAATCACCGAAATCGCTGTTTTCGTGCTTTTGAATGCGAAAGCACGTATTCTGGTGTTTTCAGCACTCCACAGTGCGTTTGATATGCGGAAACTACGATATCTTCGGTATCGTTGTTGTTTCCAGCTGAGATATGCACTTTCAGTGATAATCTTCACGATTCTGCTGTTACAAGTGTGCAGAATCACCGAAATCGCTGTTTTCGTGCTTTTGAATGCGAAAAACACGTTTTCTGGTGTTTTCAGCACTCCACAGTGCGTTTGATATGCGGAAACTACGATATCTTCGGTATCGTTGTTGTTTCCAGCTGAGATATGCATTTTCAGTGATAATCTTCACGATGCTGCTGTTACAAGTGTGCAGAATCACCGAAATCGCTGTTTTCGTGCTTTTGAATGCGAAAAACACGTTTTCTGGTGTTTTCAGCACTCCACAGTGCGTCTGATATGCGGAAACTACGATATCTTCGGTATCGTTGTTGTTTCCAGCTGAGATATGCACTTTCAGTGATAATCTTCACGATTCTGCTGTTACAAGTGTGCAGAATCACCGAAATCGCTGTTTTCGTGCTTTTGAATGCGAAAAACACGTTTTCTGGTGTTTTCAGCACTCCACAGTGCGTCTGATATGCGGAAACTACGATATCTTCGGTATCGTTGTTGTTTCCAGCTGACATATGCACTTTCAGTGATAATCTTCACGATTCTGCTGTTACAAGTGTGCAGAATCACCGAAATCGCTGTTTTCGTGCTTTTGAATGCGAAAAACACGTTTTCTGGTGTTTTCAGCACTCCACAGTGCGTTTGATATGCGGAAACTACGATATCTTCGGTATCGTTGTTGTTTCCAGCTGAGATATGCACTTTCAGTGATAATCTTCACGATTCTGCTGTTACAAGTGTGCAGAATCACCGAAATCGCTGTTTTCGTGCTTTTGAATGCGAAAAACACGTTTTCTGGTGTTTTCAGCACTCCACAGTGCGTTTGATATGCGGAAACTACGATATCTTCGGTATCGTTGTTGTTTCCAGCTGAGATATGCACTTTCAGTGATAATCTTCACGATTCTGCTGTTACAAGTGTGCAGAATCACCGAAATCGCTGTTTTCGTGCTTTTGAATGCGAAAAACACGTTTTCTGGTGTTTTCAGCACTCCACAGTGCGTTTGATATGCGGAAACTACGATATCTTCGGTATCGTTGTTGTTTCCAGCTGAGATATGCATCTTCAGTGATAATCTTCATGATTCTGCTGTTACAAGTGTGCAGAATCACCGAAATCGCTGTTTTCGTGCTTTTGTATGCGAAAAACACGTTTTCTGGTGTTTTCAGCACTCCACAGTGCGTTTGATATGCGGAAACTACGATATCTTCGGTATCGTTGTTGTTTCCAGCTGAGACATGCATTTTCAGTGATAATCTTCATGATTCTGCTGTTACAAGTGTGCAGAATCACCGAAATCGCTGTTTTCGTGCTTTTGAATGCGAAAAACACGTTTTCTGGTGTTTTCAACACTCCACAGTGCGTTTGATATGCGGAAACTACGATATCTTCGGTATCGTTGTTGTTTCCAGCTGAGACATGCATTTTCAGTGATAATCTTCATGATTCTACTGTTACAAGTGTGCAGAATCACCGAAATCGCTGTTTTCGTGCTATTGAATGCGAAAAACACGTTTTCTGGTGTTTTCAGCACTCCACAGTGCGTTTGATATGCGGAAACTGCCATATCTTCGGTATCGTTGTTGTTTCCAGCTGAGAAATGCACTTTCAGTGACAATCTTCACGATTCTGCTGTTACAAGTGTGCAGAATCACCGAAATCGCTGTTTTCGTGCTTTTGAATGCGAAAGCACGTATTCTGGTGTTTTCAGCACTCCACAGTGCGTTTGATATGCGGAAACTACGATATCTTCGGTATCGTTGTTGTTTCCAGCTGAGATATGCACTTTCAGTGATAATCTTCACGATTCTGCTGTTACAAGTGTGCAGAATCACCGAAATCGCTGTTTTCGTGCTTTTGAATGCGAAAAACACGTTTTCTGGTGTTTTCAGCACTCCACAGTGCGTTTGATATGCGGAAACTACGATATCTTCGGTATCGTTGTTGTTTCCTGCTGAGATATGCACTTTCAGTGATAATCTTCACGATGCTGCTGTTACAAGTGTGCAGAATCACCGAAATCGCTGTTTTCGTGCTTTTGAATGCGAAAAACACGTTTTCTGGTGTTTTCAGCACTCCACAGTGCGTTTGATATGCGGAAACTGCGATATCTTCGGTATCGTTGTTGTTTCCAGCTGAGATATGCACTTTCAGTGATAATCTTCACGATTCTGCTGTTACAAGTGTGCAGAATCACCGAAATCGCTGTTTTCGTGCTTTTGAATGCGAAAAACACGTTTTCTGTTGTTTTCAGCACTCCACAGTGCGTTTGATATGCGGAAACTACGATATCTTCGGTATCGTTGTTGTTTCCAGCTGAGATATGCACTTTCAGTGATAATCTTCACGATTCTGCTGTTACAAGTGTGCAGAATCACCGAAATCGCTGTTTTCGTGCTTTTGAATGCGAAAAACACGTTTTCTGGTGTTTTCAGCACTCCACAGTGCGTCTGATATGCGGAAACTACGATATCTTCGGTATCGTTGTTGTTTCCAGCTGAGATATGCACTTTCAGTGATAATCTTCACGATTCTGCTGTTACAAGTGTGCAGAATCACCGAAATCGCTGTTTTCGTGCTTTTGAATGCGAAAAACACGTCTTCTGGTGTTTTCAGCACTCCACAGTGCGTTTGATATGCGGAAACTACGATATCTTCGGTATCGTTGTTGTTTCCAGCTGAGATATGCACTTTCAGTGATAATCTTCACGATTCTGCTGTTACAAGTGTGCAGAATCACCGAAATCGCTGTTTTCGTGCTTTTGAATGCGAAAAACACGTTTTCTGGTGTTTCCAGCACTCCACAGTGCGTTTGATATGCGGAAACTACGATATCTTCGGTATCGTTGTTGTTTCCAGCTGAGATATGCACTTTCAGTGATAATCTTCACGATTCTGCTGTTACAAGTGTGCAGAATCACCGAAATCGCTGTTTTCGTGCTTTTGAATGCGAAAAACACGTTTTCTGGTGTTTTCAGCACTCCACAGTGCGTTTGATATGCGGAAACTACGATATCTTCGGTATCGTTGTTGTTTCCAGCTGAGATATGCATCTTCAGTGATAATCTTCATGATTCTGCTGTTACAAGTGTGCAGAATCACCGAAATCGCTGTTTTCGTGCTTTTGTATGCGAAAAACACGTTTTCTGGTGTTTTCAGCACTCCACAGTGCGTTTGATATGCGGAAACTACGATATCTTCGGTATCGTTGTTGTTTCCAGCTGAGACATGCATTTTCAGTGATAATCTTCATGATTCTGCTGTTACAAGTGTGCAGAATCACCGAAATCGCTGTTTTCGTGCTTTTGAATGCGAAAAACACGTTTTCTGGTGTTTTCAACACTCCACAGTGCGTTTGATATGCGGAAACTACGATATCTTCGGTATCGTTGTTGTTTCCAGCTGAGATATGCATTTTCAGTGATAATCTTCATGATTCTGCTGTTACAAGTGTGCAGAATCACCGAAATCGCTGTTTTCGTGCTATTGAATGCGAAAAACACGTTTTCTGGTGTTTTCAGCACTCCACAGTGCGTTTGATATGCGGAAACTGCCATATCTTCGGTATCGTTGTTGTTTCCAGCTGAGAAATGCACTTTCAGTGATAATCTTCACGATTCTGCTGTTACAAGTGTGCAGAATCACCGAAATCGCTGTTTTCGTGCTTTTGAATGCGAAAAACACGTTTTCTGGTGTTTTCAGCACTCCACAGTGCGTTTGATATGCGGAAACTACGATATCTTCGGTATCGTTGTTGTTTCCAGCTGAGATATGCACTTTCAGTGATAATCTTCACGATTCTGCTGTTACAAGTGTGCAGAATCACCGAAATCGCTGTTTTCGTGCTTTTGAATGCGAAAAACACGTTTTCTGTTGTTTTCAGCACTCCACAGTGCGTTTGATATGCGGAAACTACGATATCTTCGGTATCGTTGTTGTTTCCAGCTGAGATATGCACTTTCAGTGATAATCTTCACGATTCTGCTGTTACAAGTGTGCAGAATCACCGAAATCGCTGTTTTCGTGCTTTTGAATGCGAAAAACACGTTTTCTGGTGTTTTTAGCACTCCACAGTGCGTCTGATATGCGGAAACTACGATATCTTCGGTATAGTTGTTGTTTCCAGCTGAGATATGCACTTTCAGTGATAATCTTCACGATTCTGCTGTTACAAGTGTGCAGAATCACCGAAATCGCTGTTTTCGTGCTTTTGAATGCGAAAAACACGTTTTCTGGTGTTTTCAGCACTCCACAGTGCGTTTGATATGCGGAAACTACGATATCTTCGGTATCGTTGTTGTTTCCAGCTGAGATATGCACTTTCAGTGATAATCTTCACGATTCTGCTGTTACAAGTGTGCAGAATCACCGAAATCGCTGTTTTCGTGCTTTTGAATGCGAAAAACACGTTTTCTGGTGTTTTCAGCACTCCACAGTGCGTTTGATATGCGGAAACTACGATATCTTCGGTATCGTTGTTGTTTCCAGCTGAGATATGCACTTTCAGTGATAATCTTCACGATTCTGCTGTTACAAGTGTGCAGAATCACCGAAATCGCTGTTTTCGTGCTTTTGAATGCGAAAAACACGTTTTCTGGTGTTTTCAGCACTCCACAGTGCGTTTGATATGCGGAAACTACGATATCTTCGGTATCGTTGTTGTTTCCAGCTGAGATATGCATCTTCAGTGATAATCTTCATGATTCTGCTGTTACAAGTGTGCAGAATCACCGAAATCGCTGTTTTCGTGCTTTTGTATGCGAAAAACACGTTTTCTGGTGTTTTCAGCACTCCACAGTGCGTTTGATATGCGGAAACTACGATATCTTCGGTATCGTTGTTGTTTCCAGCTGAGACATGCATTTTCAGTGATAATCTTCATGATTCTGCTGTTACTTGTGTGCAGAATCACCGAAATCGCTGTTTTCGTGCTTTTGAATGCGAAAAACACGTTTTCTGGTGTTTTCAACACTCCACAGTGCGTTTGATATGCGGAAACTGCGATATCTTCGGTATCGTTATTGTTTCCAGCTGAGATATGCACTTTCAGTGATAATCTTCACGATTCTGCTGTTACAAGTGTGCAGAATCACCGAAATCGCTGTTTTCGTGCTTTTGAATGCGAAAAACACGTTTTCTGGTGTTTTCAGCACTCCACAGTGCGTTTGATATGCGGAAACTACGATATCTTCGGTATCGTTGTTGTTTCCAGCTGAGATATGCATCTTCAGTGATAATCTTCATGATTCTGCTGTTACAAGTGTGCAGAATCACCGAAATCGCTGTTTTCGTGCTTTTGTATGCGAAAAACACGTTTTCTGGTGTTTTCAGCACTCCACAGTGCGTTTGATATGCGGAAACTACGATATCTTCGGTATCGTTGTTGTTTCCAGCTGAGACATGCATTTTCAGTGATAATCTTCATGATTCTGCTGTTACATGTGTGCAGAATCACCGAAATCGCTGTTTTCGTGCTTTTGAATGCGAAAAACACGTTTTCTGGTGTTTTCAGCACTCCACAGTGCGTTTGATATGCGGAAACTGCGATATCTTCGGTATCGTTGTTGTTTCCAGCTGAGATATGCACTTTCAGTGATAATCTTCACGATTCTGCTGTTACAAGTGTGCAGAATCACCGAAATCGCTGTTTTCGTGCTTTTGAATGCGAAAAACACGTTTTCTGTTGTTTTCAGCACTCCACAGTGCGTTTGATATGCGGAAACTACGATATCTTCGGTATCGTTGTTGTTTCCAGCTGAGATATGCACTTTCAGTGATAATCTTCACGATTCTGCTGTTACAAGTGTGCAGAATCACCGAAATCGCTGTTTTCGTGCTTTTGAATGCGAAAAACACGTTTTCTGGTGTTTTCAGCACTCCACAGTGCGTCTGATATGCGGAAACTACGATATCTTCGGTATCGTTGTTGTTTCCAGCTGAGATATGCACTTTCAGTGATAATCTTCACGATTCTGCTGTTACAAGTGTGCAGAATCACCGAAATCGCTGTTTTCGTGCTTTTGAATGCGAAAAACACGTCTTCTGGTGTTTTCAGCACTCCACAGTGCGTTTGATATGCGGAAACTACGATATCTTCGGTATCGTTGTTGTTTCCAGCTGAGATATGCACTTTCAGTGATAATCTTCACGAT
Organism: Anthophora plumipes; assembly: GCA_951804975.1. NCBI lineage: Eukaryota > Metazoa > Arthropoda > Insecta > Hymenoptera > Apidae > Anthophora > Anthophora plumipes. The sequence continues at coordinate 40,242 of CATORF010000170.1, read as the reverse complement.
TCTGCTGTTACAAGTGTGCAGAATCACCGAAATCGCTGTTTTCGTGCTTTTGAATGCGAAAAACACGTTTTCTGGTGTTTTCAGCACTCCACAGTGCGTTTGATATGCGGAAACTACGATATCTTCGGTATCGTTGTTGTTTCCAGCTGAGATATGCACTTTCAGTGATAATCTTCACGATTCTGCTGTTACAAGTGTGCAGAATCACCGAAATCGCTGTTTTCGTGCTTTTGAATGCGAAAAACACGTTTTCTGGTGTTTTCAGCACTCCACAGTGCGTTTGATATGCGGAAACTACGATATCTTCGGTATCGTTGTTGTTTCCAGCTGAGATATGCATCTTCAGTGATAATCTTCATGATTCTGCTGTTACAAGTGTGCAGAATCACCGAAATCGCTGTTTTCGTGCTTTTGTATGCGAAAAACACGTTTTCTGGTGTTTTCAGCACTCCACAGTGCGTTTGATATGCGGAAACTACGATATCTTCGGTATCGTTGTTGTTTCCAGCTGAGACATGCATTTTCAGTGATAATCTTCATGATTCTGCTGTTACAAGTGTGCAGAATCACCGAAATCGCTGTTTTCGTGCTTTTGAATGCGAAAAACACGTTTTCTGGTGTTTTCAGCACTCCACAGTGCGTTTGATATGCGGAAACTACGATATCTTCGGTATCGTTGTTGTTTCCAGCTGAGATATGCACTTTCAGTGATAATCTTCACGATTCTGCTGTTACAAGTGTGCAGAATCACCGAAATCGCTGTTTTCGTGCTTTTGAATGCGAAAAACACGTTTTCTGGTGTTTTCAGCACTCCACAGTGCGTTTGATATGCGGAAACTACGATATCTTCGGTATCGTTGTTGTTTCCAGCTGAGATATGCACTTTCAGTGATAATCTTCACGATTCTGCTGTTACAAGTGTGCAGAATCACCGAAATCGCTGTTTTCGTGCTTTGAATGCGAAAAACACGTTTTCTGGTGTTTTCAGCACTCCACAGTGCGTTTGATATGCGGAAACTACGATATCTTCGGTATCGTTGTTGTTTCCAGCTGAGATATGCATTTTCAGTGATAATCTTCATGATTCTGCTGTTACAAGTGTGCAGAATCACCGAAATCGCTGTTTTCGTGCTTTTGAATGCGAAAAACACGTTTTCTGGTGTTTTCAACACTCCACAGTGCGTTTGATATGCGGAAACTGCGATATCTTCGGTATCGTTGTTGTTTCCAGCTGATATGCACTTTCAGTGATAATCTTAACGATTCTGCTGTTACAAGTGTGCAGAATCACCGAAATCGCTGTATTCGTGCTTTTGAATGCGAAAAGCACGTTTTCTGGTGTTTTCAGCACTCCACAGTGCGTTTGATATGCGGAAACTGCGATATCTTCGGTATCGTTGTTGTTTCCAGCTGAGATATGCACTTTCAGTGATAATCTTCACGATTCTGCTGTTACAAGTGTGCAGAATCACCGAAATCGCTGTTTTCGTGCTTTTGAATGCGAAAAACACGTTTTCTGGTGTTTTCAGCACTCCACAGTGCGTTTGATATGCGCAAACTACGATATCTTCGGTATCGCTGTAGTTTCCAGCTGAGACATGCATTTTCAGTGATAATCTTCATGATTCTGCTGTTACAAGTGTGCAGAATCACCGAAATCGCTGTTTTCGCGCTATTCAATGCGAAAAACACGTTTTCTGGTGTTTTCAGCACTCCACAGTGCGTTTGATATGCGGCAACTACGATATCTTCGGTATCGTTGTTGTTTCCAGCTGAGATATGCATTTTCAGTGATAATCTTCATGATTCTGCTGTTACAAGTGTGCAGAATCACCGAAATCGCTGTTTTCGTGCTTTTGAATGCGAAAAACACGTTTTCTGGTGTTTTCAACACTCCACAGTGCGTTTGATATGCGGAAACTGCGATATCTTCGGTATCGTTGTTGTTTCCAGCTGAGATATGCACTTTCAATGATAATCTTAACGATTCTGCTGTTACAAGTGTGCAGAATCACCGAAATCGCTGTATTCGTGCTTTTGAATGCGAAAAACACGTTTTCTGGTGTTTTCAACACTCCACAGTGCGTTTGATATGCGGAAACTGCGACATCTTCGGTATCGTTGTTGTTTCCAGCTGAGATATGCACTTTCAGTGATAATCTTAACGATTCTGCTGTTACAAGTGTGCAGAATCACCGAAATCGCTGTATTCGTGCTTTTGAATGCGGAAAACACGTTTTCTGGTGTTTTCAGCACTGCACAGTGCGTTTGATATGCGCAAACTACGATATCTTCGGTATCGTTGTTGTTTCCAGCTGAGATATGCACTTTCAGTGATAATCTTCACGATTCTGCTGTTACAAGTGTGCAGAATCACCGAAATCGCTGTTTTCGTGCTTTTGAATGCGAAAAACACGTTTTCTGGTGTTTTCAACACTCCACAGTGCGTTTGATATGCGGAAACTACGATATCTTCGGTATCGTTGTTGTTTCCAGCTGAGATATGCACTTTCAGTGATAATCTTCACGATTCTGCTGTTACAAGTGTGCAGAATCACCGAAATCGCTGTTTTCGTGCTTTTGAATGCGAAAAACACGTGTTCTGGTGTTTTCAGCACTCCACAGTGCGTTTGATATGCGGAAACTACGATATCTTCGGTATCGTTGTTGTTTCCAGCTGAGATATGCATCTTCAGTGATAATCTTCATGATTCTGCTGTTACAAGTGTGCAGAATCACCGAAATCGCTGTTTTCGTGCTTTTGAATGCGAAAAACACGTTTTCTGGTGTTTTCAGCACTCCACAGTGCGTTTGATATGCGGAAACTACGATATCTTCGGTATCGTTGTTGTTTCCAGCTGAGATATGCATCTTCAGTGATAATCTTCATGATTCTGCTGTTACAAGTGTGCAGAATCACCGAAATCGCTGTTTTCGTGCTTTTGAATGCGAAAAACACGTTTTCTGGTGTTTTCAGCACTCCACAGTGCGTTTGATATGCGGAAACTACGATATCTTCGGTATCGTTGTTGTTTCCAGCTGAGACATGCATTTTCAGTGATAATCTTCATGATTCAGCTGTTACAAGTGTGCAGAATCACCGAAATCGCTGTTTTCGTGCTTTTGTATGCGAAAAACACGTTTTCTGGTGTTTTCAGCACTCCACAGTGCGTTTGATATGCGTAAACTACGATATCTTCGGTATCGTTGTTGTTTCCAGCTGAGACATGCATTTTCAGTGATAATCTTCATGCTTCTGCTGTTACAAGTGTGCAGAATCACCGAAATCGCTGTTTTCGTGCTTTTGAATGCGAAAAACACGTTTTCCGGTGTTTTCAGCACTCCACAGTGCGTTAGATATGCGCAAACTACGATATCTTCGGTATCGTTGTTGTTTCCAGCTGAGATATGCACTTTCAGTGATAATCTTCACGATTCTGCTGTTACAAGTGTGCAGAATCACCGAAATCGCTGTTTTCGTGCTTTTGAATGCGAAAAACACGTTTTCTGGTGTTTTCAGCACTCCACAGTGCGTTTGATATGCGGAAACTACGATATCTTCGGTATCGTTGTTGTTTCCAGCTGAGATATGCACTTTCAGTGATAATCTTCACGATTCTGCTGTTACAAGTGTGCAGAATCACCGAAATCGCTGTTTTCGTGCTTTTGAATGCGAAAAACACGTTTTCTGGTGTTTTCAGCACTCCACAGTGCGTTTGATATGCGGAAACTACGATATCTTTGGTATCGTTGTTGTTTCCAGCTGAGATATGCACTTTCAGTGATAATCTTCACGATTCTGCTGTTACAAGTGTGCAGAATCACCGAAATCGCTGTTTTCGTGCTTTTGAATGCGAAAAACACGTTTTCTGGTGTTTTCAACACTCCACAGTGCGTTTGATATGCGGAAACTGCGATATCTTCGGTATCGTTGTTGTTTCCAGCTGAGATATGCACTTTCAGTGATAATCTTCACGATTCTGCTGTTACAAGTGTGCAGAATCACCGAAATCGCTGTTTTCGTGCTTTTGAATGCGAAAAACACGTTTTCTGGTGTTTTCAGCACTCCACAGTGCGTTTGATATGCGGAAACTACGATATCTTTGGTATCGTTGTTGTTTCCAGCTGAGATATGCACTTTCAGTGATAATCTTCACGATTCTGCTGTTACAAGTGTGCAGAATCACCGAAATCGCTGTTTTCGTGCTTTTGAATGCGAAAAACACGTTTTCTGGTGTTTTCAACACTCCACAGTGCGTTTGATATGCGGAAACTGCGATATCTTCGGTATCGTTGTTGTTTCCAGCTGAGATATGCACTTTCAGTGATAATCTTCACGATTCTGCTGTTACAAGTGTTCAGAATCACCGAAATCGCTGTTTTCGTGCTTTTGAATGCGAAAAACACGTTTTCTGGTGTTTTCAGCACTCCACAGTGCGTTTGATATGCGGAAACTACGATATCTTCGGTATCGTTGTTGTTTCCAGCTGAGATATGCATCTTCAGTGATAATCTTCATGATTCTGCTGTTACAAGTGTGCAGAATCACCGAAATCGCTGTTTTCGAGCTTTTGAATGCGAAAAACACGTTTTCTGGTGTTTTCAGCACTCCACAGTGCGTTTGATATGCGGAAACTACGATATCTTCGGTATCGTTGTTGTTTCCAGCTGAGACATGCATTTTCAGTGATAATCTTCATGATTCTGCTGTTACAAGTGTACAGAATCACCGAAATCGCTGTTTTCGTGCTATTGAATGCGAAAAACACGTTTTCTGGTGTTTTCAGCACTCCACAGTACGTTTGATATGCGGAAACTGCGATATCTTCGGTATCGTTGTTGTTTCCAGCAGAGATATGCATCTTCAGTGATAATCTTCATGATTCTGCTGTTACAAGTGTGCAGAATCACCGAAATCGCTGTTTTCGTGCTTTTGAATGCGAAAAACACGTTTTCTGGTGTTTTCAGCACTCCACAGTGCGTTTGATATGCGGAAACTGCGATATCTTCGGTATCGTTGTTGTTTCCAGCTGAGATATGCACCTTCAGTGATAATCTTCACGATTCTGCTGTTACAAGTGTGCAGAATCACCGAAATCGCTGTTTTCGTGCTTTTGAATGCGAAAAACACGTTTTCTGGTGTTTTCAACACTCCACAGTGCGTTTGATATGCGGAAACTGCGATATCTTCGTTATCGTTGTTGTCTCCAGCTGAGATATGCACTTTCAGTGATAATCTTCACGATTCTGCTGTTAGAAGTGTGCAGAATCACCGAAAACGCTGTTTTCGTGCTTTTGAATGCGAAAAACACGTTTTCTGGTGTTTTCAGCACTCCACAGTGCGTTTGATATGCGGAAACAACGATATCTTCGGTATCGTTGTTGTTTCCAGTTGAGATATGCATCTTCAGTGATAATCTTCATGATTCTGCTGTTACAAGTGTGCAGAATCACCGAAATCGCTGTTTTCGTGCTTTTGAATGCGAAAAACACGTTTTCTGGTGTTTTCAGCACTCCACAGTGCGTTTGATATGCGGAAACTACGATATCTTCGGTATCGTTGTTGTTTCCAGCTGAGACATGCATTTTCAGTGATAATCTTCATGATTCTGCTGTTACAAGTGTGCAGAATCACCGAAATCGCTGTTTTCGTGCTTTTGAATGCGAAAAACACGTTTTCTGGTGTTTTCAACACTCCACAGTGCGTTTGATATGCGGAAACTGCGATATCTTCGGTATCGTTATTGTTTCCAGCTGAGATATGCACTTTCAGTGATAATCTTCACGATTCTGCTGTTACAAGTGTGCAGAATCACCGAAATCGCTGTTTTCGTGCCTTTGAATGCGAAAAACACGTTTTCTGGTGTTTTCAGCACTCCACAGTGCGTTTGATATGCGGAAACTACGATATCTTCGGTATCGTTGTTGTTTCCAGCTGAGATATGCACTTTCAGTGATAATCTTTACGATTCTGCTGTTACAAGTGTGCAGAATCACCGAAATCGCTGTTTTCGTGCTTTTGAATGCGAAAAACACGTTTTCTGGTGTTTTCAGCACTCCACAGTGCGTTTGATATGCGGAAACTACGATATCTTCGGTATCGTTGTTGTTTCCAGCTGAGATATGCACTTTCAGTGATAATCTTCACGATTCTGCTGTTACAAGTGTGCAGAATCACCGAAATCGCTGTTTTCGTGCTTTTGAATGCGAAAAACACGTTTTGTGGTGTTTTCAGCACTCCACAGTGTGTTTGATATGCGGAAACTACGATATCTTCGGTATCGTTGTTGTTTCCAGCTGAGATATGCACTTTCAGTGATAATCTTCACGATTCTGCTGTTACAAGTGTGCAGAATCACCGAAATCGCTGTTTTCGTGCTTTTGAATGCGAAAAACACGTTTTCTGGTGTTTTCAACACTCCACAGTGCGTTTGATATGCGGAAACTGCGATATCTTCGGTATCGTTATTGTTTCCAGCTGAGATATGCACTTTCAGTAATAATCTTCACGATTCTGCTGTTACAAGTGTGCAGAATCACCGAAATCGCTGTTTTCGTGCTTTTGAATGCGAAAAACACGTTTTCTGGTGTTTTCAGCACTCCACAGTGCGTTTGATATGCGGAAACTACGATATCTTCGGTATCGTTGTTGTTTCCAGCTGAGATATGCACTTTCAGTGATAATCTTCACGATTCTGCTGTTACAAGTGTGCAGAATCACCGAAATCGCTGTTTTCGTGCTTTTGAATGCGAAAAACACGTTTTCTGGTGTTTTCAGCACTCCACAGTGCGTTTGATATGCGGAAACTACGATATCTTCGGTATCGTTGTTGTTTCCAGCTGAGACATGCATTTTCAGTGATAATCTTCATGATTCTGCTGTTACAAGTGTGCAGAATCACCGAAATCGCTGTTTTCGTGATTTTGAATGCGAAAAACACGCTTTCTGGTGTTTTCAACACTCCACAGTGCGTTTGATATGCGGAAACTGCGATATCTTCGGTATCGTTATTGTTTCCAGCTGAGATATGCACTTTCAGTGATAATCTTCACGATTCTGCTGTTACAAGTGTGCAGAATCACCGAAATCGCTGTTTTCGTGCTTTTGAATGCGAAAAACACGTTTTCTGGTGTTTTCAGCACTCCACAGTGCGTTTGATATGCGGAAACTACGATATCTTCGGTATCGTTGTTATTTCCAGCTGAGATATGCACTTTCAGTGATAATCTTCACGATTCTGCTGTTACAAGTGTGCAGAATCACCGAAATCGCTGTTTTCGTGCTTTTGAATGCGAAAAACACGTTTTGTGGTGTTTTCAGCACTCCACAGTGTGTTTGATATGCGGAAACTACGATATCTTCGGTATCGTTGTTGTTTCCAGCTGAGATATGCACTTTCAGTGATAATCTTCACGATTCTGCTGTTACAAGTGTGCAGAATCACCGAAATCGCTGTTTTCGTGCTTTTGAATGCGAAAAACACGTTTTCTGGTGTTTTCAACACTCCACAGTGCGTTTGATATGCGGAAACTGCGATATCTTCGGTATCGTTATTGTTTCCAGCTGAGATATGCACTTTCAGTAATAATCTTCACGATTCTGCTGTTACAAGTGTGCAGAATCACCGAAATCGCTGTTTTCGTGCTTTTGAATGCGAAAAACACGTTTTCTGGTGTTTTCAGCACTCCACAGTGCGTTTGATATGCGGAAACTACGATATCTTCGGTATCGTTGTTGTTTCCAGCTGAGATATGCACTTTCAGTGATAATCTTCACGATTCTGCTGTTACAAGTGTGCAGAATCACCGAAATCGCTGTTTTCGTGCTTTTGAATGCGAAAAACACGTTTTCTGGTGTTTTCAGCACTCCACAGTGCGTCTGATATGCGGAAACTACGATATCTTCGGTATCGTTGTTGTTTCCAGCTGAGATATGCACTTTCAGTGATAATCTTCACGATTCTGCTGTTACAAGTGTGCAGAATCACCGAAATCGCTGTTTTCGTGCTTTTGAATGCGAAAAACACGTTTTCTGGTGTTTTCAGCACTCCACAGTGCGTTTGATATGCGGAAACTACGATATCTTCGGTATCGTTGTTGTTTCCAGCTGAGATATGCACTTTCAGTGATAATCTTCACGATTCTGCTGTTACAAGTGTGCAGAATCACCGAAATCGCTGTTTTCGTGCTTTTGAATGCGAAAAACACGTTTTCTGGTGTTTTCAGCACTCCACAGTGCGTTTGATATGCGGAAACTACGATATCTTCGGTATCGTTGTTGTTTCCAGCTGAGATATGCACTTTCAGTGATAATCTTCACGATTCTGCTGTTACAAGTGTGCAGAATCACCGAAATCGCTGTTTTCGTGCTTTTGAATGCGAAAAACACGTTTTCTGGTGTTTTCAGCACTCCACAGTGCGTTTGATATGCGGAAACTACGATATCTTCGGTATCGTTGTTGTTTCCAGCTGAGATATGCACTTTCAGTGATAATCTTCACGATTCTGCTGTTACAAGTGTGCAGAATCACCGAAATCGCTGTTTTCGTGCTTTTGAATGCGAAAAACACGTTTTCTGGTGTTTTCAGCACTCCACAGTGCGTTTGATATGCGGAAACTACGATATCTTTGGTATCGTTGTTGTTTCCAGCTGAGATATGCACTTTCAGTGATAATCTTCACGATTCTGCTGTTACAAGTGTGCAGAATCACCGAAATCGCTGTTTTCGTGCTTTTGAATGCGAAAAACACGTTTTCTGGTGTTTTCAACACTCCACAGTGCGTTTGATATGCGGAAACTGCGATATCTTCGGTATCGTTGTTGTTTCCAGCTGAGATATGCACTTTCAGTGATAATCTTCACGATTCTGCTGTTACAAGTGTGCAGAATCACCGAAATCGCTGTTTTCGTGCTTTTGAATGCGAAAAACACGTTTTCTGGTGTTTTCAGCACTCCACAGTGCGTTTGATATGCGGAAACTACGATATCTTTGGTATCGTTGTTGTTTCCAGCTGAGATATGCACTTTCAGTGATAATCTTCACGATTCTGCTGTTACAAGTGTGCAGAATCACCGAAATCGCTGTTTTCGTGCTTTTGAATGCGAAAAACACGTTTTCTGGTGTTTTCAACACTCCACAGTGCGTTTGATATGCGGAAACTGCGATATCTTCGGTATCGTTGTTGTTTCCAGCTGAGATATGCACTTTCAGTGATAATCTTCACGATTCTGCTGTTACAAGTGTTCAGAATCACCGAAATCGCTGTTGTCGTGCTTTTGAATGCGAAAAACACGTTTTCTGGTGTTTTCAGCACTCCACAGTGCGTTTGATATGCGGAAACTACGATATCTTCGGTATCGTTGTTGTTTCCAGCTGAGATATGCATCTTCAGTGATAATCTTCATGATTCTGCTGTTACAAGTGTGCAGAATCACCGAAATCGCTGTTTTCGAGCTTTTGAATGCGAAAAACACGTTTTCTGGTGTTTTCAGCACTCCACAGTGCGTTTGATATGCGGAAACTACGATATCTTCGGTATCGTTGTTGTTTCCAGCTGAGACATGCATTTTCAGTGATAATCTTCATGATTCTGCTGTTACAAGTGTACAGAATCACCGAAATCGCTGTTTTCGTGCTATTGAATGCGAAAAACACGTTTTCTGGTGTTTTCAGCACTCCACAGTGCGTTTGATATGCGGAAACTGCCATATCTTCGGTATCGTTGTTGTTTCCAGCTGAGATATGCACTTTCAGTGATAATCTTCACGATTCTGCGGTTACAAGCGTGCAGAATCACCGAAATCGCTGTTTTCGTGCTTTTGAATGCGAAAAACACGTTTTCTCGTGTTTTCAGCACTCCACAGTGCGTTTGATATGCGGAAACTACGATATCTTCGGTATCGTTGTTGTTTCCAGCTGAGATATGCATCTTCAGTGATAATCTTCATGATTCTGCTGTTACAAGTGTGCAGAATCACCGAAATCGCTGTTTTCGTGCTTTTGAATGCGAAAAACACGTTTTCTGGTGTTTTCAGCACTCCACAGTGCGTTTGATATGCGGAAACTGCGATATCTTCGGTATCGTTGTTGTTTCCAGCAGAGATATGCACTTTCAGTGATAATCTTCATGATTCTGCTGTTACAAGTGTGCAGAATCACCGAAATCGCTGTTTTCGTGCTTTTGAATGCGAAAAACACGTTTTCTGGTGTTTTCAACACTCCACAGTGCGTTTGATATGCGGAAACTGCGATATCTTCGGTATCGTTATTGTTTCCAGCTGAGATATGCACTTTCAGTGATAATCTTCACGATTCTGCTGTTACAAGTGTGCAGAATCACCGAAATCGCTGTTTTCGTGCTTTTGAATGCGAAAAACACGTTTTCTGGTGTTTTCAGCACTCCACAGTGCGTTTGATATGCGGAAACTACGATATCTTCGGTATCGTTGTTGTTTCCAGCTGAGATATGCACTTTCAGTGATAATCTTTACGATTCTGCTGTTACAAGTGTGCAGAATCACCGAAATCGCTGTTTTCGTGCTTTTGAATGCGAAAAACACGTTTTCTGGTGTTTTCAGCACTCCACAGTGCGTTTGATATGCGGAAACTACGATATCTTCGGTATCGTTGTTGTTTCCAGCTGAGATATGCACTTTCAGTGATAATCTTCACGATTCTGCTGTTACAAGTGTGCAGAATCACCGAAATCGCTGTTTTCGTGCTTTTGAATGCGAAAAACACGTTTTGTGGTGTTTTCAGCACTCCACAGTGTGTTTGATATGCGGAAACTACGATATCTTCGGTATCGTTGTTGTTTCCAGCTGAGATATGCACTTTCAGTGATAATCTTCACGATTCTGCTGTTACAAGTGTGCAGAATCACCGAAATCGCTGTTTTCGTGCTTTTGAATGCGAAAAACACGTTTTCTGGTGTTTTCAACACTCCACAGTGCGTTTGATATGCGGAAACTGCGATATCTTCGGTATCGTTATTGTTTCCAGCTGAGATATGCACTTTCAGTAATAATCTTCACGATTCTGCTGTTACAAGTGTGCAGAATCACCGAAATCGCTGTTTTCGTGCTTTTGAATGCGAAAAACACGTTTTCTGGTGTTTTCAGCACTCCACAGTGCGTTTGATATGCGGAAACTACGATATCTTCGGTATCGTTGTTGTTTCCAGCTGAGATATGCACTTTCAGTGATAATCTTCACGATTCTGCTGTTACAAGTGTGCAGAATCACCGAAATCGCTGTTTTCGTGCTTTTGAATGCGAAAAACACGTTTTCTGGTGTTTTCAGCACTCCACAGTGCGTCTGATATGCGGAAACTACGATATCTTCGGTATCGTTGTTGTTTCCAGCTGAGATATGCACTTTCAGTGATAATCTTCACGATTCTGCTGTTACAAGTGTGCAGAATCACCGAAATCGCTGTTTTCGTGCTTTTGAATGCGAAAAACACGTTTTCTGGTGTTTTCAGCACTCCACAGTGCGTTTGATATGCGGAAACTACGATATCTTCGGTATCGTTGTTGTTTCCAGCTGAGATATGCACTTTCAGTGATAATCTTCACGATTCTGCTGTTACAAGTGTGCAGAATCACCGAAATCGCTGTTTTCGTGCTTTTGAATGCGAAAAACACGTTTTCTGGTGTTTTCAGCACTCCACAGTGCGTTTGATATGCGGAAACTACGATATCTTCGGTATCGTTGTTGTTTCCAGCTGAGATATGCACTTTCAGTGATAATCTTCACGATTCTGCTGTTACAAGTGTGCAGAATCACCGAAATCGCTGTTTTCGTGCTTTTGAATGCGAAAAACACGTTTTCTGGTGTTTTCAGCACTCCACAGTGCGTTTGATATGCGGAAACTACGATATCTTCGGTATCGTTGTTGTTTCCAGCTGAGATATGCATCTTCAGTGATCATCTTCATGATTCTGCTGTTACAAGTGTGCAGAATCACCGAAATCGCTGTTTTCGTGCTTTTGTATGCGAAAAACACGTTTTCTGGTGTTTTCAGCACTCCACAGTGCGTTTGATATGCGGAAACTACGATATCTTCGGTATCGTTGTTGTTTCCAGCTGAGATATGCACTTTCAGTGATAATCTTCACGATTCTGCTGTTACAAGTGTGCAGAATCACCGAAATCGCTGTTTTCGTGCTTTTGAATGCGAAAAACACGTTTTCTGGTGTTTTCAGCACTCCACAGTGCGTCTGATATGCGGAAACTACGATATCTTCGGTATCGTTGTTGTTTCCAGCTGAGATATGCACTTTCAGTGATAATCTTCACGATTCTGCTGTTACAAGTGTGCAGAATCACCGAAATCGCTGTTTTCGTGCTTTTGAATGCGAAAAACACGTTTTCTGGTGTTTTCAGCACTCCACAGTGCGTTTGATATGCGGAAACTACGATATCTTCGGTATCGTTGTTGTTTCCAGCTGAGATATGCACTTTCAGTGATAATCTTCACGATTCTGCTGTTACAAGTGTGCAGAATCACCGAAATCGCTGTTTTCGTGCTTTTGAATGCGAAAAACACGTTTTCTGGTGTTTTCAGCACTCCACAGTGCGTTTGATATGCGGAAACTACGATATCTTCGGTATCGTTGTTGTTTCCAGCTGAGATATGCACTTTCAGTGATAATCTTCACGATTCTGCTGTTACAAGTGTGCAGAATCACCGAAATCGCTGTTTTCGTGCTTTTGAATGCGAAAAACACGTTTTCTGGTGTTTTCAGCACTCCACAGTGCGTTTGATATGCGGAAACTACGATATCTTCGGTATCGTTGTTGTTTCCAGCTGAGATATGCACTTTCAGTGATAATCTTCACGATTCTGCTGTTACAAGTGTGCAGAATCACCGAAATCGCTGTTTTCGTGCTTTTGAATGCGAAAAACACGTTTTCTGGTGTTTTCAGCACTCCACAGTGCGTTTGATATGCGGAAACTACGATATCTTTGGTATCGTTGTTGTTTCCAGCTGAGATATGCACTTTCAGTGATAATCTTCACGATTCTGCTGTTACAAGTGTGCAGAATCACCGAAATCGCTGTTTTCGTGCTTTTGAATGCGAAAAACACGTTTTCTGGTGTTTTCAACACTCCACAGTGCGTTTGATATGCGGAAACTGCGATATCTTCGGTATCGTTGTTGTTTCCAGCTGAGATATGCACTTTCAGTGATAATCTTCACGATTCTGCTGTTACAAGTGTGCAGAATCACCGAAATCGCTGTTTTCGTGCTTTTGAATGCGAAAAACACGTTTTCTGGTGTTTTCAGCACTCCACAGTGCGTTTGATATGCGGAAACTACGATATCTTTGGTATCGTTGTTGTTTCCAGCTGAGATATGCACTTTCAGTGATAATCTTCACGATTCTGCTGTTACAAGTGTGCAGAATCACCGAAATCGCTGTTTTCGTGCTTTTGAATGCGAAAAACACGTTTTCTGGTGTTTTCAACACTCCACAGTGCGTTTGATATGCGGAAACTGCGATATCTTCGGTATCGTTGTTGTTTCCAGCTGAGATATGCACTTTCAGTGATAATCTTCACGATTCTGCTGTTACAAGTGTTCAGAATCACCGAAATCGCTGTTTTCGTGCTTTTGAATGCGAAAAACACGTTTTCTGGTGTTTTCAGCACTCCACAGTGCGTTTGATATGCGGAAACTACGATATCTTCGGTATCGTTGTTGTTTCCAGCTGAGATATGCATCTTCAGTGATAATCTTCATGATTCTGCTGTTACAAGTGTGCAGAATCACCGAAATCGCTGTTTTCGAGCTTTTGAATGCGAAAAACACGTTTTCTGGTGTTTTCAGCACTCCACAGTGCGTTTGATATGCGGAAACTACGATATCTTCGGTATCGTTGTTGTTTCCAGCTGAGACATGCATTTTCAGTGATAATCTTCATGATTCTGCTGTTACAAGTGTACAGAATCACCGAAATCGCTGTTTTCGTGCTATTGAATGCGAAAAACACGTTTTCTGGTGTTTTCAGCACTCCACAGTGCGTTTGATATGCGGAAACTGCCATATCTTCGGTATCGTTGTTGTTTCCAGCTGAGATATGCACTTTCAGTGATAATCTTCACGATTCTGCGGTTACAAGCGTGCAGAATCACCGAAATCGCTGTTTTCGTGCTTTTGAATGCGAAAAACACGTTTTCTCGTGTTTTCAGCACTCCACAGTGCGTTTGATATGCGGAAACTACGATATCTTCGGTATCGTTGTTGTTTCCAGCTGAGATATGCATCTTCAGTGATAATCTTCATGATTCTGCTGTTACAAGTGTGCAGAATCACCGAAATCGCTGTTTTCGTGCTTTTGAATGCGAAAAACACGTTTTCTGGTGTTTTCAGCACTCCACAGTGCGTTTGATATGCGGAAACTGCGATATCTTCGGTATCGTTGTTGTTTCCAGCAGAGATATGCACTTTCAGTGATAATCTTCATGATTCTGCTGTTACAAGTGTGCAGAATCACCGAAATCGCTGTTTTCGTGCTTTTGAATGCGAAAAACACGTTTTCTGGTGTTTTCAACACTCCACAGTGCGTTTGATATGCGGAAACTGCGATATCTTCGGTATCGTTATTGTTTCCAGCTGAGATATGCACTTTCAGTGATAATCTTCACGATTCTGCTGTTACAAGTGTGCAGAATCACCGAAATCGCTGTTTTCGTGCTTTTGAATGCGAAAAACACGTTTTCTGGTGTTTTCAGCACTCCACAGTGCGTTTGATATGCGGAAACTACGATATCTTCGGTATCGTTGTTGTTTCCAGCTGAGATATGCACTTTCAGTGATAATCTTTACGATTCTGCTGTTACAAGTGTGCAGAATCACCGAAATCGCTGTTTTCGTGCTTTTGAATGCGAAAAACACGTTTTCTGGTGTTTTCAGCACTCCACAGTGCGTTTGATATGCGGAAACTACGATATCTTCGGTATCGTTGTTGTTTCCAGCTGAGATATGCACTTTCAGTGATAATCTTCACGATTCTGCTGTTACAAGTGTGCAGAATCACCGAAATCGCTGTTTTCGTGCTTTTGAATGCGAAAAACACGTTTTGTGGTGTTTTCAGCACTCCACAGTGTGTTTGATATGCGGAAACTACGATATCTTCGGTATCGTTGTTGTTTCCAGCTGAGATATGCACTTTCAGTGATAATCTTCACGATTCTGCTGTTACAAGTGTGCAGAATCACCGAAATCGCTGTTTTCGTGCTTTTGAATGCGAAAAACACGTTTTCTGGTGTTTTCAACACTCCACAGTGCGTTTGATATGCGGAAACTGCGATATCTTCGGTATCGTTATTGTTTCCAGCTGAGATATGCACTTTCAGTAATAATCTTCACGATTCTGCTGTTACAAGTGTGCAGAATCACCGAAATCGCTGTTTTCGTGCTTTTGAATGCGAAAAACACGTTTTCTGGTGTTTTCAGCACTCCACAGTGCGTTTGATATGCGGAAACTACGATATCTTCGGTATCGTTGTTGTTTCCAGCTGAGATATGCACTTTCAGTGATAATCTTCACGATTCTGCTGTTACAAGTGTGCAGAATCACCGAAATCGCTGTTTTCGTGCTTTTGAATGCGAAAAACACGTTTTCTGGTGTTTTCAGCACTCCACAGTGCGTCTGATATGCGGAAACTACGATATCTTCGGTATCGTTGTTGTTTCCAGCTGAGATATGCACTTTCAGTGATAATCTTCACGATTCTGCTGTTACAAGTGTGCAGAATCACCGAAATCGCTGTTTTCGTGCTTTTGAATGCGAAAAACACGTTTTCTGGTGTTTTCAGCACTCCACAGTGCGTTTGATATGCGGAAACTACGATATCTTCGGTATCGTTGTTGTTTCCAGCTGAGATATGCACTTTCAGTGATAATCTTCACGATTCTGCTGTTACAAGTGTGCAGAATCACCGAAATCGCTGTTTTCGTGCTTTTGAATGCGAAAAACACGTTTTCTGGTGTTTTCAGCACTCCACAGTGCGTTTGATATGCGGAAACTACGATATCTTCGGTATCGTTGTTGTTTCCAGCTGAGATATGCACTTTCAGTGATAATCTTCACGATTCTGCTGTTACAAGTGTGCAGAATCACCGAAATCGCTGTTTTCGTGCTTTTGAATGCGAAAAACACGTTTTCTGGTGTTTTCAGCACTCCACAGTGCGTTTGATATGCGGAAACTACGATATCTTCGGTATCGTTGTTGTTTCCAGCTGAGACATGCATTTTCAGTGATAATCTTCATGATTCTGCTGTTACAAGTGTGCAGAATCACCGAAATCGCTGTTTTCGTGCTTTTGAATGCGAAAAACACGTTTTCTGGTGTTTTCAACACTCCACAGTGCGTTTGATATGCGGAAACTACGATATCTTCGGTATCGTTGTTGTTTCCAGCTGAGACATGCATTTTCAGTGATAATCTTCATGATTCTGCTGTTACAAGTGTGCAGAATCACCGAAATCGCTGTTTTCGTGCTATTGAATGCGAAAAACACGTTTTCTGGTGTTTTCAGCACTCCACAGTGCGTTTGATATGCGGAAACTGCCATATCTTCGGTATCGTTGTTGTTTCCAGCTGAGAAATGCACTTTCAGTGATAATCTTCACGATTCTGCTGTTACAAGTGTGCAGAATCACCGAAATCGCTGTTTTCGTGCTTTTGAATGCGAAAAACACGTTTTCTGGTGTTTTCAGCACTCCACAGTGCGTTTGATATGCGGAAACTACGATATCTTCGGTATCGTTGTTGTTTCCAGCTGAGATATGCACTTTCAGTGATAATCTTCACGATTCTGCTGTTACAAGTGTGCAGAATCACCGAAATCGCTGTTTTCGTGCTTTTGAATGCGAAAAACACGTTTTCTGGTGTTTTCAGCACTCCACAGTGCGTTTGATATGCGGAAACTACGATATCTTCGGTATCGTTGTTGTTTCCAGCTGAGATATGCATTTTCAGTGATAATCTTCATGATTCTGCTGTTACAATTATGCAGAATCACCGAAATCGCTGTTTTCGTGCTTTTGAATGCGAAAAACACGTTTTCTGGTGTTTTCAACACTCCACAGTGCGTTTGATATGCGGAAACTGCGATATCTTCGGTATCGTTATTGTTCCCAGCTGAGATATGCACTTTCAGTGATAATCTTCACGATTCTGCTGTTACAAGTGTGCAGAATCACCGAAATCGCTGTTTTCGTGCTTTTGAATGCGAAAAACACGTTTTCTGGTGTTTTCAGCACTCCACAGTGCGTTTGATATGCGGAAACTACGATATCTTCGGTATCGTTGTTGTTTCCAGCTGAGATATGCACTTTCAGTGATAATCTTCACGATTCTGCTGTTACAAGTGTGCAGAATCACCGAAATCACTGTTTTCGTGCTTTTGAATGCGAAAAACACGTTTTCTGGTGTTTTCAACACTCCACAGTGCGTTTGATATGCGGAAACTGCGATATCTTCGGTATCGTTATTGTTTCCAGCTGAGATATGCACTTTCAGTGATAATCTTCACGATTCTGCTGTTACAAGTGTGCAGAATCTCCGAAATCGCTGTTTTCGTGCTTTTGAATGCGAAAAACACGTTTTCTGGTGTTTTCAGCACTCCACAGTGCGTTTGATATGCGGAAACTACGATATCTTCGGTATCGTTGTTGTTTCCAGCTGAGATATGCACTTTCAGTGATAATCTTCACGATTCTGCTGTTACAAGTGTGCAGAATCACCGAAATCGCTGTTTTCGTGCTTTTGAATGCGAAAAACACGTTTTCTGGTGTTTTCAGCACTCCACAGTGCGTTTGATATGCGGAAACTACGATATCTTCGGTATCGTTGTTGTTTCCAGCTGAGATATGCACTTTCAGTGATAATCTTCACGATTCTGCTGTTACAAGTGTGCAGAATCACCGAAATCGCTGTTTTCGTGCTTTTGAATGCGAAAAACACGTTTTCTGGTGTTTTCAGCACTCCACAGTGCGTTTGATATGCGGAAACTGCCATATCTTCGGTATCGTTGTTGTTTCCTGCTGAGATATGCACTTTCAGTGATAATCTTCACGATTCTGCTGTTACAAGTGTGCAGAATCACCGAAATCGCTGTTTTCGTGCTTTTGAATGCGAAAAACACGTTTTCTGGTGTTTTCAGCACTCCACAGTGCGTTTGATATGCGGAAACTACGATATCTTCGGTATCGTTGTTGTTTCCAGCTGAGATATGCACTTTCAGTGATAATCTTCACGATTCTGCTGTTACAAGTGTGCAGAATCACCGAAATCGCTGTTTTCGTGCTTTTGAATGCGAAAAACACGTTTTCTGGTGTTTTCAGCACTCCACAGTGCGTTTGATATGCGGAAACTGCCATATCTTCGGTATCGTTGTTGTTTCCTGCTGAGATATGCACTTTCAGAGATAATCTTCACGATTCTGCTGTTACAAGTGTGCAGAATCACCGAAATCGCTGTTTTCGTGCTTTTGAATGCGAAAAACACGTTTTCTGGTGTTTTCAGCACTCCACAGTGCGTTTGATATGCGGAAACTACGATATCTTCGGTATCGTTGTTGTTTCCAGCTGAGATATGCACTTTCAGTGATAATCTTCACGATTCTGCTGTTACAAGTGTGCAGAATCACCGAAATCGCTGTTTTCGTGCTTTTGAATGCGAAAAACACGTTTTCTGGTGTTTTGAGCACTCCACAGTGCGTTTGATATGCGGAAACTACGATATCTTCGGTATCGTTGTTGTTTCCAGCTGAGATATGCATCTTCAGTGATAATCTTCATGATTCTGCTGTTACAAGTGTGCAGAATCACCGAAATCGCTGTTTTCGTGCTTTTGTATGCGAAAAACACGTTTTCTGGTGTTTTCAGCACTCCACAGTCCGTTTGATATGCGGAAACTACGATATCTTCGGTATCGTTGTTGTTTCCAGCTGAGATATGCACTTTCAGTGATAATCTTCACGATTCTGCTGTTACAAGTGTGCAGAATCACCGAAATCGCTGTTTTCGTGCTTTTGAATGCGAAAAACACGTGTTCTGGTGTTTTCAGCACTCCACAGTGCGTTTGATATGCGGAAACTACGATATCTTCGGTATCGTTGTTGTTTCAAGCTGAGACATGCATTTTCAGTGATAATCTTCATGATTCTGCTGTTACAAGTGTGCAGAATCACCGAAATCGCTGTTTTCGTGCTTTTGAATGCGAAAAACACGTTTTCTGGTGTTTTCAGCACTCCACAGTGCGTTTGATATGCGGAAACTGCCATATCTTCGGTATCGTTGTTGTTTCCTGCTGAGATATGCACTTTCAGTGATAATCTTCACGATTCTGCTGTTACAAGTGTGCAGAATCACCGAAATCGCTGTTTTCGTGCTATTGAATGCGAAAAACACGTGTTCTGGTGTTTTCAGCACTCCACAGTGTGTTTGATATGCGGAAACTACGATTGTTACGTCCCGGATCGCGCAAACAGGCAAAACCAAGATCGAGCACAACAATTTGCTGTTCTTTAAACGTCCACGCAGCGCGTACGTCTGCGTCTGACGGGGTCTCTCGCTAATTCAATTGAATGGTAGTGGTTACTCACCTCAACTCCTGGTTGATCAGCAGACTAAAGTTGAACGTAATAGATATAATTCAGTAGCGCGCACTCGGTTTGGAAGTTGGAATAATTAGAATTATAGTTAGACAATTATATGAACTTTAATACACTTTGGGATTATAGAATACAATGGAGTTATACTAAGAGATAGGTAGTAATACAAGATATAGAATACAGTTAAAGAATACTAGATATAGAATCGCAGGATATAGAAATACAAGATGTAGAAACGCGGTGATGTGAGCTCCTCGAGCTCTGGGCTCAGACTGACTAAGTGGCTGGCGGAATGGTTTAATTATACTGTGTGGTTGTAGGCGCGGGGTGTGGTGTAGATATGATAGCGGAGGAATTTGTCTGGAGGAGATTAGGACACGTGTGGCTTGGATCGTGGGAGTCAGAATGTTTATGAGATAGCGGAGGAATGCGATAAGGAGAGGCCTGGGAGTCGGGACACGTGCATGATGACGTCATAGGATTGGTGTGTGGCGGGAGATTAGGTCTGGCGGTCGGCGGATGTTTGGGAGATAAGGAGTTGGAATATAATACGAGTGTGGGAATGGAATGTGTTTGGCTTGGTGGTTTAGTCTGGAAGGTTCGGTGGATGTTTATGTGATGTTGAGCTTGGGAAAGGGATGGGATTATCAGGGAATGCTTCTAGAATGATCTAGATTATTCTAGAAGCTTCTGGAAGGATGACATAGGAACTGATAGTAGGATGTAGCGGGAGTTAAGGCGCGCTTATGACTATGCTTATAAATAATTCTAACAGGAGTAAGGGCGCGCTTATGACTACTATGCTTATCGTATATATGTGTGTATGTATATATATGCTTATGACTAATTCCAACGTCGCTTGCCGACGTAACACCTCCCCCCCTGGGTGAGAAAATTCATGGAAAATGAATTTTCTAGTCGGGTTTACTAGAGAGTTTTTGTTATTCGGGTGAGAGAGTTCGTTGGAATGGGGCACTGTTTGAGTGTTCTAATGAAATTCACTATGGAGTTTGAAACTCGGGTATAAGCGTTCGGGGGTGCACTGGTTCACTACTTCAGTGGGCTGCTGCTCTGTATCTTCTGGCTTGGGGTTGGGTTGGTTTCGGGTGTGTTCGAGGTTGGTTTGGGTATCTGTGATCTCGCCATCGGTTTTCCTCTGGCTGAGGAACAGGAAGAAGTGTGTGAGAGAGCTCCAAACGGCTCCCAATAGGTGTAGGCTCCATCCGTATACTGAGTGTAGTGCTATCCCGTTGATGATCGTGCTGACGGCGGCTTTGATGACTCGGATTGCGAGGTAGATGCCCATAATGCCAGCGGTGAATGATCCGAATGCGACGAATCCGGACCAGATTCGTCTTCCAGTGGATTCTGCTAGCTTTTTCAACGTTGTTTCGTCGAAAAGGTTGTACAGCTGAAGGGCTTGTGAGCTGTATTCCCGGCCGGTAACTCCTTGAGCTAGAGAGTTCACGATGGCGGGTCTTTCGATAGGGAACATTATGTGTTCCTTTAGCTTTGCCAGGTCCTCTGGTGAATAGATACCTCCGTCTGCCAGGTTATGTGGGTTGACGTATTTCCAGGTTGCCTTGGTAAGTGGCTTCAGCGGTGTTGGCGGTAGACTTTCCACAGGTTTTGGTGTTAGCCTGTACCATAGGCCATGGATTTTGAACATATTCGGCATGAGTTCGCTGCAGTCTTTCCTCGTGCCTGAGCGCGTTAGTATGTGGTGAATCGGCGTAATAAACAATGACGTGTTTTTGTATGTTACAGGCAACTCGTCGTAACAGGTGTCTGTGTGCCTCACTTGGCAGACAACCGGAACGCATTTGACTATGTGGATAACTTCGCCCGATGCGATTGCCATGAATCCGTGTTCCCTGGCAATTGTCCTTGCTACTTCGGCTGGGGCGACGTGAATAAGTGTGAGTGCGTTATGCAGAATCTGTCGTTCTAATGCGCACTTTTGTTTTATTACGTCCCGATATAACTGTATTATCTGTGTTTTTAGGTGCTTCTCTACGTATACGAATTTGGAATTCACGTATGCGAAGATGTCGAGATTGTTTATTGCGATGGATGTCCTGGTTTTGAAGTGTCCTTCTTTCTCCGTCTCGAGAATGAAGAGCTTGGGATGTTCGGTATGTATCAATGTGTATCCACAGACCTTCGTACTGGTTGTTCTGGCAAGGGCGAATGTAGTTCCTTGCGATGTGACCGAGTAGAGGGATAACCCTTGGTTGTCTTCGTCTTCTACTAGTGTTGCTTTACCTTCGTAGAGGACATCGTAATTGTTGAATTTGCAGTAGTCTGTGGGTGAGTTGTCCCAGTAGGAGAATCCATCTTCGGAGTCCAGGCAGGATCCTTGTTGGACCAGGCATCGTTGGCCAGATTGCATGATGATTTCGTTGGTGGCGAGTTTGACAGCTGCGATATGGGTGCGTATTTTTATACGGATGACAGCTTGAACGACTATGCTGTTCCAGGTGCCGTATGGATCGCTGAACGTGGAGCCGTAGCATGTGCCGTCGTTATCGATTTTTCCTGACAAGGTGAGACTTCGGGTTGTGGAAGAGTTCGTAACTACGCCTGTGATCTGTGCCGATGGGGTGACGTATAGTGTGCCGGTACGGTGTAGCATCTGGCACGCGTCTCTCGGGATGTTCATTAGGTAAATTTGCCGTCCGTTGTTGACTGCGGAGATGTGCGAATGCATGCCGCAGTGGAAGATTGTTCTGTCGATTTCCACGTGGCATTGTGTGACCTCGGCAGTTTGAAATTCGGACAGTTGCAGTAATTGGATTGCCCTTTCCTTGATGATGGGTGCCTTTTCTTCTGTCTCGCAGTTGAGTGGGTCGATTGCGGAGAATGTTGAGACGTTCAGTGTCGGGCCGCTGCAGTCGTAACCGATAAGGGCTGCAGCCGAGGATACGGAGATGATGAGTACTGCTGCTTGTAGATGCATGTTGGTTGATTGTTGTTGACTGATCTCTTCGCCTCTTGTTTGGCTCTTATATACTAGTCATGATGACGAATGGGGTGAGGATGACATTGAGGTTGTTAATGTTTTGGCTAGCTTCAATTTGTTTTGGTGGACCGTTCTTTCTCGGCCGGTATCGAGTGTCAGGCGGACGTTATGGTTGTCGAGGATACGTGATATTTTGTGTGGACCTGTGTATTGCGCATCGAATTTGTTTTTAGTCGGTTCTTTTAATAAGTATACCAAATCTCCTTCCGAGAATTCCTTTGTGTTTAATCTTCGATCGTAATAGCGTTTGGATCTTTGTTTAGCAAGATTAAGGTTTGAGGCTGCTATCGCTCGTGATTCGTTTAGCTTGGTTTCGAGTTTTCGTAAATACGCGGTGTATGTTTCGTCTTCCACAGGAGTTTCATAGGAGTATGCGGATGGTACTCTAGCTTTGTTTCCAAATATAAGTTCGTGTGGTGTATATAATGTACCTTCGTGAGTACTTGTGTTGTAACTAAACATCGCACACTGAAGCCAATTGTTCCAATCATTTTTGTTACTTATGTACTGTTTTAGATATTCCGTCAGGACTAGATGTGACCTTTCTAACGAGCCGTTTGTTTGAGGGTGGAATGCAGTGGTTTTGATATGTTGAATTCTAAATCGACGTGTCACCGCGCGCATGAGAGCGTTGATGAAGTTTGTACCCTGATCCGTAAGTATTGCTTTTGGCGCACCGAATTTGCAAATTAGGTTGTCAACTAATGCATCAGCTGTTTCTATTGCAGAGACGGTTTTGAGAGGGACAGCAATTGAATATTTGGTCAACAAATCCTGCATCGTGAGGATGTAATGATGACCAGAGGGAGTGGTAGGAAGGGGGCCAACGATGTCTAGTGCAATTTTATCGAACGCCTGTCCAGGTGTGTCTGTTAGTATCATTGGATTTCGCGTCTTTACTCTTGTTAATTTTTTCGTCTGGCAATCTTTACACGTTGTTACAAATTTCATTATTTCGGGTTTCATTGAAGGCCAAAAGTACTTTTCTCGTATGCGTCTGTAGGTTTTTGTCACGCCCTTATGTCCGGCGTATGCGGAGATGTGATTTTCTGATATTATAGCTTGTCTCGTATTTTCTGGAGGTATGACGATTTCGTTAGTGCAAATAGTTATTCGAATGTTGGTTTCCTCTAGAAGTTCCGTTAGTACGTCTCGTATAGTTGTCCAAGATATGTCGTCTATTGAAATTCGCGATAATGTAATTGACGGTAAGTTTAGTTCTATAATTGCGTCGCGTAACGCTCGGAGGGATTCTAACATGTCTTCGTAAGTTGCAATATGGGATAACGATTCTTTTATGGGTAATTGTATCAGTGTATACTTTTCAGTGTGGACTTTCGCTCTACCGATTATAGCGTTTGCTAGTTTCGGCAGTCTGTTGTTTTTGTATAGATCGATCGCGCCTTCGTCCAGTGGGTCATTCGCGAGTGTCACGAAACATGCTATGTGGTCATTTTTCATGATAAGTCGGTCTCGTGTGTAATGTATGTTCGTCGGTGTCGTGGCTGGACTGGATATATCGATTTCGCTATCTGTGTCGGGTGATATCGGAGACGAGGTTGATGGTTGGGATTGGAATAGTAGTGGTGAAGTAGAATGCGATGATAATGGATATACAGGAGCTTGGATAGGATTTCTAGAGAGAGCGTCTGCATTAGTGTTCATTTTACCTGATTTGTATATAATTTTATATTCGTACTCGGCTAGTTTTAAACGCCAGCGAAGTAGACGCGATGACGGATCCTTTACAGAATTCATCCACACCAATGGCTGGTGGTCTGTGACGAGATTGAACTTCTTTCCGTATATGTATGATCTAAAGTGTTGAACTGCGTATATTATTGCCAAGCATTCCTTCTCAATAGTTGCATAGTTTAGTTCTGCTCCGTGAAGCAGTCGCGAGGCATAGGCTATCGGTTGATCTTTATTTATCTCGCCCTGACTTAGAATGGCACCGATCGCGTAATTTGATGCGTCGGTTGTGATGTTGAACGGTTTGGAAAAATCTGGGTAACGGAGCACTGGCTCAGTGCACAATGCCGTGCGTAATGTATCGAACGCTTGGTCCTGTGGTAGTGACCATTCGAATTTCGCGTCTTTCCGTAGTAGATGCGTTAGCGGTTTCGAGATATGGGAGAATTTATCTATAAAACGTCGATAATAGCCTGCTAAACCAAGGAACTCTCGGACTTGTTTCGTGTTTTTCGGTTTCGGAAAGTTTTGTACCGCTACCACCTTGTTGGGGCATGGTTTGACGCCTTCGTCGCTGATTACATGTCCTAAGTAAGCGACTTCGCGACGGAGAAATGTACACTTCGAAGGTTGTAGCTTCAGGTTGGCTTTCCTGAGACGCTTAGCCAGTTTATTGAATTTTGAACAGTGCTCTGATAATGAGCTTGCATAAATAACAATGTCGTCGAGATAAACGAACATTTCTGTGCCCTGCAATCCTGAGAGAATCGAATCCATTAAACGTTGAAATGTCGCAGGTGCGTTACGTAAGCCGAAGGGCATTCGATTAAACTCATAATGACCGTATGGGGTAGAAAACGCTGTTTTCCCAGCGTCCTCTTTGTTCATGCCAATCTGGTGAAAACCGGAGGCCAAATCGAAAGTGGAGAAGTATTTTGCAGAACCGAGCTGGTCTAAAATTTCCACAATACTCGGCAAGGGGTACGCGTCCGCGGTAGTCTTTTCATTCAGTTGGCGGTAATCGATAACCATCCTCCACTTTTTGGTCCCGTTTTCATCAGATTTCTTGGGCACAATCCACAAGGGCGAGTTATACGGAGAGGTAGAAGGACTGACAATGTCGTTTTCGAGAAGTTCCTTCATTTGCTTGTTGATCTCCTCCTTGTGGACTGGCGGATAGCGATATTGCTTTACATGTATGGGTTTATCGTCGGTCGTTGGAATTTTGTGCTCTACAATAGTTGTTTTCCCTAAACGCTCACCCGGGAGGTGAAAGACGTCGGCGCTTTCGTTGATAATTTTATACACATGATCGCGTTCCTCTGCGTTAAGATGATCGGTACTTATTATGTCTCTGATCTCTTCTTCGCGTTCCTGATGGGAACGAGATTCTTTGATAGAGTGTATAAAATGAGGACTTCCGTCTTGCGGTGTATCCTTGAAATCGGCGACTTCTTGCACCTCCACAGTGGGTACAGGAAACGAGATACGGCTATTCGTCGTATTGACAACGCGCACGAACGTTCTGCCGTTGTTTGTTTTGACTAGGGAGTCGAAGACGGTGATACCGGAGGCCAGCTCCTGACGCGGTAGATAACCTATCTCCGGACCGGTGGCTCCTATTTCGATTACTTTAGCTGAACGGCTTTCTATCGTACACGTTATTCTCTCAGGACTTGCGGTTTTGGATATAGAAGATTTTACGGATTTAGAACTAGTAGATTTGGAAAGTTTTGAGCCTGTTTTCGGTCCTTTAGCCCGTGCGCTCGAATTAGTAGTTTTGGAACGTGGTTCCGAGTTAGAAGGGGTTTTTAGGGTGTTAGTAGAGGGGTTACCTTTGTTACAGGTTTTGGAATTTTGGTTTCGTTCGCATCTCTGCTCATTATGCGGGTTGTTTGCAAACGGAATTTCGATTCCCTTCCAGAGCACTCTGTTTTGAGTGTACGAGATTTCGGCTCCCTCTTCTAAGAAATGACATCCAAGGATTCCGTCGGGGAGGATCGGGAAGTCGGATGGAACTACATGGAACCTAATTATAGTTCCATATAGCGGGATCTTGACGGAACCCATGGTGGATACGGCTTCGGATGTGATTCCGTATAATTGCAACTTTTCGTCAGTTGCAATCCGATGATTGAGGTGGAGCGCTGATATTTTAATCAGATTTGGTTCCGACCCGGTATCAATCATTAGTGTCGTTATTCGCGGGAGTCCTGGCGATTGGACTTCTACGTGAGGGACTTTTCCCTTCGATTTTAATTCGCATTTTGCAATTCGGGTGTTGATTCCGTTGCGATGGTTCGGACCGTGTTTGCTGGGGACGCCTCTCGCCTTCGGCCCGAGTTCGACGGGAGGGCTTGTCCGTTTCCCGGATTCCGTTGATTATTATATTCCCTTTTGCGACACTCGTGTATGTCGTGCCCGGAGAATTTACAGTAGGAGCAGACCTTTGGCTGTCTACTGGGACTTACGGAAGTATTTCCTCGTGACGCTTCATAGGCGAAAGTATTGCGCGGAGGTGTGCGCGGATCGCGGTAGGAATCCCGGTAGCGAGATTCGTTAAATCGTCGCGGTGAAGGTTCCCGCCATGAAGACCCTTGCCATGAATTGCGAGGTGAAGGAGGGTTGTGATACGGCTTACGTTCCGGCGTTTGATCACGGAATTGTACGTGTTTGGAATCTGTGACGCGTCCGTATCGAATGTTGTCGCGTTCTAGTTCTTTATAAATTTCGATTGCCTCATTAAAGATATGAGACAGCGGATTTCTACGCAAATGACGGAGCTCGCTTCTTATCTGTGGGGTTACTCCGCGGATGAAACAATCTGCCGTCAGATTGTCGATTTCAGAAATCGAGGTGGAATCGCAGTCTATGATTGCGTTTCGTATGTCCTTGACCCGAGTGATGAAATCGAGGATATGTTCTTCTTTTTTCATGTAGATATTGGCCATATCGCCGCGATAGTGGTCAATCGTCTTTTGCGGACCGAAGATACGCTTAAGTCTATTACAGAGGTCGGTGACGTTTATATACCGCTCGTCTTCCACTGCACTGGCTGCCCGTCCGCGTAAACGCGTAGTAATTAGTCGCGTGAGAGTGCCTTCGGCACTGGGAGATATAAGGTCGCGAGCGCGGGTGCACGCGCGCGTAAATGTGAGAACGGACGGTTCCGTTCCATTGAATGTAGGGATTATAGCTAAAGCTTCCTTTAGCGTGAAGGAATCTGTGGAGGTATCTTCGATGGGAGAGCGATATTCTCTATGTTGCCTTCTTAAATTTTCAATTTCCGCCAACGCGGCGTCGCGTTCTTGCTTTAGCGTGTTACAGTCGTGCTCCATCCTGGAAGTCTCTGCGCTTTCCGCGTGCTTTTTGGAACGGGTGTCCATTATAGATATTGATGATGAATGTACAGAAAATTTTCCAGAATTTATTGGTTATCGAATACAAAAGTACACCAGTTTGCTACTTCGTCAGGTACAATCTCGGGTATATTTCCGTTTGAAAAATTTCGTACAAACGAGAGTAACACTTCTTGGGGTATTTCTCGGTGGTTGTAGACTTTAAGAGATATATCGGTGTCTAATATTTCGATTGGCGGCGGAGGAATGGGTACTGGTATGATTTCGTCGCAAGAATCGTCGATAATGATCGGTTCAGGATCTGGCTCGGCTCCTGCGCTATCTGGGATCGGAGTTTCCGGCGCAGGCTGCTGCGCCTGGAGTTCCTTTAATTCCCTTTGTATAGCGGCAATCCTCCTTGCTTGGACCCTGTGACCACCACGACGGCCTCGACGACGTGACTGATTTGGAATAGATTTCGATATAGGGAATAGTAAAGTGTTGAAAATTCGGTATATTAATAGCTTCGAACAACTACCTTCCTGACTCCGTGCATTGCGTCTGGTGTCACGACAAGATCACTGCGTGTAACCGTTAGTTCTGCACAGGTGCGCTAGCGTCAGCGCGATCGTCTGTCAGGCAGAAAATTCAAGCCTGGAATCAACGTGTGAAAGGAGGTTGGTGAGGATCGCCGGTTATTAATCACAATGAATTTAAACCGCGAGAGTGAACAGCATCCCACCGCTGTCACCAGTTGTTACGTCCCGGATCGCGCAAACAGGCAAAACCAAGATCGAGCACAACAATTTGCTGTTCTTTAAACGTCCACGCAGCGCGTACGTCTGCGTCTGACGGGGTCTCTCGCTAATTCAATTGAATGGTAGTGGTTACTCACCTCAACTCCTGGTTGATCAGCAGACTAAAGTTGAACGTAATAGATATAATTCAGTAGCGCGCACTCGGTTTGGAAGTTGGAATAATTAGAATTATAGTTAGACAATTATATGAACTTTAATACACTTTGGGATTATAGAATACAATGGAGTTATACTAAGAGATAGGTAGTAATACAAGATATAGAATACAGTTAAAGAATACTAGATATAGAATCGCAGGATATAGAAATACAAGATGTAGAAACGCGGTGATGTGAGCTCCTCGAGCTCTGGGCTCAGACTGACTAAGTGGCTGGCGGAATGGTTTAATTATACTGTGTGGTTGTAGGCGCGGGGTGTGGTGTAGATATGATAGCGGAGGAATTTGTCTGGAGGAGATTAGGACACGTGTGGCTTGGATCGTGGGAGTCAGAATGTTTATGAGATAGCGGAGGAATGCGATAAGGAGAGGCCTGGGAGTCGGGACACGTGCATGATGACGTCATAGGATTGGTGTGTGGCGGGAGATTAGGTCTGGCGGTCGGCGGATGTTTGGGAGATAAGGAGTTGGAATATAATACGAGTGTGGGAATGGAATGTGTTTGGCTTGGTGGTTTAGTCTGGAAGGTTCGGTGGATGTTTATGTGATGTTGAGCTTGGGAAAGGGATGGGATTATCAGGGAATGCTTCTAGAATGATCTAGATTATTCTAGAAGCTTCTGGAAGGATGACATAGGAACTGATAGTAGGATGTAGCGGGAGTTAAGGCGCGCTTATGACTATGCTTATAAATAATTCTAACAGGAGTAAGGGCGCGCTTATGACTACTATGCTTATCGTATATATGTGTGTATGTATATATATGCTTATGACTAATTCCAACGTCGCTTGCCGACGTAACACGATATCTTCGGTATCGTTGTTGTATCCAGCTGAGACATGCATTTTCAGTGATAATCTTCATGATTCTGCTGTTACAAGTGTGCAGAATCACCGAAATCGCTGTTTTCGTGCTTTTGAATGCGAAAAACACGTTTTCTGGTGTTTTCAGCACTCCACAGTGCGTTTGATATGCGGAAACTGCCATATCTTCGGTATCCTTGTTGTTTCCTGCTGAGATATGCACTTTCAGTGATAATCTTCACGATTCTGCTGTTACAAGTGTGCAGAATCACCGAAATCGCTGTTTTCGTGCTTTTGAATGCGAAAAACACGTTTTCTGGTGTTTTCAGCACTCCACAGTGCGTTTGATATGCGGAAACTACGATATCTTCGGTATCGTTGTTGTTTCCAGCTGAGATATGCACTTTCAGTGATAATCTTCACGATTCTGCTGTTACAAGTGTGCAGAATCACCGAAATCGCTGTTTTCGTGCTTTTGTATGCGAAAAACACGTTTTCTGGTGTTTTCAGCACTCCACAGTGCGTTTGATATGCGGAAACTACGATATCTTCGGTATCGTTGTTGTTTCCAGCTGAGATATGCACTTTCAGTGATAATCTTCACGATTCTGCTGTTACAAGTGTGCAGAATCACCGAAATCGCTGTTTTCGTGCTTTTGAATGCGAAAAACACGTGTTCTGGTGTTTTCAGCACTCCACAGTGCGTTTGATATGCGGAAACTACGATATCTTCGGTATCGTTGTTGTATCCAGCTGAGACATGCATTTTCAGTGATAATCTTCATGATTCTGCTGTTACAAGTGTGCAGAATCACCGAAATCGCTGTTTTCGTGCTTTTGAATGCGAAAAACACGTGTTCTGGTGTTTTCAGCACTCCACAGTGCGTTTGATATGCGGAAACTACGATATCTTCGGTATCGTTGTTGTATCCAGCTGAGACATGCATTTTCAGTGATAATCTTCATGATTCTGCTGTTACAAGTGTGCAGAATCACCGAAATCGCTGTTTTCGTGCTTTTGAATGCGAAAAACACGTGTTCTGGTGTTTTCAGCACTCCACAGTGCGTTTGATATGCGGAAACTACGATATCTTCGGTATCGTTGTTGTATCCAGCTGAGACATGCATTTTCAGTGATAATCTTCATGATTCTGCTGTTACAAGTGTGCAGAATCACCGAAATCGCTGTTTTCGTGCTTTTGAATGCGAAAAACACGTTTTCTGGTGTTTTCAGCACTCCACAGTGCGTTTGATATGCGGAAACTACGATATCTTCGGTATCGTTGTTGTTTCCAGCTGAGATATGCATCTTCAGTGATAATCTTCATGATTCTGCTGTTACAAGTGTGCAGAATCACCGAAATCGCTGTTTTCGTGCTTTTGTATGCGAAAAACACGTTTTCTGGTGTTTTCAGCACTCCACAGTGCGTTTGATATGCGGAAACTACGATATCTTCGGTATCGTTGTTGTTTCCAGCTGAGATATGCACTTTCAGTGATAATCTTCACGATTCTGCTGTTACAAGTGTGCAGAATCACCGAAATCGCTGTTTTCGTGCTTTTGAATGCGAAAAACACGTGTTCTGGTGTTTTCAGCACTCCACAGTGCGTTTGATATGCGGAAACTACGATATCTTCGGTATCGTTGTTGTTTCCAGCTGAGACATGCATTTTCAGAGATAATCTTCATGATTCTGCTGTTACAAGTGTGCAGAATCACCGAAATCGCTGTTTTCGTGCTTTTGAATGCGAAAAACACGTTTTCTGGTGTTTTCAGCACTCCACAGTGCGATTGATATGCGGAAACTGCCATATCTTCGGTATCGTTGTTATTTCCTGCTGAGATATGCACTTTCAGTGATAATCTTCACGTGTTACGTCCCGGATCGCGCAAACAGGCAAAACCAAGATCGAGCACAACAATTTGCTGTTCTT
Source organism: Anthophora plumipes (assembly GCA_951804975.1). NCBI lineage: Eukaryota > Metazoa > Arthropoda > Insecta > Hymenoptera > Apidae > Anthophora > Anthophora plumipes. The sequence goes on along the minus strand of CATORF010000170.1, from coordinate 8,844 downwards.
TAAACGTCCACGCAGCGCGTACGTCTGCGTCTGACGGGGTCTCTCGCTAATTCAATTGAATGGTAGTGGTTACTCACCTCAACTCCTGGTTGATCAGCAGACTAAAGTTGAACGTAATAGATATAATTCAGTAGCGCGCACTCGGTTTGGAAGTTGGAATAATTAGAATTATAGTTAGACAATTATATGAACTTTAATACACTTTGGGATTATAGAATACAATGGAGTTATACTAAGAGATAGGTAGTAATACAAGATATAGAATACAGTTAAAGAATACTAGATATAGAATCGCAGGATATAGAAATACAAGATGTAGAAACGCGGTGATGTGAGCTCCTCGAGCTCTGGGCTCAGACTGACTAAGTGGCTGGCGGAATGGTTTAATTATACTGTGTGGTTGTAGGCGCGGGGTGTGGTGTAGATATGATAGCGGAGGAATTTGTCTGGAGGAGATTAGGACACGTGTGGCTTGGATCGTGGGAGTCAGAATGTTTATGAGATAGCGGAGGAATGCGATAAGGAGAGGCCTGGGAGTCGGGACACGTGCATGATGACGTCATAGGATTGGTGTGTGGCGGGAGATTAGGTCTGGCGGTCGGCGGATGTTTGGGAGATAAGGAGTTGGAATATAATACGAGTGTGGGAATGGAATGTGTTTGGCTTGGTGGTTTAGTCTGGAAGGTTCGGTGGATGTTTATGTGATGTTGAGCTTGGGAAAGGGATGGGATTATCAGGGAATGCTTCTAGAATGATCTAGATTATTCTAGAAGCTTCTGGAAGGATGACATAGGAACTGATAGTAGGATGTAGCGGGAGTTAAGGCGCGCTTATGACTATGCTTATAAATAATTCTAACAGGAGTAAGGGCGCGCTTATGACTACTATGCTTATCGTATATATGTGTGTATGTATATATATGCTTATGACTAATTCCAACGTCGCTTGCCGACGTAACACCTCCCCCCCTGGGTGAGAAAATTCATGGAAAATGAATTTTCTAGTCGGGTTTACTAGAGAGTTTTTGTTATTCGGGTGAGAGAGTTCGTTGGAATGGGGCACTGTTTGAGTGTTCTAATGAAATTCACTATGGAGTTTGAAACTCGGGTATAAGCGTTCGGGGGTGCACTGGTTCACTACTTCAGTGGGCTGCTGCTCTGTATCTTCTGGCTTGGGGTTGGGTTGGTTTCGGGTGTGTTCGAGGTTGGTTTGGGTATCTGTGATCTCGCCATCGGTTTTCCTCTGGCTGAGGAACAGGAAGAAGTGTGTGAGAGAGCTCCAAACGGCTCCCAATAGGTGTAGGCTCCATCCGTATACTGAGTGTAGTGCTATCCCGTTGATGATCGTGCTGACGGCGGCTTTGATGACTCGGATTGCGAGGTAGATGCCCATAATGCCAGCGGTGAATGATCCGAATGCGACGAATCCGGACCAGATTCGTCTTCCAGTGGATTCTGCTAGCTTTTTCAACGTTGTTTCGTCGAAAAGGTTGTACAGCTGAAGGGCTTGTGAGCTGTATTCCCGGCCGGTAACTCCTTGAGCTAGAGAGTTCACGATGGCGGGTCTTTCGATAGGGAACATTATGTGTTCCTTTAGCTTTGCCAGGTCCTCTGGTGAATAGATACCTCCGTCTGCCAGGTTATGTGGGTTGACGTATTTCCAGGTTGCCTTGGTAAGTGGCTTCAGCGGTGTTGGCGGTAGACTTTCCACAGGTTTTGGTGTTAGCCTGTACCATAGGCCATGGATTTTGAACATATTCGGCATGAGTTCGCTGCAGTCTTTCCTCGTGCCTGAGCGCGTTAGTATGTGGTGAATCGGCGTAATAAACAATGACGTGTTTTTGTATGTTACAGGCAACTCGTCGTAACAGGTGTCTGTGTGCCTCACTTGGCAGACAACCGGAACGCATTTGACTATGTGGATAACTTCGCCCGATGCGATTGCCATGAATCCGTGTTCCCTGGCAATTGTCCTTGCTACTTCGGCTGGGGCGACGTGAATAAGTGTGAGTGCGTTATGCAGAATCTGTCGTTCTAATGCGCACTTTTGTTTTATTACGTCCCGATATAACTGTATTATCTGTGTTTTTAGGTGCTTCTCTACGTATACGAATTTGGAATTCACGTATGCGAAGATGTCGAGATTGTTTATTGCGATGGATGTCCTGGTTTTGAAGTGTCCTTCTTTCTCCGTCTCGAGAATGAAGAGCTTGGGATGTTCGGTATGTATTAAAGTGTAACCACAGACCTTCGTACTGGATGTTCTGGCAAGGGCGAATGTAGTTCCTTGCGATGTGACCGAGTAGAGAGATAACCCTTGGTTGTCTTCGTCTTCTACTAGTGTTGCTTTACCTTCGTAGAGGACATCGTAATTGTTGAATTTGCAGTAGTCTGTGGGTGAGTTGTCCCAGTAGGAGAATCCATCTTCGGAGTCCAGGCAGGATCCTTGTTGGACCAGGCATCGTTGGCCAGATTGCATGATGATTTCGTTGGTGGCGAGTTTGACAGCTGCGATATGGGTGCGTATTTTTATACGGATGACAGCTTGAACGACTATGCTGTTCCAGGTGCCGTATGGATCGCTGAACGTGGAGCCGTAGCATGTGCCGTCGTTATCGATTTTTCCTGACAAGGTGAGACTTCGGGTTGTGGAAGAGTTCGTAACTACGCCTGTGATCTGTGCCGATGGGGTGACGTATAGTGTGCCGGTACGGTGTAGCATCTGGCACGCGTCTCTCGGGATGTTCATTAGGTAAATTTGCCGTCCGTTGTTGACTGCGGAGATGTGCGAATGCATGCCGCAGTGGAAGATTGTTCTGTCGATTTCCACGTGGCATTGTGTGACCTCGGCAGTTTGAAATTCGGACAGTTGCAGTAATTGGATTGCCCTTTCCTTGATGATGGGTGCCTTTTCTTCTGTCTCGCAGTTGAGTGGGTCGATTGCGGAGAATGTTGAGACGTTTAGTGTCGGGCCGCTGCAGTCGTAACCGATAAGGGCTGCAGCCGAGGATACGGAGATGATGAGTACTGCTGCTTGTAGATGCATGTTGGTTGATTGTTGTTGACTGATCTCTTCGCCTCTTGTTTGGCTCTTATATACTAGTCATGATGACGAATGGGGTGAGGATGACATTGAGGTTGTTAATGTTTTGGCTAGCTTCAATTTGTTTTGGTGGACCGTTCTTTCTCGGCCGGTATCGAGTGTCAGGCGGACGTTATGGTTGTCGAGGATACGTGATATTTTGTGTGGACCTGTGTATTGCGCATCGAATTTGTTTTTAGTCGGTTCTTTTAATAAGAATACCAAATCTCCTTCCGAGAATTCCTTTGTGTTTAATCTTCGATCGTAATAGCGTTTGGATCTTTGTTTAGCAAGATTAAGGTTTGAGGCTGCTATCGCTCGTGATTCGGTTAGCTTGGCTTCGAGTTTCCGTAAATACGCGGTGTATGTTTCGTCTTCCACAGGAGTTTCATAGGAGTATGCGGATGGTACTCTAGCTTTGTTTCCAAATATAAGTTCGTGTGGTGTATATAATGTACCTTCGTGAGTACTTGTGTTGTAACTAAACATCGCACACTGAAGCCAATTGTTCCAATCATTTTTGTTACTTATGTACTGTTTTAGATATTCCGTCAGGACTAGATGTGACCTTTCTAACGAGCCGTTTGTTTGAGGGTGGAATGCAGTGGTTTTGATATGTTGAATTCTAAATCGACGTGTCACCGCGCGCATGAGAGCGTTGATGAAGTTTGTACCCTGATCCGTAAGTATTGCTTTTGGCGCACCGAATTTGCAAATTAGGTTGTCAACTAATGCATCAGCTGTTTCTATTGCAGAGACGGTTTTGAGAGGGACAGCAATTGAATATTTGGTCAACAAATCCTGCATCGTGAGGATGTAATGATGACCAGAGGGAGTGGTAGGAAGGGGGCCAACGATGTCTAGTGCAATTTTATCGAACGCCTGTCCAGGTGTGTCTGTTAGTATCATTGGATTTCGCGTCTTTACTCTTGTTAATTTTTTCGTCTGGCAATCTTTACACGTTGTTACAAATTTCATTATTTCGGGTTTCATTGAAGGCCAAAAGTACTTTTCTCGTATGCGTCTGTAGGTTTTTGTCACGCCCTTATGTCCGGCGTATGCGGAGATGTGATTTTCTGATATTATAGCTTGTCTCGTATTTTCTGGAGGTATGACGATTTCGTTAGTGCAAATAGTTATTCGAATGTTGGTTTCCTCTAGAAGTTCCGTTAGTACGTCTCGTATAGTTGTCCAAGATATGTCGTCTATTGAAATTCGCGATAATGTAATTGACGGTAAGTTTAGTTCTATAATTGCGTCGCGTAACGCTCGGAGGGATTCTAACATGTCTTCGTAAGTTGCAATATGAGATAACGATTCTTTTATGGGTAATTGTATCAGTGTATACTTTTCAGTGTGGACTTTCGCTCTACCGATTATAGCGTTTGCTAGTTTCGGCAGTCTGTTGTTTTTGTATAGATCGATCGCGCCTTCGTCCAGTGGGTCATTTGCGAGGGTCACGAAACATGCTATGTGGTCATTTTTCATGATAAGTCGGTCTCGTGTGTAATGTATGTTCGTCGGTGTCGTGGCTGGACTGGATATATCGATTTCGCTATCTGTGTCGGGTGATATCGGAGACGAGGTTGATGGTTGGGATTGGAATAGTAGTGGTGAAGTAGAATGCGATGATAATGGATATACAGGAGCTTGGATAGGATTTCTAGAGAGAGCGTCTGCATTAGTGTTCATTTTACCTGATTTGTATATAATTTTATATTCGTACTCGGCTAGTTTTAAACGCCAGCGAAGTAGACGCGATGACGGATCCTTTACAGAATTCATCCACACCAATGGCTGGTGGTCTGTGACGAGATTGAACTTCTTTCCGTATATGTATGATCTAAAGTGTTGAACTGCGTATATTATTGCCAAGCATTCCTTCTCAATAGTTGCATAGTTTAGTTCTGCTCCGTGAAGCAGTCGCGAGGCATAGGCTATCGGTTGATCTTTATTTATCTCGCCCTGACTTAGAATGGCACCGATCGCGTAATTTGATGCGTCGGTTGTGATGTTGAACGGTTTGGAAAAATCTGGGTAACGGAGCACTGGCTCAGTGCACAATGCCGTGCGTAATGTATCGAACGCTTGGTCCTGTGGTAGTGACCATTCGAATTTCGCGTCTTTCCGTAGTAGATGCGTTAGCGGTTTCGAGATATGGGAGAATTTATCTATAAAACGTCGATAATAGCCTGCTAAACCAAGGAACTCTCGGACTTGTTTCGTGTTTTTCGGTTTCGGAAAGTTTTGTACCGCTACCACCTTGTTGGGGCATGGTTTGACGCCTTCGTCGCTGATTACATGTCCTAAGTAAGCGACTTCGCGACGGAGAAATGTACACTTCGAAGGTTGTAGCTTCAGGTTGGCTTTCCTGAGACGCTTAGCCAGTTTATTGAATTTTGAACAGTGCTCTGATAATGAGCTTGCATAAATAACAATGTCGTCGAGATAAACGAACATTTCTGTGCCCTGCAATCCTGAGAGAATCGAATCCATTAAACGTTGAAATGTCGCAGGAGCGTTACGTAAGCCGAAGGGCATTCGATTAAACTCATAATGACCGTATGGGGTAGAAAACGCTGTTTTCCCAGCGTCCTCTTTGTTCATGCCAATCTGGTGAAAACCGGAGGCCAAATCGAAAGTGGAGAAGTATTTTGCAGAACCGAGCTGGTCTAAAATTTCCACAATACTCGGCAAGGGGTACGCGTCCGCGGTAGTCTTTTCATTCAGTTGGCGGTAATCGATGACCATCCTCCACTTTTTGGTCCCGTTTTCATCAGATTTCTTGGGCACAATCCACAAGGGCGAGTTATACGGAGAGGTAGAAGGACTGACAATGTCGTTTTCGAGAAGTTCCTTCATTTGCTTGTTGATCTCCTCCTTGTGGACTGGCGGATAGCGATATTGCTTTACATGTATGGGTTTATCGTCGGTCGTTGGAATTTTGTGCTCTACAATAGTTGTTTTCCCTAAACGCTCACCCGGGAGGTGAAAGACGTCGGCGCTTTCGTTGATAATTTTATACACATGATCGCGTTCCTCTGCGTTAAGATGATCGGTACTTATTATGTCTCTGATCTCTTCTTCGCGTTCCTGATGGGAACGAGATTCTTTGATAGAGTGTATAAAATGAGGACTTCCGTCTTGCGGTGTATCCTTGAAATCGGCGACTTCTTGCACCTCCACAGTGGGTACAGGAAACGAGATACGGCTATTCGTCGTATTGACAACGCGCACGAACGTTCTGCCGTTGTTTGTTTTGACTAGGGAGTCGAAGACGGTGATACCGGAGGCCAGCTCCTGACGCGGTAGATAACCTATCTCCGGACCGGTGGCTCCTATTTCGATTACTTTAGCTGAACGGCTTTCTATCGTACACGTTATTCTCTCAGGACTTGCGGTTTTGGATATAGAAGATTTTACGGATTTAGAACTAGTAGATTTGGAAAGTTTTGAGCCTGTTTTCGGTCCTTTAGCCCGTGCGCTCGAATTAGTAGTTTTGGAACGTGGTTCCGAGTTAGAAGGGGTTTTTAGGGTGTTAGTAGAGGGGTTACCTTTGTTACAGGTTTTGGAATTTTGGTTTCGTTCGCATCTCTGCTCATTATGCGGGTTGTTTGCAAACGGAATTTCGATTCCCTTCCAGAGCACTCTGTTTTGAGTGTACGAGATTTCGGCTCCCTCTTCTAAGAAATGACATCCAAGGATTCCGTCGGGGAGGATCGGGAAGTCGGATGGAACTACATGGAACCTAATTATAGTTCCATATAGCGGGATCTTGACGGAACCCATGGTGGATACGGCTTCGGATGTGATTCCGTATAATTGCAACTTTTCGTCAGTTGCAATCCGATGATTGAGGTGGAGCGCTGATATTTTAATCAGATTTGGTTCCGACCCGGTATCAATCATTAGTGTCGTTATTCGCGGGAGTCCTGGCGATTGGACTTCTACGTGAGGGACTTTTCCCTTCGATTTTAATTCGCATTTTGCAATTCGGGTGTTGATTCCGTTGCGATGGTTCGGACCGTGTTTGCTGGGGACGCCTCTCGCCTTCGGCCCGAGTTCGACGGGAGGGCTTGTCCGTTTCCCGGATTCCGTTGATTATTATATTCCCTTTTGCGACACTCGTGTATGTCGTGCCCGGAGAATTTACAGTAGGAGCAGACCTTTGGCTGTCTACTGGGACTTACGGAAGTATTTCCTCGTGACGCTTCATAGGCGAAAGTATTGCGCGGAGGTGTGCGCGGATCGCGGTAGGAATCCCGGTAGCGAGATTCGTTAAATCGTCGCGGTGAAGGTTCCCGCCATGAAGACCCTTGCCATGAATTGCGAGGTGAAGGAGGGTTGTGATACGGCTTACGTTCCGGCGTTTGATCACGGAATTGTACGTGTTTGGAATCTGTGACGCGTCCGTATCGAATGTTGTCGCGTTCTAGTTCTTTATAAATTTCGATTGCCTCATTAAAGATATGAGACAGCGGATTTCTACGCAAATGACGGAGCTCGCTTCTTATCTGTGGGGTTACTCCGCGGATGAAACAATCTGCCGTCAGATTGTCGATTTCAGAAATCGAGGTGGAATCGCAGTCTATGATTGCGTTTCGTATGTCCTTGACCCGAGTGATGAAATCGAGGATATGTTCTTCTTTTTTCATGTAGATATTGGCCATATCGCCGCGATAGTGGTCAATCGTCTTTTGCGGACCGAAGATACGCTTAAGTCTATTACAGAGGTCGGTGACGTTTATATACCGCTCGTCTTCCACTGCAGTGGCTGCCCGTCCGCGTAAACGCGTAGTAATTAGTCGCGTGAGAGTGCCTTCGGCACTGGGAGATATAAGGTCGCGAGCGCGGGTGCACGCGCGCGTAAATGTGAGAACGGACGGTTCCGTTCCATTGAATGTAGGGATTATAGCTAAAGCTTCCTTTAGCGTGAAGGAATCTGTGGAGGTATCTTCGATGGGAGAGCGATATTCTCTATGTTGCCTTCTTAAATTTTCAATTTCCGCCAACGCGGCGTCGCGTTCTTGCTTTAGCGTGTTACAGTCGTGCTCCATCCTGGAAGTCTCTGCGCTTTCCGCGTGCTTTTTGGAACGGGTGTCCATTATAGATATTGATGATGAATGTACAGAAAATTTTCCAGAATTTATTGGTTATCGAATACAAAAGTACACCAGTTTGCTACTTCGTCAGGTACAATCTCGGGTATATTTCCGTGTGAAAAATTTCGTACAAACGAGAGTAACACTTCTTGGGGTATTTCTCGATGGTTGTAGACTTTAAGAGATATATCGGTGTCTAATATTTCGATTGGCGGCGGAGGAATGGGTACTGGTATGATTTCGTCGCAAGAATCGTCGATAATGATCGGTTCAGGATCTGGCTCGGCTCCTGCGCTATCTGGGATCGGAGTTTCCGGCGCAGGCTGCTGCGCCTGGAGTTCCTTTAATTCCCTTTGTATAGCGGCAATCCTCCTTGCTTGGACCCTGTGACCACCACGACGGCCTCGACGACGTGACTGATTTGGAATAGATTTCGATATAGGGAATAGTAAAGTGTTGAAAATTCGGTATATTAATAGCTTCGAACAACTACCTTCCTGACTCCGTGCATTGCGTCTGGTGTCACGACAAGATCACTGCGTGTAACCGTTAGTTCTGCACAGGTGCGCTAGCGTCAGCGCGATCGTCTGTCAGGCAGAAAATTCAAGCCTGGAATCAACGTGTGAAAGGAGGTTGGTGAGGATCGCCGGTTATTAATCAC